>CM068361.1:3238763-3266263 GCA_034769755.1 Odontamblyopus lacepedii | reverse complement strand
GAGTTCGAAGGGTGAACCGTAGAGCGGCAGCTGCAGTAGTGGAGGCGGGAGGCGATGAAGGCGGGGATGAGGGCTTCAGCAGACTGAGGGGACAGGGACGGAGGCGAGCGATGTTCCTGAGGTGGTAGAAGGCGGTTTTGGTGATGTGTTTGACGTGGTGTTCGTAGGAAAGGCTCTGGTCAAAGATGATGCCGAGGTTTGGGAGGTGGGAGGAGGAGACTGAGGAGCCGTCAGTGGAGAGGGTGAGATTACTGTGGGTTTTGGTGAATGTTTTGGGGCCGATGATGATTATTTCAGTTTTGTCGCAGTTGAGTTGGAGGAAGTTAGACTGGAGCCAGGACTTTATTCGGGAGATGCAGTTTGTTTTGGTGGAGTGTGTGGCCGGGGTTATGGATTTGGTGGACAGGTTGGGACCAAAGCTGCCACAGCAGAGGGAGGGGGCGGGGCAAAGCGAGGAGGCGGGGCAGAGTTCTTGTTCTCATGTCTTCTGGAGTATGACGAGGTCTTGACACAAAACCAACTAAACCTGACCACCTTCAGAGACGGGAAACACTTTTCTAGCTGAACCCTGCTCTCCTCTTTTCTCTTTTCTCCTCCTCCTCTTCTCTCTGCAGTACAGAGATGGAGCATATGCACCAGTGCTGGACGCTACATTTGTGATGGTCGCACGAGACCCTGAGAACAAGAGGTAAGACCAGGACTGGACCAGGACTGGACCAGATCCAGATCAGATCCAGATCAGGGCTCAAATGGAAATGAACCAGGTCTTGTTTCTCGATTTCAGAGCAGCGTTTGTGAATCCACTGAAGCCTGAGGGCCCAGAGGAGGAGAAACTGCTCCAGGAGGGAGAAGGTACCAAGATTCCAAACATTTTCAGAATAAAATCTGTCTGTTGTTTCTGAGTCGTGGTTTGAATCGTGTTTTCCAGCGAATAAATCCCGTCGTGTGGAGCTGAGCACCGCCTCCCTGCTCAAAGTGGCTCCGACCGCAGAAGAGAGAAAGATCATACACGGCCTCTTCCTCAACACGCTGGACCACAAGTGAGGGCAGGGGCAGGGCAGGGGCGGGGCAGGGGCAGGGCAGGGGCAGGACAGGGGCAGGACAGGACAGGGGCAGGACAGGACAGGACAGGGGCAGGACAGGACAGGGGCAGGACAGGGGCGGGGCAGGACAGGGGCAGGACAGGGGCAGAGGCAGGGGCAGGACAGGACAGGACAGGGCAGGACAGGACAGGGGCAGGGCAGGACAGGGGCAGAGGCAGGGGCAGGACAGGACAGGACAGGGCAGGGGCAGGACAGGGGCAGAGGCAGGGGCAGGACAGGGGCAGGGCAGGGGCAGGGCAGGGGAAGAACAGGGGCAGGGCAGGGGCAGGACAGGGGCAGGGCAGGGGCAGGACAGGGGCAGGGGCAGGGCAGGAGGAGCAGAGAGGAACAGGAGAGTTTGTTGTAGCTTGACGTACAGATACAGAATAACGGATAAACTTCAAACACGATTGGCGTCATCACCGTGCTTTCTCTGCTCACGGCTCTTTTCTGTGTTCAAAAGCAGTGTTTCTCTTCTGTTTTCAGCACTGCTCCTTCTCTCCCTGTGTTTAACGTGTACACGGTTCTTTTCTGTGTTTTAATCGTTTTATTTTCGTTTTCAGGACGGTGAGTTTCCGCAGCAGAGTTCTTCCTCCAAACTCCGTGTGGATGCAGGACGCCAAAATGAAGGGCCTGGAGATCTGCCACCCTCAGGTCAGAAATCAAACTGTATATATATATGAATATGATAAACTTTTACACTTTTGCACTGTGTCAAATCCCCGGACGTTACTGCGCGTGTGGGACAGCAGCCAGCAGAGGGCAGCAGAGCACAGGGAGCAGCAGTGTGTCTCAGTTTTTACTTTTGTGCACATGAAGCAAATGTCACAGAAAAAAACAATTAGTAGTAATATAATGTGACCATTCCTCCCCTCCCATTACCCTCCCTCTTTGTCTCCAGAGAAAAGAAAAATAAATAATAATAATAATAATAACAAAAAATAACAATAGTAGTAATAATCATAAATTAATCATAAAAAAATTAAGTAATAGGTAAATTAAATAAATAAATATAGAGAAAAGAGGAAAGTAAACTAAAAAGTGAGTAAATAAATAAATATGAAGAAAAAACTGAATGTTACGATATACACACACAGAGAAAATAACAGGGATATGGTCATTTGAGATGTTCTTTTCTTCTTCTTCTTTCCTCTTACTCGCTGATTTCTTTGGGTTAGTTCAAGGATTAGACCAAATTTCAATAAGAGAGATTATAAAACGTTCTTGGATATGAAAGTATCTCTGGATATGCTCGTCCTCATATCCCTCCATGTCCAGGTCGTTTTACTTCAGTAACCGTCCTTAGGTGATTTCCACAGAATCAAGAAATCGTTTCCATATCTTGAAGAACAGGTCTTGGTCTTTAAGTCATTTATCAAAAGTGTTGTTTTGTTTTCAGCAAAGGAACATCTTTAACCGAATCTTCGGAGGGTTTCTGATGAGGAAGGCGTACGAGCTGGGCTGGGCCAACGCCTGCGCCTTTGGGTGAGCCTCTCTGCTCCTCTGAACCCTCCAGGGCTGCACAGTGTATCACCACATCTATCTGTGGTGTAAGAAAATAAGTATAACACAAAGGCACAAAGTTCTCCGTGTGACAGAAGTGTTTTTGCGAAGTTAAGTGGCTAAAAATCCAGCTGCTGTTCATGGTTTCCCTTAGGCCGCGCGTACACTGTGATTTTTGGCCCTTTTGGAGCCGATTTTTCCCTCGTGCAACTGTTTTTGGGATCGAGTTTTGTCTTAATCGTGTTTGGTGGTAACGACAACGATGAATCCCTCAGGACCAGCTCCCGATCGTCTCACAATCGTCGGCCGCCAGAAAATCAAACCTGTTTGAATCCAGTCGCCTCTCGTGAGGGTTTCACTGCTGAAGTCGTTCGTACAGTGTGAGAATATGAATCGTGAGCAGAGAACTTTTAAACTCTGAGATTTGGCCGCACAGTTTGAGCTGGAGCTGAGTGAAACCCTTGAAAATATCAAAGTACACCTGACTTTACAGAGTGGAGCATTAGACTTGGGCTGGTTCTGTCTCCGTGAACTTTTTCATTTCACTTTAGGTTATTGTGTCAAAAAGTGTATAAAAATATGAAAATGTCTCAATAATATTGTGTAATCTCACAATTCAAAGCACAGTTTCTCATACGGAGCAGCACTGACGTCTCCTCCTGTTTGTCCCTCAGAGGCTGCCGTCCCAGTCTGGTCGCCGTCGACGACATTTTGTTCCAGAAACCGGTGGAGATCGGGTCCCTGCTCCTGCTCTCGTCACAGGTGAGAGGACGGGAGGGCGCCTGACGCGCGGGGAGGGCGCCTGACGCGCGGGGAGGGCGCCTGACGCGCGGGGAGGGCGCCTGACGCGCGGGGAGGGCACCTGACGCGCTGGGAGGGCACCTGACGCGCTGGGAGGGCACCTGACGCGCTGGGAGGGCACCTGACGCGCTGGGAGGGCACCTGACGCACGGGGAGGGCACCTGACACACACGGGGAGGGCACCTGACGCGCTGGGAGGGCACCTGACACACACGGGGAGGGCACCTGACACACACGGGGAGGGCGCCTGACGCGCGGGGAGGGCGCCTGACGCGCGGGGAGGGCACCTGACACACACGGGGAGGGCGCCTGACGCGCGGGGAGGGCGCCTGACTCATGTGCCTCTGCTGCAGGTGTGTTACACTGAGGGGAAGTACATCCAGGTCAGAGTTCACAGTGAGGTGTTTGACCCTCTGACCCGGACGCACAACACCACCAACGTGTTCCACTTCACCTTCGCCTCCGACCGCGACGTCCCCAACGTCATCCCCGAGACGTACGGAGGTGAGCTCCAGAAATACACAAAAACACAACAAAAAACTGTACACAAACCCGATGGATGTGCAGGAGTTCCATTAGTCAAAAATAAAAGTGTATAAAAAACATCTTAAAGCTGAACTCCGGCCCGTCTGAAGCTAAAGTCCAACAACAAACTAGTGCAGTGATGGGGGCAAGTTCTGAACTTCCACGTAAAACACCAATTTGCTTCAGACTGAAGAAGCTTAACACCACTTTAACCCATCTGACAACAGCCACGAGTCTGACAAACCAAACGCTCTGCCTGGTTCACTCATTAGTGTCTGGAAACGTTAGAAAACAACTTTAGAAGCACCTCACACTTCCCTCTGCTGATTTCCCACAGGCCAAAGCCCAAAAGACTCGATTTCGAATTCGAACAGAGGGTCTTGGCTTCTTATCCCCGAACGAAGCCCACACACTGGTATCGTTATATAGATGAGACCTTTTTTAAAAATCTAAATTCAAGAATTGCAACGTTTTACTGCACATATCAATTCAATAGACCCCAACATCAAATTCACCCGTGAGGATGCCAGTGAGAACAGACCGGCCTTCTTAGACTGTGCAGTAACCATTGGAGAGGACCGGCGCCCCCATGTGGAGGTCTTCAGAAAGCCCACACACACGGACCAGTCCCCGCTCTTTGATTCACACCACCCACTGCAGCACAAACTCGGAGTGATTCGGACTCCACGACACAGGGCCCGACTGGTTCCTACAAGCACAGAGGGACGGAGAAAGAGGAACCACATGTGCAGAACGCCCTCTCTGTTTGTGGTTATCCTAAATGAGCTTTTAACAAAACCAAGAGGGAGAAGAAACAAGAAAACACAGAACCAGAACCCAGGAGAAGGGGGTAACTCTCCCTTATCTTGCTGAGGTGTCTGAGAAACTCCAGAGGATCTTCAGACAACATGATATTCCCGTCTACTTCAAACCCACAAACACTTTAAGACAAAAACTGCTCCACCCTAAGGACAAAACCCCGAGCCACAAACAAAGCGATGTCGTCTACTCTATTCAGTGTAGTGAAGACTGCAGTGAGCTACACTGGAGAAACAAAACAGCCATTACACAAAAGGATGAACCAGCACAGACGAGAGAGCCAGAGTGGACCTCAGTCTGCTGTACATCTGCACCTTAAAGCCTCAGGCCACTCCTTTGAGGACAGCGAGGTGCAGATCTGAGCCAGAGAGAAGAATCGGTTTGAACGTGGAGTTAAAGAAGCATCTTTGTTAAAAAAGAACCCTTCTTTAAACAGAAATGGACTCAGGCACCACCTGTCTCCATCTATAACTCCATTCTCAAACCAAAAGCAAAACAAATTAAGAAAACAATAGGTGTAGCCAGGTCAGGCCCAGAGGTGTGAACAGCCCCTCATGTTTATGCTAATCTGACCCCACCCCTCCAGTGCATTTCAATAGGGTGAGGTGATAACAGAAACTGTGAACAATAGGGTGAGTTTCTAAGTAATCTGGAGTATTTAACTCCTCCCTCTTCAGGCAGATAAAAGTCAGTGTCTCCAGCGTCTGAGCAGAACTGAAGAAGCAGCTCGGATGAGGGCGAAACGTCTTCTATCAAAACTTTGGTCCAGTTGACAAATTGAACTCTACCTATTTGTTCACAGTTCCTGCTGTCAGCTCGGCCTGTTGAAATAGACTTGGGCTGGGGTCAGGTTAGCAGAATCATACAGGGCCATAATGGGGTATTTGTAAATGAAAGACACACATGGATGAGTGTAAAACATCTTCAGGCAGGTTTGTGATGATTTGACTTCCTCTGCTGTTTTTTTAATCATATTTGTGTTTCTTTTCCAGAGTCGATGTTGTATTTGGACGGAAAGAGACACTTCAACCAAACTGTCCCCTGAGCTCCAGAACAGTCCCCTGTCCACAGAACTACAGAACTACAGAACTACAGACACGTCCCGGCCGCCTCCTCACACAATCATGTTTTCACTCGATCTGTTACATTCTAATGTTTGATCTAAAGGACTCAGAGCTGCTCCTGACGCTGCCTCAGGGTCAAACAGACCCGTCTGAAGAGATCGAAGATTTAGCACTAAGAATATGCACTCTACACTCAAAGGCCGGGTTGAAACCAAATTTAGACCTGGTTTAGACCTGGTTTAGTCCTGGTTTAGACCTGGTTTAGACCTGGTTTAGACCTGGTTTAGACCTGGTTTAGACCTGGTTTAGTCCTGGTTTAGTCCTGGTTTAGACCTGGTTTAGAACTGGTTTAGACCTGGTTTAGACCTGGTTTAGACCTGGTTTAGACCTGGTTTAGACCTGGTTTAGTCCTGGTTTAGTCCTGGTTTAGACCTGGTTTAGAACTGGTTTAGAACTGGTTTAGTCCTGGTTTAGACCTGGTTTAGACCTGGTTTAGTCCTGGTTTAGAACTGGTTTAGTCCTGGTTTAGTCCTGGTTTAGTCCTGGTTTAGTCCTGGTTTAGACCTGGTTTAGACCTGGTTTAGTCCTGGTTTAGACCTGGTTTAGTCCTGGTTTAGACCTGGTTTAGTCCTGGTTTAGAACTGGTTTACTCCTGGTTTAGTCCTGGTTTAGACCTGGTTTAGACCTGGTTTAGTCCTGGTTTAGTCCTGGTTTAGACCTGGTTTAGAACTGGTTTAGACCTGGTTTAGACCTGGTTTAGACCTGGTTTAGACCTGGTTTAGACCTGGTTTAGTCCTGGTTTAGTCCTGGTTTAGACCTGGTTTAGAACTGGTTTAGAACTGGTTTAGTCCTGGTTTAGACCTGGTTTAGACCTGGTTTAGTCCTGGTTTAGAACTGGTTTAGTCCTGGTTTAGTCCTGGTTTAGTCCTGGTTTAGTCCTGGTTTAGACCTGGTTTAGACCTGGTTTAGTCCTGGTTTAGACCTGGTTTAGTCCTGGTTTAGACCTGGTTTAGTCCTGGTTTAGAACTGGTTTACTCCTGGTTTAGTCCTGGTTTAGACCTGGTTTAGACCTGGTTTAGTCCTGGTTTAGTCCTGGTTTAGACCTGGTTTAGTCCTGGTTTAGACCTGGTTTAGTCCTGGTTTACTCCTGGTTTAGTCCTGGTTTAGTCCTAGTTTAGACCTGGTTTAGACCTGGTTTACTCCTGGTTTACTCCTGGTTTAGTCCTGGTTTAGTCCTGGTTTAGTCCTGGTTTAGACCTGGTTTAGTCCTGGTTTAGTCCTGGTTTAGTCCTTGAATAGCTCCACTAAACCTTGGGTCCGATGTCACCACAGTTGTGTGTTTTAGGTCAGTGTTTGAGGCTCTTCAGTTTTTTATTCTCATTATTGACACATTGATCATGTTTTTATGGAGTTTAAACTGACTTTTTATCATAGCTCTGCTTTTGCTGCTGCCTTTTTATTACGTTTTGCTCATAAGCTGCATATATATATATATATATATATATACACATACATATGTGTCTTATACAGTGTGTGATTTTGCTGCATGTATTGATACTTTGCGGTGATGTCGCTCTGGGGGTGTGCCACATGTATGTCTGTGGCAGAATGTTCAGCCGTTACCACGGTGACACAGTGCACGCATGAGCAAACACTCCAAAAAGTTTAAAGATTTGCCTGAAAGTTCCAGAAAGAATCCTAAAGTGATTTAAAGGGCAGATTTTCATGGTCCCGTTAAAACAAAACTGGGATTAAAGTCGAACTAACGGCTTCAGACAGAGCAGTGCCGACAGTTAGCGTCGCACTCCCAGGGGACATCAGCTGTGAAGTATCAGGGGGGTTATGTTACAGATGTGTTTATTTTTACGCACAAACTGCTTTAACTGAACGTCCAAAGAGGGAGGGGAACGCACTTTAGACCAACCGGAGGATTTCACCCCAATAACAGAGTTTATTTAAAGAACGAAACCTGCGTCTGTGTTTGTGTCAGAACTGTTCGCTTTATGTTGGCACTTTCATCACATTATTGTGTTTGGACTTGTGAAGGAAGGAAATGCTTTGACCAGATCTACTTCTTTCTCTCTGCGGATGTGGCAGGACCAGCGTCAGTTGCTCAGTTTTCATTAAATCCTGTCACTTTCTGAAGAATTTGTGCTGCTTCTTTGTTTCGTGGGATATTTTTGAAGTCTGGATCGATGAACAAAACAAAAGTGACAAACGTTGTCGCTCCGTCCTCCCCTGAGGTCGACAGGTGGAGCAGCGTCGGCAGTGATGCGGTCGACAGGTGGAGCAGCGTCGGCAGTGATGCGGTCGACAGGTGGAGCAGCGTCGGCAGTGATGCGGTCGACAGGTGGAGCAGCGTCGGCAGTGATGTGGTCGACAGGTGGAGCAGCGTCGGCAGTGATGCGGTCGCTGTATCGGCCGCTGTGGTGAAGAGGAGCTGAGCCCAAAGGCAAAGCTCTGGATTCACCTCAGTCACGTTCCTCCTTCACCTAAAGGACCAGATACAAGCGAAGAAATGAGTTTTCTCTGCAGAGTGACCGGACGCTCCCTTAGAGAGAGGGGGAGGAGCTCGGAGTAGAGCCGCCGCTCCTCCACGTGGAGAGGAGCGGCTGAGGGGAGGAGCTTCTGTTCCCTCAGGAGGTGTTCATGTCCCACCGGGAGGGGGTCCCGGGGAAGACCCAGGACCCACTGGAGGGACGACGTCTCTGGGCCTGGGAACGACTCAGGGTCCAGGAGGAGTTTAGGTTTGGTTTAGTTTAGTTTTAGGGTTAATTTAGTTTAGGTTAGTTTAGTTTAGTTTAGTTTAAGGTTTAGTTTAGTTTCGGTTTAGTTTAGGTTTAGTTTAGTTTAGTTTTAGGTTTAGTTTAGTTTAGGTTTAGTTTAGTTTAGGTTTAGTTTAGGTTTAGTTTAGTTTAGGTTTAGTTTGGTTTAGGTTTAGTTTAGTTTAGGTTTAGTTTAGTTTAGGTTTAGTTTGGTTTAGGTTAGTTTAGGTTTAGGTTTAGTTTAGGTTTAGTTTAGGTTTAGTTTAGGTTAGTTTGGTTTAGTTTAGTTTGGTTTAGTTTGGTTTAGTTTAGGTTTGGTTTGGTTTAGTTTAGTTTAGTTTAGGTTTAGTTTGTTTAGTTTAGTTTAGTTTTAGTTTGTTTAGGTTTAGGTTTAGTTTGTTAGGTTTAGGTTTGGTTTGTTTAGTTTAGGTTTAGTTTGTTTAGTTTAGGTTTAGTTTGTTTAGTTTAGGTTTAGTTTAGGTTTGGTTTAGTTTAGTTTAGTTTAGTTTAGTTTAGTTTAGGTTTAGTTTAGTTTAGTTTAGGTTTAGTTTAGGTTTAGTTTAGTTTTAGTTTGTTTAGTTTAGGTTAGTTTAGTTTAGGTTTAGTTTAGGTTAGTTTAGGTTTAGTTTAGTTTAGTTTAGTTTAGGTTTAGTTTAGGTTAGTTTAGTTTTAGGTTTAGTTTAGGTTAGTTTAGTTTAGGTTTAGTTTAGGTTAGTTTTAGTTTAGTTTTAGGTTTAGTTTAGTTTAGTTTAGTTATCTAATTAGACAGGGACAGTGCACGTTCTCCATTAACCTCAGCAGGACAGATGCTTGTACCAGAGCTCATTTCCACCCGTCGTCCCCGGGCAGGTTCATATTTCAGTTCATAAATACAAACATACACAGAGAATGAGTTCATAATGACCAGAGCGTCATTCAAATTCTGTATCCTTATTCATGCCCAGTTCTCTCGGCACCTTAAAATCATCGTCCTTATCAAAAGTCGTTCAGTTCATTCCCTCCAGAACATCTCGCTCTCTCCACACACCTCAGTCACATTCTGGGGCAGGTTTGGTTTGAAAGGAGCCGGTTTTTCTCCAGACGTGAGATCGTGCTGTAGTTCGTGCCTGTGATCCGCTCTGTTGGCGCCGCGCAGGAGAAGGCCGAGTTTCCGAATGCTGTTCTGCGTTCAGGGAGGAGCTGGAGGAAGTGTCTGGGGTGAGGGAAGTCTGGGAGTCCCTGCTTAGACTGATGGCCCCGGAGATAAGAGGAGGAACATGGGTGGAGTCTCCTGGTCTGTGTTTGTGTTTGTGCAGCAGCTCTGTTCAGATCTCTCTCATCTCTTATAAAGCTGCACTGTGTAACTTTTCTGCTTGTCTCCATGGAGATGTTATGGCTTTAAATTCGTTTACACTGGGTTTACTCAATAACATCTGTGTTCCTTGTTGTATATAGTAATTCCCTTCAGGGACGCCCATGTGCAGATCTGACCCGTAACGTGACTTGATCGCGTTTAATGCCACAATGTGAAACATTCCGGGCGAAGCAGTAACATCTCCATGGCGATGTTAACCCTGTAAAGCCCACACCATTAAATAATTGGCAGAAAATTCCAATTCTTTGAATTTGGAGCCTTTATTGGTCCCTCTAAACAAACAAACAAAAAAAATTCAAATATAATTTTCCATATATTATTATTTATGGCAATCTTGTATTGTCACTGGAGCACCTCTAATCAGTGAATCACACCCACTGTTGGATTATCTGTGCACTGCATGTATCTGATTGTACACATCAGGTTTTTCAGGGAAAAAAATGTCACACTGCTCATGTGGAGGGCTGAAAAACTCATGTATCAAATATGATACGTTTGGCGTTATAGGGTTAAAGACGACACAAAACACTGGGTCAAAATGTGAATTAATTCGGACCCTGAAAAGTTTTAGAACGGTTTTATGATCTAAATGATGATAAAAATATAAAAACACACTCATATTTTACGATATATTCTGATTATTCTGTTTAAAATTATCTTCTGTTCTTTAAAAAAACTTCCCTGGTATTGAAATTTGTGTTCACTATTTTCCCTGATATCAAAATTAGAACTAAATGTCGACACGGCTGTTGTTCAGTTATTAACGTCAATGCTTTTAGAATTGAACTCATTTATTATTAACTAACCTAGTACGACAAGTCTGCTCTTATTTAGACTTTAAATTTAATTATTGCAGTTTATTATTACAGACACTTTTATATATGATTATTACCGCAACATTAAACGTTCTTCCTGGAGACTAGTTCACAAAGTAATGAGTTTGTAATTGAATTTAGTTCATTAAAACCTCATAATTAGTCGTGAATGTCAAAATAAAAGTCACAATTAGGCCCGAGCGCCAGAGGCTGGTGAAGGGCCTGTTAGCATCACAGTGATGCTCACAGGGGGCGGGAACTAAAATAACACGACGTGACTCGCCTGTAGTGACCAGGGACCCTCGCCATGGCGTAGCTGCACCAGAGGTTTACGAAAATGTAGAGTTTGTCGGCCAAAAAAAAGCGGAACATTTGTTCTTGTATCAGAATCTTCTTATTATTATTAGTTTCCTCCTAACACTCACCCATTTTTCACCCACTGAACAATGACGAAAACGTGTTAAAGACTCCGCTTCTCTAACTTTTGGCTATTTCCATTTTCAATAAATAAATAAAATGGCTCATCAGCGCCCCCTAACGTGACAAAAATACATTAGGGAATACGAATGACACCAAAAAAATGTGCACGTAGAATCATAAAATTTAACACACAAGTCGATCATGACAAGACAAGTAAAAAATATTATTATGGCCACGCCCCCTGACACACCAGGAGGCGGCCATCTTGGATTAAAGTGAAGCTGAAATGCACTCCTCCGAACGGCCTCAGATTTGGTCACATTATCTCCAGGAGCCAAACGTCTAAAAATATCCACATCCCAAATCTGACGTCTCTGAGCAGTGAAGCAGCAAATAATGAACAAGTTTGGATATTTACAAACTGCTCCTATTTGCTCAAACAAACTCTGATTTCAATTAAATTTGACACAGTTCTTAAACTCTCTGCCCTAAAGCCAATGATGAGACATTCAAGAAAATATAGGTTTTATGTGTGGGGATCAAAAAATGGAGATAATTCACCACCTCGAATATTAGGCTCCGCCCACTCCTATGGAGCGTCCCAACTCAACTTTGTCGTAGAGCCACGAAATTCAGTACATGCATTCTTCACGTGAAGACAGACAAAAAATATTATTATGGCCACGCCCCCTGACAAAGCAGAAGGCGGCCATCTTGGATTTAAATCTTCAAAATGCACAGGTCGCATTTTGGCTCATGTTGTGTTTGAACGAACTCCTCTGAAGCCGTTTCACCCACAGGGCTGAAAATCACCTACATCATCTAGAGAAGAGCTGAAAATCACCTACATCATCTAGAGAAGAGCTGAAAATCACCTACATCATCTAGAGAAGAGCTGAAAATCACCTACATCATCTAGAGAAGAGCTGAAAATCACCTACATCATCTAGAGAAGAGCTGAAAATCACCTACATCATCTAGAGAAGTGCTGAAAATCACCTACATCATCTAGAGAAGAGCTGAAAATCACCTACATCATCTAGAGAAGAGCTGAAAATCACCGTACATCATCTAGAGAAGTGCTGAAAATCACCTACATCATCTAGAGAAGAGCTGAAAATCACCTACATCATCTAGAGAAGAGCTGAAAATCACCTACATCATCTAGAGAAGAGCTGAAAATCACCTACATCATCTAGAGAAGTGCTGAAAATCACCTACATCATCTAGAGAAGAGCTGAAAATCACCTACATCATCTAGAGAAGAGCTGAAAATCACCTACATCATCTAGAGAAGAGCTGAAAATCACCTACATCATCTAGAGAAGAGCTGAAAATCACCTACATCATCTAGAGAAGAGCTGAAAATCACCTACATCATCTAGAGAAGAGCTGAAAATCACCGTACATCATCTAGAGAAGAGCTGAAAATCACCGTACATCATCTAGTGAAGAGCTGAAAATCACCTACATCATCTAGAGAAGAGCTGAAAATCACCTACATCATCTAGAGAAGAGCTGAAAATCACCTACATCATCTAGAGAAGAGCTGAAAATCACCTACATCATCTAGAGAAGAGCTGAAAATCACCTACATCATCTAGAGAAGAGCTGAAAATCACCTACATCATCTAGAGAAGAGCTGAAAATCACCTACATCATCTAGAGAAGTGCTGAAAATCACCTACATCATCTAGAGAAGTGCTGAAAATCACCTACATCTAGAGAAGTGCTGAAAATCACCTACATCATCTAGAGAAGAGCTGAAAATCACCTACATCATCTAGAGAAGAGCTGAAAATCACCTACATCATCTAGAGAAGAGCTGAAAATCACCTACATCATCTAGAGAAGAGCTGAAAATCACCTACATCATCTAGAGAAGAGCTGAAAATCACCTACATCATCTAGAGAAGAGCTGAAAATCACCTACATCATCTAGAGAAGAGCTGAAAATCACCTACATCATCTAGAGAAGTGCTGAAAATCACCTACATCATCTAGAGAAGTGCTGAAAATCACCTACATCATCTAGAGAAGAGCTGAAAATCACCTACATCATCTAGAGAAGAGCTGAAAATCACCTACATCATCTAGAGAAGAGCTGAAAATCACCTACATCATCTAGAGAAGAGCTGAAAATCACCTACATCATCTAGAGAAGAGCTGAAAATCACCTACATCATCTAGAGAAGTGCTGAAAATCACCTACATCATCTAGAGAAGAGCTGAAAATCACCTACATCATCTAGAGAAGAGCTGAAAATCACCTACATCATCTAGAGAAGAGCTGAAAATCACCTACATCTAGAGAAGAGCTGAAAATCACCTACATCATCTAGAGAAGAGCTGAAAATCACCTACATCATCTAGAGAAGAGCTGAAAATCACCTACATCATCTAGAGAAGAGCTGAAAATCACCTACATCATCTAGAGAAGTGCTGAAAATCACCTACATCATCTAGAGAAGAGCTGAAAATCACCTACATCATCTAGAGAAGTGCTGAAAATCACCTACATCATCTAGAGAAGAGCTGAAAATCACCTACATCATCTAGAGAAGTGCTGAAAATCACCTACATCACCTAGAGAAGAGCTGAAAATCACCTACATCACCTAGAGAAGAGCTGAAAATCACCTACATCTAGAGAAGAGCTGAAAATCACCTACATCATCTAGAGAAGAGCTGAAAATCACCTACATCATCTAGAGAAGAGCTGAAAATCACCTACATCATCTAGAGAAGTGCTGAAAATCACCTACATCATCTAGAGAAGAGCTGAAAATCACCTACATCATCTAGAGAAGAGCTGAAAATCACCTACATCATCTAGAGAAGAGCTGAAAATCACCTACATCATCTAGAGAAGAGCTGAGAATCACCTACATCATCTAGAGAAGAGCTGAAAATCACCTACATCATCTAGAGAAGAGCTGAAAATCACCTACATCATCTAGAGAAGTGCTGAAAATCACCTACATCATCTAGAGAAGAGCTGAAAATCACCTACATCATCTAGAGAAGTGCTGAAAATCACCTACATCACCTAGAGAAGAGCTGAAAATCACCTACATCACCTAGAGAAGAGCTGAAAATCACCTACATCACCTAGAGAAGAGCTGAAAATCACCTACATCATCTAGAGAAGAGCTGAAAATCACCTACATCATCTAGAGAAGTGCTGAAAATCACCTACATCATCTAGAGAAGAGCTGAAAATCACCTACATCATCTAGAGAAGAGCTGAAAATCACCTACATCATCTAGAGAAGTGCTGAAAATCACCTACATCATCTAGAGAAGTGCTGAAAATCACCTACATCATCTAGAGAAGAGCTGAAAATCACCTACATCATCTAGAGAAGTGCTGAAAATCACCTACATCATCTAGAGAAGAGCTGAAAATCACCTACATCATCTAGAGAAGAGCTGAAAATCACCTACATCATCTAGAGAAGAGCTGAAAATCACTACATCATCTAGAGAAGAGAAGAGCTGAAAATCACCTACATCATCTAGAGAAGTGCTGAAAATCACCTACATCATCTAGAGAAGAGCTGAAAATCACCTACATCATCTAGAGAAGAGCTGAAAATCACCTACATCATCTAAAGAAGAGCTGAAAATCACCTACATCATCTAGAGAAGTTCGGCTTCAAACGTTTCCTCCATTTCTTTTAAAACTGTCACGTTTACGTGCGGCAAAGTCGTAAAGTTCAATCAAAATTTACACAATATTCAGTGTGCAGATTTGTTCCCGTTGGCTCAGACTTAGTCCGATTGAGCTGAAATCTGAGTCACTGATGCTGATCTCGGCCTGAATATAAAACACTGTAAAACATATGGAAAATTACACTATAGCGCCCCCTAGACATGAAACACCAACATTATCCGATTTGTACCAAATTTGGGAATTAAATTCTATGCATGACTACGAGCATGACTACGTGCGGCAAAGTCGTAAAGTTCAATCAAAATTTACACAATATTCAGTGTGCAGATTTGCTCCCGTTGGCTCAGACTTAGTCCGATTGAGCTGAAATCTGAGTCACTGATGCTGATCTCGGCCTGAATATAAAACACTGTAAAACATATGGAAAATTACACTATAGCGCCCCCTAGACATGAAACACCAACATTATCCGATTTGTACCAAATTTGGGAATTAAATTCTATGCATGACTACGAGCAAAAGAAATATATTACGGACATGGTGAATTTTTCACTGTTGGCCACTAGGGGCGCAAAGACTCCTCAAAAATCATTTAAAGGTGCACTATGTAATTTTTCTGATGGAGGATGTGTTGGTCTGGGAAATTTGAATCACTGATGCTGATCTCGGCCTGAATATAACACACTGTAAAGCAGATGAAAAGTGTGGTTATGGTTATTAGGATTAGTGTGGGGCACAGTGTTCGCACGGCACGATGTGCAGGGCACGTCATTTGCAGGGTGCGCCGTAGGCACACGTGAGGGCCGATTATCCCTGCTTGCGGCTATATTTCTTGATTATTATCATATATAGCTATTTCTGCAACATTTACCATTCTTCCTGGGTATTAGTTTGCAAATTAATGAGTTTGTTAATGAGTTTGTAATTTAATTTTGTTAATTAAAACATCATAATTATTCGTGAATGTCAAAATAAAAATCACAATTCTTGATTCTTATCATATATAGATATTTCAGCAGCATTTACCATTCTTCTTGAGACTATTTCATAAATTAATGAGTTTGTAATTGAATTTAGTTAATTAAAACATCATAATTAGTTGAAAATGTCAAAATAAAAGTCAAAATTCTTGATTATTATCATATGTAGTTATTTCCTCAACATTAAAGGTTCTTTCTGGAGACTAGCTCACAAATTAATGAGTTTGTAATTGAATCTAATTAATTAAAACAAAATTAGTTATGAATATCAAAATAAAAATTCACAATTCTTGATTATTCTTATATATAGTTATTTCCGCAGTATTAAAGGTTCTTTCTGGAGACTAGTTCAAAAATTAATTTGTTTGTTAATGAGTTCGTAGTTGAATTTAGTTAATTAAAATATCATAATTAGTTGTGAATGTCACAATTCTTGATTAATATCATATATAGCTATTTACACAGCATTAAAGGTTCTTTCTGGAGAATAGTTCATAAATTAATGAGTTTGTTAATGAGTTTGTAATTGAATTTAGTTAATTAAAACCTCATAATTAGTTCAAAATTCTTGAATATTATCAAATATAGTTATTTCCGCAGTATAACCATTCTTCCTGGGGACTAGTTCACAAGTTAATGTTTGTTATTGAATTTAGTTTGTTATTGAATTTAGTTAAGTAAAACATCATAATTAGTCGTGAATGTCGTGAATATCGAAATAAAAATTCACAATTCTTGATTCGGCAAGGCAAGTTTATTTGTATAGCACAATTCATACACAAAGTAATTCAAAGTGCTTTACAGAATAAGAAATACATTAAAATCACAATAAGAAATATATTAAAATCACAATAAGAAATAATTAAAATCACAATACAAACAAATCAAAACATAAATAATCATCATAAAATTTTAAAATAGAAATGGGACATTAAATTAGAGAGAATTAGAGATTATTATTATTATGTATATTTATTTCTGCAGTATTAACCGTTCTTTTAATTAATTCGTTTGTTAATGAGTTTGTAGCTGAATTGAGTTTGTTTTAGTTTAGTTTTAGTGAATGTCTTGACTGTCAAAATAAAAGTCCTTCCGCTGCTCCGGCTCCGTTTCCGGTCTCGGCGCTCTCACCGCGGCCGCCTTGACGCGCTCCTTCCCCGGGCTCAGCATCCTCCCGCTCCCGCCCCTCAGACCTGCTCCGAAGCCCAGCGCAGCGGCCCGTCCTCGGCTCTCCTCCGCCCGCACCTCCGCTCTTCCGCTCTCCCAGGGGCTCCAGCAGCTCTCACGCCGGCCTCGGGACTCTGCTCCGGGCCTTCCTCGCCTGGTTTGACCGCGGTGCTCGGCTCGGCTGCGGGAGATGAACCCTCCGTGTGCCCGCTGTGGGAAGACCGTTTACCCCACGGAGAAAGTGAACTGCCTGGATAAGGTCAGACACTTTTACCGGAATGACACCAATGCTACAAATACCGTGACAAGTTTGACAAGAACCGCTCTTCAATGTGGAAATCATTTGGTTTGGGTTATTTTAGTTTGTGTTATTTTAGATTTATTTAATTTGGAATAAAGTTAAAGTTGAAGTTGGTGTTACGGACAAATCCTGTTAACGGTAACGTAACGGTCACTGGTTTAGTCCTGTTTTGGTCCTGGTTTAATTCTGGTCCAGTCTTGTTTTAGTCCTGGTTCAGTCCTGGTTTATTCCTTCTTCAGTCCTTGGTCTAGTCCTGGTTTAGTCCTGGGTTTGGTCCTGGTTTAGTCCCGGTTCTAGTCCCGGTTCAGTCTTGGTTCAGTGCTGGTTTAGACTTGTTTAGTCCTGGTTTAGTTCTGGTTTAATCCTGATGTAGTTCTGGTTTAATCCTGGTTTGGTCTGGGTTTAGTCCTGGTTTAGTCCTGGTTTAGTTCTGGTTTAGTTCTGGTTTAGTCCTGGTTTAGTCCTGGTTTAGTTCTGATTTAATCCTGGTTTAGTCCTGATGTAGTTCTGGTTTAATCCTAGTTTGGTCTGGGTTTAGTCCTGGTTTAGTTCTGGTTTAGTCCTGGTTTAGTCCTGGTTTAGTCCTGGTTTAGTTCTGGTTTAGTCCTGGTTTAGATCTGGTTTAGTCTTGGTTTAGTTCTGGTTTAATCCTGGTTTGGTCTGGGTTTAGTCCTGGTTTAGTTCTGGTTTAATCCTGGTTTGGTCTGGGTTTAGTCCTGGTTTAGTCCTGGTTTAGTCCTGGTGTAGTCCTGGTTCAGTTCTGGTTTAATCCTGGTTTAATCCTGGTTTAGTTCTGGTTTAGTCCTGGTTTAGTTCTGGTTTAGTCCTGGTTTAGTTCTGGTTTAGTTCTGGTTTAGTCCTGGTTTAGATCTGGTTTAGTCTTGGTTTAGTCCTGGTTTAATCCTGGTTTAGTCCTGGTTTAGTTCTGGTTTAGTCCTGGTTTAGATCTGGTTTAGTTCTGGTTTAGTCCTGGTTTAGTTCTGGTTTAGTCCTGGTTTAGTCCTGGTTTAGATCTGGTTTAGTCTTGGTTTAGTTCTGGTTTAGTCTTGGTTTAGTTCTGGTTTAGTCCTGGTTTAGTCTTGGTTTAGTTCTGGTTTAGACCTGGTTTAGATCTGGTTTAGTCTTGGTTTAGTTCTGGTTTAGTCTTGGTTTAGTCCTGGTTTAGTCTTGGTTTAGTTCTGGTTTAGTCCTGGTTTAGTCCTGGTTTAGTTCTGGTTTAGTTCTGGTTTAGTCCTGGTTTAGTCCTGGTTTAGTTCTGATTTAATCCTGGTTTAGTCCTGATGTAGTTCTGGTTTAATCCTAGTTTGGTCTGGGTTTAGTCCTGGTTTAGTTCTGGTTTAGTCCTGGTTTAGTCCTGGTTTAGTCCTGGTTTAGTCCTGGTTTAGTTCTGGTTTAGTCCTGGTTTAGATCTGGTTTAGTCTTGGTTTAGTTCTGGTTTAATCCTGGTTTGGTCTGGGTTTAGTCCTGGTTTAGTTCTGGTTTAATCCTGGTTTGGTCTGGGTTTAGTCCTGGTTTAGTCCTGGTTTAGTCCTGGTGTAGTCCTGGTTCAGTTCTGGTTTAATCCTGGTTTAATCCTGGTTTAGTTCTGGTTTAGTCCTGGTTTAGTTCTGGTTTAGTCCTGGTTTAGTTCTGGTTTAGTTCTGGTTTAGTCCTGGTTTAGATCTGGTTTAGTCTTGGTTTAGTCCTGGTTTAATCCTGGTTTAGTCCTGGTTTAGTTCTGGTTTAGTCCTGGTTTAGATCTGGTTTAGTTCTGGTTTAGTCCTGGTTTAGTTCTGGTTTAGTCCTGGTTTAGTCCTGGTTTAGATCTGGTTTAGTCTTGGTTTAGTTCTGGTTTAGTCTTGGTTTAGTTCTGGTTTAGTCCTGGTTTAGTCTTGGTTTAGTTCTGGTTTAGACCTGGTTTAGATCTGGTTTAGTCCTGGTTTAGTCCTGGTTTAGATCTGGTTTAGTCTTGGTTTAGTTCTGGTTTAGTCTTGGTTTAGTTCTGGTTTAGTCCTGGTTTAGTCTTGGTTTAGTTCTGGTTTAGACCTGGTTTAGATCTGGTTTAGTCTTGGTTTAGTTCTGGTTTAGTCTTGGTTTAGTTCTGGTTTAGTCATGGTTTAGTCCTGGTTTAATCCTGGTTTAGTTCTGGTTTAATCCTGGTTTAGTTCTGGTTTAGTCCTGGTTTAATCCTGGTTTAGTCCTGGTTTAGTTCTGGTTTAGTCCTGGTTTAGTCCTGGTTTAGTTCTGGTTTAGTCCTGGTTTAGTCCTGGTTTAGTTCTGGTTTAGTCCTGGTTTAGTTCTGGTTTAGTCCTGGTTTATTCCTGGTTTAGTCCTGGTTTAGTCCTGGTTTAGTTCTGGTTTAGTCCTGGTTTATTTCTGGTTTAGTCCTGGTTTAGTTCTGGTTTAGTCCTGGTTTAGTTCTGGTTTAGTTCTGGTTTAGTCCTGGTTTAGTTCTGGTTTAGTTCTGGTTTAGTTCTGCTTTAGTCCTGGTTTAGTTCTGGTTTAGTCCTGGTTTAGTCCTGGTTTAGTCCTGGTTTAGTTCTGGTTTAGTCCTGGTTTAGTCCTGGTTTAGTTCTGGTTTAGTCCTGGTTTAGTCCTGGTTTAGTCCTGGTTTAGTTCTGGTTTAGTTCTGGTTTAGTCCTGGTTTAGTTCTGGTTTAGTCCTGGTTTAGTTCTGGTTTAGTTCTGGTTTAGTTCTGCTTTAGTCCTGGTTTAGTTCTGGTTTAGTCCTGGTTTAGTTCTGGTTTAGTCCTGGTTTAGTCCTGGTTTAGTCCTGGTTTAGTTCTGGTTTAGTCCTGGTTTAGTTCTGGTTTAGTTCTGGTTTAGTCCTGGTTTAGTCCTGGTTTAGTTCTGGTTTAGTTCTGGTTTAGTCCTGGTTTAGTCCTGGTTTAGTTCTGGTTTAGTTCTGGTTTAGTCCTGGTTTAGTTCTGGTTTAGTCCTGGTTTAGTCCTGGTTTAGTCCTGGTTTAGTTCTGGTTTAGTTCTGGTTTAGTCCTGGTTTAGTTCTGGTTTAGTCCTGGTTTAGTCCTGGTTTAGTCCTGGTTTAGTTCTGGTTTAGTCCTGGTTTAGTCCTGGTTTAGTTCTGGTTTAGTTCTGGTTTAGTCCTGGTTTAGTCCTGGTTTAGTCCTGGTTTAGTTCTGGTTTAGTCCTGGTTTAGTTCTGGTTTAGTTCTGGTTTAGTCCTGGTTTAGTTCTGGTTTAGTCCTGGTTTAGTCCTGGTTTAGTCCTGGTTTAGTTCTGGTTTAGTCCTGGTTTAGTCCTGGTTTAGTGCTGGTTTAGTCCTGGTTTAGTGCTGGTTTAGTCCTGGTTTAGTCCTGGTTTAGTCCTGGTTTAGTCCTTGTTTAGTCTTGGTTCAGTCCTGGTTTAGTGCTGCTTCAGTCCTGGTTTAGACCTGGTTTAGTCCTTGTTTAGTTCTGGTTTAGTCCTGGTCTAGTCCTGGTTTAGTCCTGGTTTAGTCCTTGTTTAGTGCTGGTTTAGTGCTGGTTTAGTCCTGGTTTAGACCTGGTTTAGTCCTGGTTTAGTGCTGGTTTAGTCCTGGTTTAGACCTGGTTTAGTGCCGGTTTAGTGCTGGTTTAGTCCTTGTTTAGTCCTGGTTTAGTCCTGGTTTAGTCCTGGTTTAGTCCTGGTTTAGTCCTGGTTTAGTGCTGGTTTAGTCCTGGTTTAGACCTGGTTTAGTCCTGGTTTAGACCTGGTTTAGACCTGGTTTAGTGCTGGTTCAGTCCTGGTTTAGTCCTGGTGTAGTCCTGGTGTAGTCCTGGTTCAGTTCTGGTTTAGTCCTGGTTTAGTCCTGGTTTAGTCCTGGTTTAGTCCTGGTCTATAAAACATGGTTAAACTAGTTGTGTTTTTTGTTTCGTTCACACATGTTTAAACCCTGCAGATTTAGGCTGAGTTCTTCTCTCAGACTGAAAACACTCTGTCCCACCTTGTGATGTCATCGTGTGGTGATACAGGAAGTGCTCCACCGTGTTTTTAAACTCCACACACCTTCACTAGAATCATCTGGATCATTTTTTCAGCTCTGGAGTCGCCGATCTCGACTGAACAAAAGGCAAAAGGAGCTGTTCACTTGGAAACTACCACTTGATGACATCACAGGGTGGAACAGAGCGTTTGGGGCTTTGCAGATGTAACAGACGAATAATAAAGAGTTCCTCAAACATGTGAATGAAACGAGGAGGAACGTTTGTGGATCAGAAGTGTGGAGATTTATTTAAAACACAAACAGAATCTCCCACAGAGTTTTACCGTCACATCAGGAAGTCCCAACGTTTATTCTTATTTCTTCAAATTTAACTTTAAACACGGATTCGGTTTTATTTGTATTTATTTATTTATTTTGATTTAATTTATTTTGGTTTATTTTTATTTTCTGAGTCTGTGCTCATGTCTCACTTCTGTTCAGTGTTTAGAGACTTTCACTTTTACTTCCTGATCCTCTAATGGGAAAATACACAAATATAGACCTGGTTCAGTCCTGGTTTAGACCTGGTTTAGACCTGGTTCAGTCCTGGTTTAGACCTGGTTTAGACCTGGTTCAGTCCAGGTTTAGACCTGGTTTAGACCTGATTCAGTCCAGGTTTAGACCTGGTTTAGACCTGGTTCAGTCCTGGTTTAGACCTGGTTTAGACCTGATTCAGTCCTGGTTTAGACCTGGTTTAGTCCTGGTTTAGTCCTGGTTTAGTGCTGGTTTAGTCCTGGTTTAGTCCTGGTTTAGTGCTGGTTTAGTCCTGGTTCAGTCCATGTTCAGTCCTGGTTTAGTCCTGGTTTAGTCCTGGTTTAGTGCTGGTTTAGTCCTTGTTTAGTCCTGGTTTAGTCCTGGTTTAGTCCTGGTTTAGTGCTGGTTTAGTCCTGGTTTAGTCCTTGTTTAGTCCTGGTTCAGTCCTGGTTTAGTCCTGGTTTAGTGCTGGTTTAGTCCTGGTTTAGTCCTTGTTTAGTCCTGGTTCAGTCCTGGTTTAGTCCTGGTTTAGTGCTGGTTTAGTCCTGGTGTAGTCTTGGTTCAGTTCTGGTTTAGTCCTGGTTTAGTGCTGCTTCAGTCCTGGTTTAGTCCTGGTTTAGTCCTGGTTTAGTCCTGGTTTAGTGCTGGTTTAGTCCTGGTTTAGTCCTGGTTTAGTCCTTGTTTAGTGCTGGTTTGGTGCTGGTTTAGTCCTGGTTTAGTCCTGGTTCAGTCCTGGTTTAGTCCTGGTTTAGTGCTGGTTCAGTCCTGGTTTAGACCTGGTTTAGTCCTTGTTTAGTCCTGGTTTAGTCCTGGTCTAGTCCTGGTTTAGTCCTGGTTTAGTCCTTGTTTAGTGCTGGTTTAGTCCTGGTTTAGTCCTGGTTTAGACCTGGTTTAGTCCTGGTTTAGTCCTGGTTTAGTGCTGGTTTAGTCCTGGTTTAGACCTGGTTTAGTCCTGGTTCAGTCCTGGTTTAGTCCTGGTTTAGTGCTGGTTTAGTCCTGGTTTAGTGCTGGTTTAGTCCTGGTTCAGTTCTGGTTTAGTGCTGGTTTAGTGCTGGTTTAGTCCTGGTTTAGACCTGGTTTAGACCTGGTTTAGTGCTGGTTTAGTGCTGGTTTAGTCCTTGTTTAGTGCTGGTTTAGTGCTGGTTTAGTGCTGGTTTAGTCCTGGTTTAGACCTGGTTTAGTCCTGGTTTAGTCCTGGTTTAGTGCTGGTTTAGTGCTGGTTCAGTCCTGGTTTAGTGCTGGTTCAGTCCTGGTTTAGTGCTGGTTTAGTCCTGGTTCAGTCCTGGTTTAGTGCTGGTTCAGTCCTGGTTTAGTCCTGGTTTAGTCCTTGTTTAGTCCTGGTTTAGTCCTGGTTTAGTCCTTGTTTAGTGCTGGTTTAGTCCTGGTTTAGTCCTGGTTTAGTCCTTGTTTAGTGCTGGTTTAGTCCTGGTTTAGTCCTGGTTTAGTCCTTGTTTAGTGCTGGTTTAGTCCTGGTTTAGACCTGGTTTAGTCCTGGTTTAGACCTGGTTTAGTCCTGGTTCAGTCCTGGTTTTGTCCTGGTTTAGTCCTTGTTTAGTGCTGGTTTAGTCCTGGTTTAGACCTTGTTTAGTGCTGGTTTAGTCCTGGTTTAGACCTGGTTTAGTCCTGGTTTAGACCTGGTTTAGTCCTGGTTTAGACCTGGTTTAGTCCTGGTTTAGTGCTGGTTTAGTCCTGGTTTAGTCCTGGTTTAGTGCTGGTTTAGTCCTGGTTTAGTCCTGGTTTAGTCCTTGTTTAGTGCTGGTTTAGTCCTGGTTTAGTCCTTGTTTAGTGCTGGTTTAGTCCTGGTTTAGTCCTTGTTTAGTGCTGGTTTAGTCCTGGTTTAGTCCTGGTTTAGTCCTTGTTTAGTGCTGGTTTAGTCCTGGTTTAGACCTTGTTTAGTGCTGGTTTAGTCCTGGTTTAGACCTGGTTTAGTCCTGGTTCAGTCCTGGTTTAGTCCTTGTTTAGTGCTGGTTCAGTCCTGGTTTAGTCCTTGTTTAGTGCTGGTTTAGTCCTGGTTTAGACCTGGTTTAGTCCTGGTTCAGTCCTGGTTTAGTCCTTGTTTAGTGCTGGTTCAGTCCTGGTTTAGTCCTTGTTTAGTGCTGGTTTAGTCCTGGTTTAGACCTTGTTTAGTGCTGGTTTAGTCCTGGTTTAGTCCTGGTTTAGTCCTGGTTTAGTGCTGGTTTAGTCCTGGTTTAGACCTGGTTCAGTCCTGGTTTAGTCCTGGTTTAGTCCTTGTTTAGTGCTGGTTCAGTCCTGGTTTAGTCCTGGTTTAGTCCTTCTTTAGTGCTGGTTTAGTCCTGGTTTAGACCTTGTTTAGTGCTGGTTTAGTCCTGGTTTAGACCTGGTTTAGTCCTGGTTTAGTCCTTGTTTAGTGCTGGTTTAGTCCTGGTTTAGACCTTGTTTAGTGCTGGTTTAGTCCTGGTTTAGACCTGGTTCAGTCCTGGTTTAGTCCTGGTTTAGTCCTTGTTTAGTGCTGGTTCAGTCCTGGTTTAGTCCTGGTTTAGACCTTGTTTAGTGCTGGTTTAGTCCTGGTTTAGACCTGGTTTAGTCCTGGTTTAGTCCTTGTTTAGTGCTGGTTCAGTCCTGGTTTAGTCCTGGTTTAGTCCTTCTTTAGTGCTGGTTTAGTCCTGGTTTAGACCTTGTTTAGTGCTGGTTTAGTCCTGGTTTAGACCTGGTTTAGTCCTGGTTCAGTCCTGGTTTTGTCCTGGTTTAGTCCTTGTTTAGTGCTGGTTTAGTCCTGGTTTAGACCTTGTTTAGTGCTGGTTTAGTCCTGGTTTAGACCTGGTTTAGTCCTGGTTTAGACCTGGTTTAGTCCTGGTTTAGTGCTGGTTTAGTCCTGGTTCAGTCCTGGTTTAGTGCTGGTTCAGTCCTGGTTTAGTCCTGGTTTAGTCCTGGTTTAGTCCTTGTTTAGTCCTGGTTTAGTCCTGGTTTAGTCCTGGTTTAGTCCTTGTTTAGTGCTGGTTCAGTCCTGGTTTAGTCCTGGTTTAGTCCTTGTTTAGTGCTGGTTTAGTCCTGGTTTAGACCTTGTTTAGTGCTGGTTTAGTCCTGGTTTAGACCTGGTTTAGTCCTGGTTCAGTCCTGGTTTAGTCCTTGTTTAGTGCTGGTTCAGTCCTGGTTTAGTCCTGGTTTAGTCCTTGTTTAGTGCTGGTTTAGTCCTGGTTTAGACCTTGTTTAGTGCTGGTTTAGTCCTGGTTTAGACCTGGTTTAGTCCTGGTTTAGTCCTTGTTTAGTGCTGGTTTAGTCCTGGTTTAGACCTTGTTTAGTGCTGGTTTAGTCCTGGTTTAGACCTGGTTCAGTCCTGGTTTAGTCCTGGTTTAGTCCTTGTTTAGTGCTGGTTTAGTCCTGGTTTAGACCTTGTTTAGTGCTGGTTTAGTCCTGGTTTAGACCTGGTTTAGTCCTGGTTTAGTCCTTGTTTAGTGCTGGTTTAGTCCTGGTTTAGACCTGGTTTAGTGCTGGTTCAGTCCTGGTTTAGTCCTGGTTTAGTCCTTGTTTAGTCCTGGTTTAGTCCTGGTTTAGTCCTGGTTTAGTCCTTGTTTAGTGCTGGTTCAGTCCTGGTTTAGTCCTGGTTTAGTCCTTCTTTAGTGCTGGTTTAGTCCTGGTTTAGACCTTGTTTAGTGCTGGTTTAGTCCTGGTTTAGACCTGGTTTAGTCCTGGTTTAGTCCTTGTTTAGTGCTGGTTTAGTCCTGGTTTAGACCTTGTTTAGTGCTGGTTTAGTCCTGGTTTAGACCTGGTTTAGTCCTGGTTTAGTCCTTGTTTAGTGCTGGTTTAGTCCTGGTTTAGACCTTGTTTAGTGCTGGTTTAGTCCTGGTTTAGACCTGGTTCAGTCCTGGTTTAGTCCTGGTTTAGTCCTTGTTTAGTGCTGGTTTAGTCCTGGTTTAGACCTGGTTTAGTCCTGGTTTAGTCCTTGTTTAGTGCTGGTTTAGTCCTGGTTTAGACCTGGTTTAGTGCTGGTTCAGTCCTGGTTTAGTCCTGGTTTAGTCCTTGTTTAGTCCTGGTTTAGTCCTGGTTTAGTCCTGGTTTAGTCCTTGTTTAGTGCTGGTTCAGTCCTGGTTTAGTCCTGGTTTAGTCCTTCTTTAGTGCTGGTTTAGTCCTGGTTTAGACCTTGTTTAGTGCTGGTTTAGTCCTGGTTTAGACCTGGTTTAGTCCTGGTTTAGTCCTTGTTTAGTGCTGGTTTAGTCCTGGTTTAGACCTTGTTTAGTGCTGGTTTAGTCCTGGTTTAGACCTGGTTCAGTCCTGGTTTAGTCCTGGTTTAGTCCTTGTTTAGTGCTGGTTCAGTCCTGGTTTAGTCCTGGTTTAGTCCTTCTTTAGTGCTGGTTTAGTCCTGGTTTAGACCTTGTTTAGTGCTGGTTTAGTCCTGGTTTAGACCTGGTTTAGTCCTGGTTTAGTCCTTGTTTAGTGCTGGTTTAGTCCTGGTTTAGACCTGGTTTAGTGCTGGTTCAGTCCTGGTTTAGTCCTGGTTTAGTCCTTGTTTAGTCCTGGTTTAGTCCTGGTTTAGTCCTGGTTTAGTCCTTGTTTAGTGCTGGTTCAGTCCTGGTTTAGTCCTGGTTTAGTCCTTCTTTAGTGCTGGTTTAGTCCTGGTTTAGACCTTGTTTAGTGCTGGTTTAGTCCTGGTTTAGACCTGGTTTAGTCCTGGTTTAGTCCTTGTTTAGTGCTGGTTTAGTCCTGGTTTAGACCTTGTTTAGTGCTGGTTTAGTCCTGGTTTAGACCTGGTTCAGTCCTGGTTTAGTCCTGGTTTAGTCCTTGTTTAGTGCTGGTTCAGTCCTGGTTTAGTCCTGGTTTAGTCCTTCTTTAGTGCTGGTTTAGTCCTGGTTTAGACCTTGTTTAGTGCTGGTTTAGTCCTGGTTTAGTCCTGGTTTAGTCCTTCTTTAGTGCTGGTTTAGTCCTGGTTTAGACCTTGTTTAGTGCTGGTTTAGTCCTGGTTCAGTCCTGGTTTTGTCATGTTGTTTTTTTTCTGATGAATAATGGATCTGAATTATGCAACAAGAATTACTCAGCTGTTCAGAGCCACACGCCTCCTCAGACCCAGGACTAAACCAGGACTAAACCAGGACTAAACCAGGACTTAACCAGGACTAAACCAGGACTAAACCAGAACTAAACCAGGACTAAACCAGGACTAAACCAGCACTAAACCAGGACTGAATCAGGACTAAACCAGGACTAAACCAGGACTAGGCCAGGACTGAATCAGGACTAAGCCAGGACTGAACCAGGACTAAACCAGGACTGAACCAGGACTGAACCAGGACTAAACCAGGACTAAACCAGCACTAAACCAGGACTAAACCAGGACTAAACCTTCAGTGTTTCCTCATCGTCTCTCAGAGTCTGTGGAATATGGAGCATCGTTCTAAAGACATTCAAGTTGTTCACTGACCCCATTTACATCCTGTCTGCATCACTGCTCCTGTCTGCTCCTGTCTGCTCCTGTCTGCTCCTGTCTGCTCCTGCCTGCTCCTGTCTGCTCCTGTCTGCTCCTGTCTGCTCCTGCCTGCTCCTGTCAGCTCCTGCCTGCTCCTGTCTGCTCCTGCCTGCTCTTGCCTGCTCCTGTCTGCTCCTGTCTGCTCCTGCCTGCTCCTGTCTGCTCCTGTCTGCTCCTGCCTGCTCCTGCCTGCTCCTGCCTGCTCCTGTCTGCTCCTGCCTGCTCCTGTCTGCTCCTTATAGGCTCCATTTTCAGGACTTTCCACTGTTCCAAAGACGCCGTATCATAGTTTTAAATGCTTAATCGCCATAGCAACAGTTCACCTTTATAGTGTCATTCTGAAACACATGTATTTACTTTCACTTCATTGAACTGTTTGTTTCAGAACTGGCACAAAGG
>CM068361.1:3226263-3233763 GCA_034769755.1 Odontamblyopus lacepedii | reverse complement strand
GACACACCTGGGAGGGCATCTGACACACAGGGACACACCTGGGAGGGCATCTGACACACAGGGACACACCTGGGAGGGCATCTGACACACAGGGACACACCTGGGAGGGCATCTGACACACAGGGACACACCTGGGAGGGCATCTGACACACAGGGACACAGCTGGGAGGGCATCTGACACACAGGGACACACCTGGGAGGGCATCTGACACAGTTTGTTTGAACCTGTGTTGTGTTTTCAGACATTACCCAAAGACGTCCTTCACCATCGTCACAGACACTCCAGAAAACCTCCGACTGAAGCAGCAGAGCGAACTACAGAGCCAGGTCTGGACCAGGACTAAACCAGGACTGAACCAGGACTGAACCAGGACTGAACCAGGACTGGACCAGGACTGAACCAGGACTGAACCAGGACTGAACCGGGACTAAACCGGGACTAAACCGGGACTAAACCGGGACTGAACCGGGACTGAACCGGGACTGAACCGGGACTGAACCGGGACTGGACCGGGACTAAACCGGGACTGAACCGGGACTGAACCGGGACTGGACCGGGACTGAACCGGGACTGGACCGGGACTAAACCGGGACTGAACCGGGACTGAACCGGGACTGAACCGGGACTGGACCGACTGGACCGACTGAACCGACTGAACCGACTGAACCGGGACTGAACCGGGACTAAACCAGGACTGAACCAGGACTGAACCAGGACTAAACCAGGACTGGACCAGGACTGGACCAGGTCTAAACCAGGACTGAACCAGGACTGAACCAGGACTGAACCAGGACTGGACCAGGACTGGACCAGGACTGAACCAGGACTGAACCAGGACTGAACCAGGACTGAACCAGGACTGGACCGGGACTAAACCGGGACTGAACCGGGACTGAACCGGGACTGGACCGGGACTGGACCGGGACTGAACCGGGACTGAACCGGGACTGAACCGGGACTGAACCAGGACTGAACCAGGACTGAACCAGGACTAAACTAGGACTGGACCAGGACTGGACCAGGTCTAAACCAGGACTGAACCAGGACTGAACCAGGACTGAACCAGGACTGGACCAGGACTGAACCAGGTCTGGACCAGGACTAAACCAGGACTGAACCAGGACTGAACCAGGACTGAACCAGGACTGAACCAGGACTGGACCAGGACTGAACCAGGACTGAACCAGGACTGAACCAGGACTGAACCAGGACTGGACCAGGACTGAACCAGGACTGGACCAGGACTGAACCAGGACTGAACCGGGACTGGACCGGGACTGAACCGGGACTGAACCGGGACTGAACCGGGACTGGACCGGGACTGAACCGGGACTGAACCGGGACTGAACCGGGACTGAACCGGGACTGTACCGGGACTGTACCTGGACTGAACCGGACTGGACCGACTGAACCGACTGAACCTCGAGTGAACCGCGACTGGACCGGGACTGATCCGGGACTGAACCGGGACTGAACCGGGACTAAACCAGGACTGAACCAGGACTGAACCAGGACTAAACCAGGACTGGACCAGGACTGGACCAGGTCTAAACCAGGACTGAACCAGGACTGAACCAGGACTG
This sequence comes from Odontamblyopus lacepedii, assembly GCA_034769755.1. NCBI lineage: Eukaryota > Metazoa > Chordata > Actinopteri > Gobiiformes > Gobiidae > Odontamblyopus > Odontamblyopus lacepedii. The sequence goes on along the minus strand of CM068361.1, from coordinate 3,232,179 downwards.
AACCAGGACTGGACCAGGACTGAACCAGGTCTGGACCAGGACTAAACCAGGACTGAACCAGGACTGAACCAGGACTGAACCGGGACTGAACCGGGACTGGACCGACTAAACCGACTGAACCGACTGAACCGGACTGAACCGGGACTGGACCGGGACTGGACCAGGACTGAACCGGGACTGAACCGGGACTGAACCGGGACTGAACCAGGACTGAACCAGGACTGAACCAGGACTAAACCAGGACTGGACCAGGACTGGACCAGGTCTAAACCAGGACTGAACCAGGACTGAACCAGGACTGAACCAGGACTGGACCAGGACTGAACCAGGTCTGGACCAGGACTAAACCAGGACTGAACCAGGACTGAACCAGGACTGAACCAGGACTGAACCGGGTCTGGACCGGGACTGAACCAGGACTGAACCAGGACTAAACCAGGACTGAACCAGGACTGGACCAGGTCTAAACCAGGACTGAACCAGGACTGAACCAGGACTGAACCAGGACTGAACCAGGACTGAACCGGGTCTGGACCGGGACTGAACCAGGACTGAACCAGGACTAAACCAGGACTGAACCAGGACTGGACCAGGTCTAAACCAGGACTGAACCAGGACTGAACCAGGACTAAACCAGGACTGGACCAGGACTGGACCAGGTCTAAACCAGGACTGAACCAGGACTGAACCAGGACTGAACCAGGACTGGACCAGGTCTAAACCAGGACTGAACCAGGACTGAACCAGGACTGAACCAGGACTGGACCAGGACTGAACCAGGTCTGGACCAGGACTAAACCAGGACTGAACCAGGACTGAACCAGGACTGAACCAGGACTGAACCAGGACTGGACCAGGACTGAACCAGGACTGAACCAGGACTGAACCAGGACTGAACCAGGACTGGACCAGGACTGAACCAGGACTGGACCGGGACTGAACCGGGACTGAACCGGGACTGGACCGGGACTGAACCGGGACTGAACCGGGACTGAACCGGGACTGGACCGGGACTGAACCGGGACTGGACCGGGACTAAACCGGGACTGAACCGGGACTGGACCGGGACTGAACCGGGACTGAACCGGGACTGGACCGGGACTGAACCGGGACTGAACCGGGACTGAACCGGGACTGGACCGGGACTGAACCGGGACTGAACCGGGACTGAACCGGGACTAAACCAGGACTGAACCAGGACTGAACCAGGACTAAACCAGGACTGGACCAGGACTGGACCAGGTCTAAACCAGGACTGAACCAGGACTGAACCAGGACTGAACCAGGACTGGACCAGGACTGAACCAGGTCTGGACCAGGACTAAACCAGGACTGAACCAGGACTGAACCAGGACTGAACCAGGACTGAACCGGGACTGGACCGGGACTAAACCGGGACTGAACCGGGACTGAACCGGGACTGAACCGGGACTGGACCGGGACTGGACCAGGACTGAACCGGGACTGAACCGGGACTGAACCGGGACTGAACCAGGACTGAACCAGGACTGAACCAGGACTAAACCAGGACTGGACCAGGACTGGACCAGGTCTAAACCAGGACTGAACCAGGACTGAACCAGGACTGAACCAGGACTGGACCAGGACTGAACCAGGTCTGGACCAGGACTAAACCAGGACTGAACCAGGACTGAACCAGGACTGAACCAGGACTGAACCGGGTCTGGACCGGGACTGAACCAGGACTGAACCAGGACTAAACCAGGACTGAACCAGGACTGAACCAGGTCTGAACCAGGACTGAACCGGGTCTGGACCGGGACTGAACCAGGACTGAACCAGGACTAAACCAGGACTGAACCAGGACTGAACCAGGACTGAACCAGGACTGAACCAGGTCTGGACCAGGACTGAACCAGGACTGAACCGGGACTGAACCGGGTCTGGACCGGGACTGAACCAGGACTGAACCAGGACTAAACCAGGACTGAACCAGGACTGAACCAGGACTGAACCAGGACTGAACCAGGTCTGGACCGGGACTGAACCGGGACTGAACCGGGACTGAACCGGGACTAAACCAGGACTGAACCAGGACTGAACCGGGTCTGGACCGGGACTGAACCAGGACTGAACCAGGACTGAACCAGGACTGAACCAGGACTGAACCGGGTCTGGACCGGGACTGAACCAGGACTGAACCAGGACTAAACCAGGACTGAACCAGGACTGAACCAGGACTGAACCGGGTCTGGACCGGGACTGAACCAGGACTGAACCAGGACTAAACCAGGACTGAACCAGGACTGAACCAGGACTGAACCAGGACTGAACCAGGTCTGGACCGGGACTGAACCGGGACTGAACCGGGACTGAACCGGGACTAAACCAGGACTGAACCAGGACTGAACCAGGACTAAACCAGGACTGGACCAGGACTGGACCAGGTCTAAACCAGGACTGAACCAGGTCTAAACCAGGACTAAACCGGGACTAAACGGAGACTAAACCGGGACTGAACCGGGACTAAACCAGGTCTGGACCAGGACTGAACCAGGACTGAACCAGGACTAAACCAGGACTGAACCAGGACTGAACCAGGACTAAACCAGGACTGAACCAGGTCTAAACCAGGACTAAACCGGGACTAAACGGAGACTAAACCGGGACTGAACCGGGACTAAACCAGGTCTGGACCAGGACTGAACCAGGTCTGGACCAGGACTGAACCAGGACTGAACCAGGACTGAACCAGGACTGAACCAGGTCTGGACCAGGACTGAACCAGGACTGAACCAGGACTGAACCAGGTCTAGACCAGGACTAAACCAGGTCTAAACCAGGACTAAACCGGGACTAAACGGAGACTAAACCGGGACTGAACCGGGACTAAACCAGGTCTGAACCAGGTCTGGACCAGGACTGAACCAGGACTGAACCAGGACTGAACCAGGTCTGGACCAGGACTGAACCAGGACTGAACCAGGACTGAACCAGGTCTGGACCAGGACTGAACCAGGACTGAACCAGGACTGAACCAGGTCTGGACCGGGACTGAACCAGGACTGAACCGGGACTGAACCGGGACTAAACCAGGACTGAACCAGGACTGAACCAGGACTAAACCAGGACTGGACCAGGACTGGACCAGGTCTAAACCAGGACTGAACCAGGACTGAACCAGGACTGAACCAGGTCTAAACCAGGACTAAACCGGGACTAAACGGAGACTAAACCGGGACTGAACCGGGACTAAACCAGGTCTGGACCAGGACTGAACCAGGTCTGGACCAGGACTGAACCAGGACTGAACCAGGACTGAACCAGGTCTGGACCAGGACTAAACCAGGACTGAACCAGGACTGAACCAGGACTGAACCAGGACTGAACCAGCACTAAACCAGGACTGAACCAGGACTGAACCAGGTCTGGACCAGGACTGAACCAGGACTGAACCAGGACTGAACCAGGACTAAACCAGGACTGAACCAGGACTGAACCAGGACTGAACCAGGTCTGAACCAGGACTGAACCAGGTCTAGACCAGTTTTAGCCCTCGTTATCCTGACACAGTGGCAGATGTCTTCTCAGTGGGCTCTGCTCTGTCTTCCATTTTGGTTTTTATTTATAACCTGCCTCAGCCCCGGACCTGGACTTGGACCTGGACCTGGACCTGGACCTGGACTTGGACCTGGACTTGGACCCATCTCCACACCCCCTTTAGACCCCACTGCTCCTCTTTGTGCTACTCATTACCTACAAAAAAAAAGAATAACAACAAAAACAGAAATAAAATCATAAATAAATATGTAACTAAACCAAAAAAAAGATTTATTTAATTACATTTTTTATTATTTAATTGTATTTTTTATGATTTTATTTTTTTTCCTAACTGGCGTGTTTTAATTTTGCACACAGCGGTTCAGAAACGGTTAAATGAATGTTCTATATCACTGCTCTGTCACCATGGAAACGAACAAAAATATGCCCAAGTCCGAGTTCTGAACGGAGAGAGAGCGGGGAGGGCATCTGACACACGGGGAGGGCATCTGACACACGGGGAGGGCATCTGACACACGGGGAGGGCATCTGACACACGGGGAGGGCATCTGACACACGGGAGGGCATCTGACACACGGGAGGGCATCTGGCACACGGGAGGGCATCTGACACACGGGAGGGCATCCGACACACGGGAGGGCATCTGACACACGGGGAGGGCATCTGACACACGGGGAGGGCATCTGACACACGGGAGGGCATCTGACACACGGGGAGGGCATCCGACACACAGGAGGGCATCCGACACACGGGGAGGGCATCTGACACACGGGGAGGGCATCTGACACACGGGGAGGGCATCCGACACACGGGGAGGGCATCTGACTGATCCCTCACTCGAGTACTTTTACTCGAGTACTGCGTGCGTACGTGGCTCCGCCCCCTCCTGTCGCCGCGGCAACACAAAAGTTTATGAAGCGTGATCTGATCTGACCCCATTCAGACCGACATGAGCTGCTGTGTGCAGCTGAGGGTCTGCAGCACTGACAGGGGCAGGCAGGGGCTGACAGGGCCTGACAGGGGCTGACAGGGGCTGACAGGGGCAGACCGGGGCTGACAGGGGCTGACAGGGGCTGACAGGGGCTGACAGGAGCAGGCAGGGCCTGACAGGGGCTGACAGGGGCTGACAGGGGCAGACCGGGGCTGACAGGGGCTGACAGGGGCTGACAGGGGCTGACAGGAGCAGGCAGGGGCTGACAGGGGCTGACAGGGGCAGGCAGGGGCTGGCAGGGGCTGACAGGGGCAGACCGGGGCTGACAGGGGCTGACAGGGGCTGACAGGAGCAGGCAGGGGCTGACAGGGGCAGGCACGGGCTGACAGGGGCTGACAGGAGCAGGCAGGGGCTGACAGGAGCAAGCAGGGGCCGACAGGAGCAGGCAGGGGCTGGCAGGGGCTGACAGGGGCTGACAGGGGCAGGCAGGGGCTGACAGGAGCAGGCAGGGGCTGACAGGGGCAGGCAGGGGCTGACAGGGGCAGGCAGGGGCTGACAGGGGCAAGCAGGAGCAGGCAGGGGCTGACAGGGGCAGGCAGGGGCTGACAGGGGCAGGCAGGAGCAGTGAGGGATTCCTTTTCATAACCCAACACTACCTCTTATTATTTTTCACTTTTATTTTGGCGGGCTTCTAATTGTTTTTGCACTTTTATTTTGGTGTCCCTCTTATTTTATTTTTATTTATTTATTTATTTTTCTACTTTTATTTTGGTGATCCCCTTATTATTTTTCTACTTTTATTTTCCACTTTTCTTCACAAACTTAACGGCTGTAAAACTGTGATAAATACTCAAACAGGCAGAAATTATATGAAAGATGTCGTAAACATTTCAGTTAAAACTCCTGTCTCTGTATTCGATTTTTTTACCAGAAGATGGCAGAAACCTGACCCCTCACCTGTCCCCTCCCCTCTCACCTGTCCCCTCCCCCCTCACCTGACCCCTCCCCTCTCACCTGTCCCCTCCCCCCTCACCTGACCCCTCACCTGTCCCCTCCCCCCTCACCTGACCCCTCCCCCTCACCTGTCCCCTCCCCTCTCACCTGTCCCCTCCTCTCACCTGTCCCCTCCTCTCACCTGTCCCCTCCTCTCACCTGTCCCCTCCTCTCACCTGTCCCCTCCCCTCACCTGACCCCTCCCCCTCACCTGACCCCTCCCCTCTCACCTGTCCCCTCACCTGACCCCTCCCCCTCACCTGACCCCTCCCCTCTCACCTGTCCCCTCCCCCCTCACCTGTCCCCTCCCCGCTCACCTGTCCCCTCCCCGCTCACCTGTCCCCTCCCCCCTCACCTGTCCCCTCCCCCCTCACCTGTCCCCTCCCCCCTCACCTGTCCCCTCTCACCTGTCCCCTCCCCCCTCACCTGTCCCCTCCCCCCTCACCTGTCCCCTCCCCTCTCACCTGTCC
>CM068361.1:3161263-3223763 GCA_034769755.1 Odontamblyopus lacepedii | reverse complement strand
GTGAGGCTCTACAGGTGAGGCTCTACAGGTGAGGCTCTACAGGTGAGGCTCTACAGGTGAGTCTCTACAGGTGAGTCTCTACAGGTGAGTCTCTACAGGTGAGTCTCTACAGGTGAGTTTCTACAACGATTTAAAGTTTCAATGATGGAAAACATTTTATACAGTTTCTGGGGTGAAATAATGAAACTAGCTAGCTAACTCAAGCTAACGACCAACAAGCATGACTGACGCAGATTGGGCAGTGACTCAAACTGGTCAGAATTGGATTCTGTTCTACCTCACTGTGTTTGTAGTTTTGGTTTAAACTTTTTTGTCTTTTTTCACGCTGAGGTTTGAGATTCTCTGGACTCTGTTCCTGATGTTTTTTGTGTATTGAAGTCAAACAGTTCAGATGTTTTATTGTGTTCGCGGCTCTGAGGTCAAAATAAATCCTCTGTGTTCTGCCCGTGTCTGATTATAAAGAGAATTTATCCTCCGCAAACCAGGACGTGACACTAGTGCACTAAACCTAAACGCTAGACCAGGACTAGACCAGGACTAGACCAGGACTGAATCAGTACTAGACCAATACTAGACCAGAACTAGACCAGGACTAGAGCAGGACTAGAGCAGGACCAGACCAGGACTAGAGCAGGACTCTGGCCCTGATTCGTGACTGTCGAGCGTAAACAGACTCAGTGGGTTTGGCTTCGGCTCCGGCTCACAGAGAGTCTCCATCTGCTCCACTCACAGGGACCAGACAGATGTGTCAGATGCCCTCCCGTCCTCCTGTCCCTGTGTCAGATGCCCTCCCGTCCTCCTGTCCCTGTGTGTCAGATGCCCTCCTGTCCTCCTGTCCCTGTGTGTCAGATGCCCTCCCGTCCTCCTGTCCTTGTGTGTCAGATGCCCTCCCGTCCTCCTGTCCCTGTGTCAGATGCCCTCCTGTCCTCCTGTCCCCGTGTGTCAGATGCCCTCCCGTCCTCCTGTCCCTGTGTCAGATGCCCTCCTGTCCCTGTGTCAGATGCCCTCCTGTCCCTGTGTCAGATGCCCTCCTGTCCTCCTGTGTGTCAGATGCCCTCCTGTCCCTGTGTCAGATGCCCTCCTGTCCCTGTGTCAGATGCCCTCCTGTCCCTGTGTCAGATGCCCTCCTGTCCCTGTGTCAGATGCCCTCCCGTCCTCCTGTCCCTGTGTCAGATGCCCTCCTGTCCTCCTGTCCCTGTGTCAGATGCCCTCCCGTCCTCCTGTCCCTGTGTCAGATGCCCTCCCGTCCTCCTGTCCCTGTGTGTCAGATGCCCTCCCATCCTCCTGTGTCAGATGCCCTCCCGTCCTCCTGTGTCAGATGCCCTCCTGTCCTCCTGTCCTTGTGTGTCAGATGCCCTCCCGTCCTCCTGTGTGTCAGATGCCCTCCCGTCCTCCTGTGTGTCAGATGCCCTCCCGTCCTCCTGTGTGTCAGATGCCCTCCCGTCGTCCTGTGTGTCAGATGCCCTCCCGTCCTCCTGTGTGTCAGATGCCCTCCCGTCCTCCTGTGTGTCAGATGCCCTCCCGTCCTCCTGTCCCTGTGTCAGATGCCCTCCCGTCCTCCTGTGTGTCAGATGCCCTCCCGTCCTCCTGTGTGTCAGATGCCCTCCCGTCCTCCTGTGTGTCAGATGCCCTCCCGTCCTCCTGTGTGTCAGATGCCCTCCCGTCCTCCTGTGTGTCAGATGCCCTCCCGTCCTCCTGTGTGTCAGATGCCCTCCCAGTTGGTGTGGATAAATATGTGGGTGAACGGAGCTCTTCTCATAGAAATTATCAGGGGAAAAGTTTGTGCATTTTTATTACATTATTATTTTAATATTTTTTATATTTTAATGGAGTATTTTTTGAAAATAAGAATATAAAGTGTTTTAATTCAGTATTTTTCAGTTGATTCTTTGGCACGTGGACCAGAGACCCAAGGGCACCGTGGAGATAAGGACTTAAGAGGGTCTAAATGTGGACTCGACCCAGATAAGACCTGGTCTACACCCGGGACTCTACAGGTCAGACCGGACCAGAGACCGGACCAGAGACTGGACCAGAGATCAGACCAGAGACCTGAGACCGGACCTGAGACCTGAGACCTGAGACCTGAGACCTGAGACCTGAGACCTGAGACCTGAGACCTGAGACCTGAGATCCAGCGCTGCAGCAGAGGTATGAACATGTTTTATAATCTCCATATTTTTATTCCAAGTGACAAAAACTTCATGTTGATAAAATAAAATAATTTATATATTTGTGTCTTGACAGTTACTCTTTAAGGCAAAGGAGAAATTCAATTTGTCAACTGGACAAATGTTTATTTAGGTTGAGAACGTTCCGCAGCTCGTCCAGGCAGTGGAAATAAACAGACAAATAAACTTTTGTCCAGTTGACAAATTGAATTTCTCTGACTGAGGGATTCTACATAAGTTAATATTTAAGTTACTCAAGTAGTACTTACTTTTACTTACAAATACTTTTTACTCTTACACTGCAAAAAAACCTGGCCAAAATTAAGATATAAACACTTAAATCTGTCAGAAAATGGCTTAAAAATAGTGAAATGATCTGTACACGCAGCAAGATCATTTTACTGACAGGTTCTCTTAAAATAAACGACCTCTAGACGAGAATGAAGCGTCTCAGAACGAGTAAGTCGAGAATAAATCTGAAAACAACATGAAGAACCTGAAAGAAGTTTTAAAATCTTGGCCAGATCAGAGAAATGTTCACAGTACTTGAGTCCTGGGGCTCTACTTTGTACTTGTACTTGAGTAATACGACGGACTTATTCACTAATTCCACAAACTAAATAGATGCTAAATACAATAATCAATTAAATACTGTCCCACTTTAATTGTAGCTTTTAACGGTATGTTTTAAATTGCACTTAACTGGTTTATTTGTTGTAAGGCGACCTTGGGTGTCCAGAAAGGCGCCTAATAAATAAAATGTATTATTATTACTAGAGGAGAGTCCTGTTACGGTACTTGAGTCCTCCCCGTGTTTGGACTCTGTTTCCGGACTCTGTTTCTCGACTCCGTGTTTGGACTCTGTTTCCGGACTCTGTTTCTCGACTCCGTGTTTGGACTCTGTTTCTGGACTCTGGACTCTGTGTCTGGACTCTGTTTCTGGACTCTGGACTCTGTTTCTGGACTCTGTGTCTGGACTCTGTTTCTGGACTCTGGACTCTGTTTCTGGACTCTGTCTGGACTCTGGACTCTGTCTGGACTCTGTTTCTGGACTCTGGACTCTGTTTCTGGACTCTGTCTGGACTCTGGACTCTGTCTGGACTCTGTTTCTGGACTCTGTCTGGACTCAGTTTCTGGACTCTGTTTCTGGACTCTGTCTGGACTCTGGACTCTGTCTGGACTCTGTTTCTGGACTCTGTTTCTGGACTCTGTGTCTGGACTCTGGACTCTGTTTCTGGACTCAGTTTCTGGACTCTGGACTCTGTTTCTGGACTCTGTCTGGACTCTGTTTCTGGACTCTGGACTCTGTCTGGACTCAGTTTCTGGACTCTGGACTCTGTCTGGACTCTGTTTCTGGACTCTGTTTCTGGACTCAGTTTCTGGACTCTGTTTCTGGACTCTGTTTCTGGACTCTGTTTCTGGACTCTGTTTCTGGACTCTGGACTCTGTCTGGACTCTGTTTCTGGACTCTGTTTCTGGACTCTGGACTCTGTCTGGACTCTGTCTGGACTCTGTTTCTGGACTCTGTTTCTGGACTCTGGACTCTGTCTGGACTCTGTGTCTGGACTCCGTGTGCGGCGTGTGACTTTGTGGAGAGGACAGTTTGACCTCTGACCTCTGCTCTCACACACGTCCACACGTCCAGGGCTCTGACAGGAGGAGGCTGAAAGTGGAAGTGCTCCTCGTTTCACTAAAGCACATAAACCTGAGCCGCTCCTCAGACTCTTCTCCTCAGATTAGGATTGGGCGGCCTCCAAATTTTGATCCCGTTAAACCTCAGCATTTTCCCGGGGTTTACGGTATTTTTATCTTGCACCTAAACCTTTCAGAAACGGAGTCGCAGCGTTATATTTGAAGATGAGGCACAAGTTCTGATCAAACCAAACTTCACCAGCGCGTTTCTCCCTCCATTTAATGATCTGGGACTCGCCGAGACAAGAGAAGTGCAGAAGAGGCAGATTCAGAATAAAAAGTAAAAGGCGACAGTCCACGGCGTGTGATATTTCCCACTGCAGCATGTCGTATCTGACAGACCCGCGCTCTCGCCACTCGGAGAAGTTCCCGTCTCCTCCGTGAAAGTCTGACTTCGCCCTCGAGCGTACGGTGACCAGATTTTCCAAATAAAAAACTGGGACATCCCTGGTTTGGGTCGGTGGGTAATAATAAAATTGTGAAATGAGTGCGTAATGAAGGAAAATTGTTCTGCACATGGCACTAATGTGAGCCAGTACAGTCACATTTTCTTTGTGTGTTGGTCATTTTCTGTATTTTACCTAAACAAATGTCAGTTTCTGCCTCTCTTTAGGGATCAGATTGGTCAAAAATAGGGAAACTGGGACAAATCAGTGGTTTTGTATAAATTCTGGGACAGGGGACACAGGGCTCAGGACTGGGGAAACATCTACTCGAGCGGGAACTTTCTCCTCTTCGGCCTCGTCCCCTCTCGACTCTCGGCTTCAATAAAACGTCTCCGTCACAAACTTTTGGGCTCAACGTCGCACACGAAGCGTCAGTCAGGTTTTTTTCTTCTTCCTCGCTGCGTGTGGAGGGAAATCTCCGAGCGGAACCACGTTTGAAGAGGAGAGAGAGCGGAGGGAGAAAGTCCTGCTGTGGGTTTAGCTCCTGACGCAGATTTTTTAATCCTCGAAGACTCTACGACATCGTACACGATACAGAGGAACATGTTTCTATAACCGCGCAGAACTTTCTAACCGTAAAAGACAGAAACGTCCTTTTCCCCTCTGAAAGTGCAGACATAGAGGTTTCCGTACATTTCTGCGGCTTTATCCTACGTCACACTCACGCTGTGTGATGACGGGAGCAAAACGAGTGTCCAATAGGAACTTTGTTTTCCCCAAACTCATGCGCTCCGTCCATTTTGATCGAGCCAAACTTTGCCAAAGAGTGAAGTGAGTCAAGATGGTCGACTCCTCTGACTGTGTGTGTTTATAACGAGTGAAAAAGTCGCTCTAAGTGGAGTTAATTCTCAAATAAATGGCAAATTACGCATCTTGGTGTGTGTAATTGCACTTCCCTTTGCTATTTTTATTTAAAGGTTTATTTCAGTCCAAATGAACAAATCCAAATGTAATTTCCACCCTGGAAATGCAGAAGTGCTGTGGCTCTGGCCGTGGTCCTGACAGGAGCTGTTTCCAGGACTGGACCAGGAAAGTCATGGAGCCACTGCACTTTTTTTGTTTTTAGGGCAATAAGGAGATTTTTAATTTACTTACAGACTTGAGATTTTGCATTTTTGTAGCTGAGGCCCTAAATTAAGCATTTTTTACGTCCAAAAAGTTGTTTCTACATGTTTGCTGTGGGTTTTGTATAAAAGAGTGTGAATTTTATTTTCTGTTTTTTTTTTTCATCTCTATTTCTGGTCCTGTAGCTTTTATCACAGCCTCATGACACAACTACAGCAGCAGATTGTGAAATAACAGGTTGGACTGAACAAAAGGAGGTAGAACACTTCATTAGGGGTAAAAGGGGCAGTTTTAAAAGCAAAATTAAGAAAAAAATCCAGGCGAGGAGAAATGAACTAAAACTGCCCTCAGGTCTTCAGGGGTTAATGACGCTGATGAAACCGACACCGCTGCTACTTTCTGATACCGCGGGAAACTGGATTATCCTACTAACCCAACACTACCTCAGATCTTTCTCCATGTTCTAGTAGGTTCTTCTCTCTGACCTTCTGTATTTGGATTTGTAGTGATTCAGGTTTGAGGAATCTTTAGTTTCAAGACGCCCTTTTGTCACACAGCTCCAGGTGTGTTTGCAGCGAGGAAACATTAAAGCAGAGCAGGACGGTTAAACCTTCCTTAAATCCTTAAACGTGGCTCTTTCAGGTGAAACATGGAGGAAAACCAAACTTCTCCCTCTGAGGTCACACCAGCCGAGATGAAGGACGAGACGGAGACGTGCGAGACCGAACCCGGAGCTCTAACCGTCCGAGAAAGTGTGGAGTGGACGGAGGAGTGGCACGTGACGGAGGGAGGAGAGGACGAAACAGAGGAGAGAGGAGGAAAGGAGGGAGGAGAGGACGAAACAGAGGAGAGAGGAGGAAAGGAGGGAGGAGAGGACGAAACAGAGGAGAGAGGAGGAAAGGAGGGAGGGGAGGACGAAACAGAGGAGAGAGGAGGAAAGGAGGGAGGAGAGGACGAAACAGAGGAGAGAGGAGGAAAGGAGGGAGGAGAGGACGAAACAGAGGAGAGAGGAGGAAAGGAGGGAGGAGAGGACGAAACAGAGGAGAGAGGAGGAAAGGAGGGAGGAGAGGACGAAACAGAGGAGAGAGGAGGAAAGGAGGGAGGAGAGGACGAAACAGAGGAGAGAGGAGGAAAGGAGGGAGGAGAGGACGAAACAGAGGAGAGAGGAGGAAAGGAGGGAGGAGAGGACGAAACAGAGGAGAGAGGAGGAAAGGAGGGAGGAGAGGATGAAACAGAGGAGGGAGGAGAGGACCAAACAGAGGAGAGAGGAGGAAAGGAGGGAGGAGAGGATGAAACAGAGGAGGGAGGAGAGGACCAAACAGAGGAGAGAGGAGGAAAGGAGGGAGGAGGAGAGGATGAAACAGAGGAGAGAGGAGCTCGTGAGAAAGACGACATCAGGGGAGGAATGTTAGAAGAAGAGAAGGATGGAAACAGTGCAGGAGAGGAGGAGAGAGGAGAGGAGGATGGAGTGAACAACGGGCCAGAAAAGGAAAGAGCGGAGGAGGGTAGAGTGAGAAGTGGGCGAGATGAGGAGGGAGGAGAGGAGGAGGGAGGAGAGGATGGAGAGACGGAGGAGAGTGGGAGGAGGAGGAGGAGGAAGCTGCTGGGCGCCTGGGAAACAGAGGTGAGAAACAAATCCGATTAAACTACTGCACTTTACATCCCACTTTCCTCCAGTCGCAAATGTGAAAGTAAATAATAAGATCCTGTTCAGTCCTGGTTCAGTCCTGGTTCAGTCCTGGTTCAGTCCTGGTTCAGTCCTGGTTTAGTCCTGGTTTAGTCCTGGTTCAGTCCTGGTTCAGTCCTGGTTCAGTCCTGGTTCAGTCCTGGTTTAGTCCTGGTTTAGTCCTGGTTCAGTCCTGGTTCAGTCCTGGTTCAGTCCTGGTTCAGTCCTGGTTCAGTCCTGGTTTAGTCCTGGTTTAGTCCTGGTTCAGTCCTGGTTCAGTCTCTGTTCTGTTTCAGGGAGCAGTTGAAGTGAAGCCTCCTCGTCCAGACCCAGGGTTCAGTCGCAGGTGCAGCCTCCTGCTCAGCGAGGTCTGTCCCCCTGCACCTGTCACTGTGTGTGTGACAGGGACACTGCACCTGTCACTGTGTGTGTGACAGGGACACTGCACCTGTCACTGTGTGTGTGACAGGGACACTGCACCTGTCACTGTGTGTGTGACAGGGACACTCACCTGTCTGTGTGACAGGGACACTCACCTGTCTGTGTGACAGGGACACTCACCTGTCTGTGTGACAGGGACACTCACCTGTCTGTGTGACAGGGACACTCACCTGTCTGTGTGACAGGGACACTCACCTGTCTGTGTGACAGGGACACTGCACCTGTCACTGTGTGTGTGACAAGGACACTGCACCTGTCACTGTGTGTGTGACAAGGACACTGCACCTGTCACTGTGTGTGTGACAGGGACACTGCACCTGTCACTGTGTGTGTGACAGGGACACTGCACCTGTCACTGTGTGTGTGACAGGGACACTGCACCTGTCACTGTGTGTGTGACAGGGACACTGCACCTGTAAAAATGCACATTTGGAACGCATTTCAAACAATAAAACACTGGGTAAATAGTACAGAGTTAAAGTGTGACTGTGGAACATTTCAGCAGGGAACACACCCCCTGCCAGAAAAGTTTCACAGTGCAGCTTTAAATAAATGCATGAGGCAGGTGCAGGTTCAGTGTGAACAGAGTGTTTTGTTCCTGTCATTTTCTGGGACTGGTGTGTGAACAGAGCCCTGGAGCCGTGTGTGTTTGTGTGTGTGTGTGTGTGTTGGTATAGTGTGTGTGTGTGTGTGTTGGTATAGTGTGTGTGTGTGTGTTGGTATAGTGTGTGTGTGTGTGTGTGTGTTGGTATAGTTTGTGTGTGTGTTGGTATAGTGTGTGTGTGTGTTAGTATAGTGTGTGTGTGTTAGTATAGTGTGTGTGTGCAGACTGAGCACGTGCAGAATGAGCGCGTGCAGACCAAGCATATGCAGACTGAGCATGTGCAGACCGAGCATATGCAGACTGAGCATGTGCAGACCGAGCATATGCAGACTGAGCATGTGCAGACCGAGCATATGCAGACTGAGCATGTGCAGACTGAGCGCGTGCAGACCGAGGGCGTGCAGACTGAGCGCGTGCAGACCGAGCATATGCAGACTGAGCGCGTGCAGACCGAGGGCATGCAGACTGAGCATATGCAGACAGAGCATATGCAGACTGAGCATGTGCAGACTGAGCGCGTGCAGACCGAGGGCATGCAGACTGAGCGCGTGCAGACCGAGCATATGCAGACTGAGCGCGTGCAGACCGAGCATATGCAGACTGAGTGCGTGCAGACCGAGCGCGTGCAGACTGAGCATGTGCAGACCGAGCATGTGCAGACTGAGCATGTGCAGACCGAGCATGTGCAGACTGAGCATATGCAGACTGAGCATGTGCAGACTGAGCATATGCAGACTGAGCATGTGCAGACTGAGCATATGCAGACTGAGCATGTGCAGACTGAGCATATGCAGACTGAGCATGTGCAGACTGAGCATATGCAGACTGAGCATGTGCAGACTGAGCATATGCAGACCGAGCATATGCAGACTGAGCATGTGCAGACTGAGCGCGTGCAGACCGAGGGCGTGCAGACTGAGCGCGTGCAGACCGAGCATATGCAGACTGAGCGCGTGCAGACTGAGCGCGTGCAGACCGAGGGCGTGCAGACTGAGCATGTGCAGACTGAGCGCATGCAGACCGAGCATATGCAGACTGAGCGCGTGCAGACCGAGCATATGCAGACTGAGTGCGTGCAGACCGAGCGCGTGCAGACTGAGCATGTGCAGACCGAGCATGTGCAGACTGAGCATGTGCAGACCGAGCATGTGCAGACTGAGCATGTGCAGACTGAGCGCGTGCAGACTGAGCATATGCAGACTGAGCATGTGCAGACTGAGCATGTGCAGACTGAGCGCGTGCAGACCGAGCGCGTGCAGACCGAGCATATGCAGACTGAGCGCGTGCAGACCGAGCGCGTGCAGACTGAGCATGTGCAGACCGAGCATGTGCAGACCGAGCGCGTGCAGACTGAGCATATGCAGACTGAGCATGTGCAGACTGAGCATGTGCAGACTGAGCATATGCAGACTGAGCACGTGCAGACTGAGCATGTGCAGACCGAGCGCGTGCAGACTGAGCATGTGCAGACTGAGCACGTGCAGACTGAGCATATGCAGACCGAGCATGTGCAGACTGAGCGCGTGCAGACTGAGCGCGTGCAGACCGAGCATGTGCAGACTGAGCATGTGCAGACTGAGCATGTGCAGACTGAGCATATGCAGACTGAGCATGTGCAGACTGAGTGCTGTGATGTGTTTCCTGTTTCAGAGTAAATATAAGGAGGACCTGGAGAGGATGAGGGGGCAGAGCCACTTTGTGCCCGCCGCAGAGCTCGTCCTCGCCCACAACCTGCGCTCCATCGTCTCTGAGGTCTGCAGCACCACACACGCACACAGGGGGCGCTCTGTTCACTACTCACCACACTTTAGAGTTAGAGAAGACTTTAGACTCAAGTTTAGGTTGAACCCAACTGGATTTCCTGCTGTGGTCTGGTCAGTTTGTGTTAAAACAAAACTCAGAGAAAGTCTAACTGGAGCGAGAGCTTCGGACAGAGCAGTGCCTCGTGTTAGCGTCCCCCTCACAGAGCCGTGTCCTCCTCAGAGTCAGTACAGAGCCGAGGGGCTGAAGGAGGCGTCCATGTCCCTGTACTCGGCTTTACCCGAGACTCCGGAGACGCTGAGGGCCCGAGAGACCAGCGAGCTCCAGAGCCAGGTACACCTACTGCTCCTGCCCTCCTGCCCTCCTGCCCTCCTGCTCCTGCCCTCCTCCTGCCCTCCTGCTCCTGCCCTCCTGCTCCTGCCCTCCTCCTGCCTTCCTGCTCCTGCCCCACTGCCCTCCTGCTCCTGCCCCACTGCCCTCCTGCTTCTGCCCTCCTCCTGCTCCTGCCCCACTGCCCTCCTGCCCTCCTGCTCCTGCCCTCCTGCCCTCCTCCTGCCCCACTGCCCTCCTGCTCTCCTGCTCCTGCCCTCCTCCTGCTCCTGCCCGACTCCTGCCCTCCTCCTGCTCCTGCCCCACTGCTCTTCTGCCCTCCTGCTCCTGTTTTCCTGCTCCTGCCAGAGTGGTTAGCCTCTGTGTGTGTGTGTGTGTGGCAGAGTGGTTAGCCTCTGTGTGTGTGTGTGTGTGGCAGAGTGGTTAGCCTCTGTGTGTGTGTGTGGCAGAGTGGTTAGCCTCTGTGTGTGTGTGTGTGTGGCAGAGTGGTTAGCCTCTGTGTGTGTGTGTGGCAGAGTGGTTAGCCTCTGTGTGTGTGTGTGTGGCAGAGTAGTTAGCCTCTGTGTGTGTGTGTGTGTGTGGCAGAGTGGTTAGCCTCTGTGTATGTGTGTGTGGCAGAGTGGTTAGCCTCTGTGTGTGTGTGTGGCAGAGTAGTTAGCCTCTGTGTGTGTGTGTGTGTGGCAGAGTGGTTAGCCTCTGTGTGTGTGTGTGGCAGAGTGGTTAGCCTCTGTGTGTGTGTGTGGCAGAGTGGTTAGCCTCTGTGTGTGTGTGTGGCAGAGTGGTTAGCCTCTGTGTGTGTGTGTGTGTGTGGCAGAGTGGTTAGCCTCTGTGTGTGTGTGTGTGGCAGAGTGGTTAGCCTCTGTGTGTGTGTGTGGCAGAGTGGTTAGCCTCTGTGTGTGTGTGTGTGTGGCAGAGTGGTTAGCCTCTGTGTGTGTGTGTGTGGCAGAGTCGTTAGCCTCTGTGTGTGTGTGTGTGGCAGAGTGGTTAGCCTCTGTGTGTGTGTGTGGCAGAGTGGTTAGCCTCTGTGTGTGTGTGTGTGGCAGAGTGGTTAGCCTCTGTGTGTGTGTGTGTGTGGCAGAGTGGTTAGCCTCTGTGTGTGTGTGTGTGGCAGAGTGGTTAGCCTCTGTGTGTGTGTGTGGCAGAGTGGTTAGCCTCTGTGTGTGTGTGTGTGGCAGAGTTGTTAGCCTCTGTGTGTGTGTGGCAGAGTGGTTAGCCTCTGTGTGTGTGTGTGGCAGAGTGGTTAGCCTCTGTGTGTGTGTGTGGCAGAGTGATTAGCCTCTGTGTGTGTGTGTGGCAGAGTGGTTAGCCTCTGTGTGTGTGTGTGTGTGGCAGAGTGGTTAGCCTCTGTGTATGTGTGTGTGGCAGAGTGGTTAGCCTCTGTGTGTGTGTGTGGCAGAGTGGTTAGCCTCTGTGTATGTGTGTGTGGCAGAGTGGTTAGCCTCTGTGTGTGTGTGTGGCAGAGTGGTTAGCCTCTGTGTGTGTGTGTGGCAGAGTGGTTAGCCTCTGTGTGTGTGTGTGGCAGAGTGGTTAGCCTCTGTGTGTGTGTGTGGCAGAGTGGTTAGCCTCTGTGTGTGTGTGTGTGTGGCAGAGTGGTTAGCCTCTGTGTGTGTGTGTGGCAGAGTGGTTAGCCTCTGTGTATGTGTGTGTGGCAGAGTGGTTAGCCTCTGTGTGTGTGTGTGGCAGAGTAGTTAGCCTCTGTGTGTGTGTGTGGCAGAGTGGTTAGCCTCTGTGTGTGTGTGTGGCAGAGTGGTTAGCCTCTGTGTGTGTGTGTGGCAGAGTGGTTAGCCTCTGTGTGTGTGTGTGTGGCAGAGTGGTTAGCCTCTGTGTGTGTGTGTGGCAGAGTGGTTAGCCTCTGTGTGTGTGTGTGTGGCAGAGTGGTTAGCCTCTGTGTGTGTGTGTGGCAGAGTGGTTAGCCTCTGTGTGTGTGTGTGTGGCAGAGTGGTTAGCCTCTGTGTGTGTGTGTGTGTGTGTGGCAGAGTGGTTAGCCTCTGTGTGTGTGTGTGGCAGAGTGGTTAGCCTCTGTGTGTGTGTGTGTGGCAGAGTGGTTAGCCTCTGTGTGTGTGTGTGTGGCAGAGTGGTTAGCCTCTGTGTGTGTGTGTGGCAGAGTGGTTAGCCTCTGTGTGTGTGTGTGTGGCAGAGTGGTTAGCCTCTGTGTGTGTGTGTGGCAGAGTGGTTAGCCTCTGTGTGTGTGTGTGGCAGAGTGGTTAGCCTCTGTGTGTGTGTGTGTGGCAGAGTGGTTAGCCTCTGTGTGTGTGTGTGTGGCAGAGTGGTTAGCCTCTGTGTGTGTGTGTGTGGCAGAGTGGTTAGCCTCTGTGTGTGTGTGTGTGTGGCAGAGTGGTTAGCCTCTGTGTGTGTGTGTGTGTGGCAGAGTGGTTAGCCTCTGTGTGTGTGTGTGGCAGAGTGGTTAGCCTCTGTGTGTGTGTGTGGCAGAGTGGTTAGCCTCTGTGTGTGTGTGTGTGTGGCAGAGTGGTTAGCCTCTGTGTGTGTGTGTGGCAGAGTGGTTAGCCTCTGTGTGTGTGTGTGTGGCAGAGTGGTTAGCCTCTGTGTGTGTGTGTGGCAGAGTGGTTAGCCTCTGTGTGTGTGTGTGTGGCAGAGTGGTTAGCCTCTGTGTGTGTGTGTGGCAGAGTGGTTAGCCTCTGTGTGTGTGTGTGGCAGAGTGGTTAGCCTCTGTGTGTGTGTGTGTGTGTGTGGCAGAGTGGTTAGCCTCTGTGTGTGTGTGTGGCAGAGTGGTTAGCCTCTGTGTGTGTGTGTGTGGCAGAGTGGTTAGCCTCTGTGTGTGTGTGTGGCAGAGTGGTTAGCCTCTGTGTGTGTGTGTGGCAGAGTGGTTAGCCTCTGTGTGTGTGTGTGGCAGAGTGGTTAGCCTCTGTGTGTGTGTGTGGCAGAGTGGTTAGCCTCTGTGTGTGTGTGTGTGTGGCAGAGTGGTTAGCCTCTGTGTGTGTGTGTGTGTGGCAGAGTGGTTAGCCTCTGTGTGTGTGTGTGGCAGAGTGGTTAGCCTCTGTGTATGTGTGTGTGGCAGAGTGGTTAGCCTCTGTGTGTGTGTGTGGCAGAGTGGTTAGCCTCTGTGTGTGTGTGTGGCAGAGTGGTTAGCCTCTGTGTGTGTGTGTGGCAGAGTGGTTAGCCTCTGTGTGTGTGTGTGGCAGAGTGGTTAGCCTCTGTGTGTGTGTGTGTGTGGCAGAGTGGTTAGCCTCTGTGTGTGTGTGTGTGGCAGAGTGGTTAGCCTCTGTGTATGTGTGTGTGGCAGAGTGGTTAGCCTCTGTGTGTGTGTGTGGCAGAGTAGTTAGCCTCTGTGTGTGTGTGGCAGAGTGGTTAGCCTCTGTGTGTGTGTGTGGCAGAGTGGTTAGCCTCTGTGTGTGTGTGTGGCAGAGTGGTTAGCCTCTGTGTGTGTGTGTGGCAGAGTGGTTAGCCTCTGTGTGTGTGTGTGGCAGAGTGGTTAGCCTCTGTGTGTGTGTGTGGCAGAGTGGTTAGCCTCTGTGTGTGTGTGGCAGAGTGGTTAGCCTCTGTGTGTGTGTGTGTGGCAGAGTGGTTAGCCTCTGTGTGTGTGTGTGTGTGTGGCAGAGTGGTTAGCCTCTGTGTGTGTGTGTGGCAGAGTGGTTAGCCTCTGTGTGTGTGTGTGTGTGTGGCAGAGTGGTTAGCCTCTGTGTGTGTGTGTGTGTGGCAGAGTGGTTAGCCTCTGTGTGTGTGTGTGTGGCAGAGTGGTTAGCCTCTGTGTGTGTGTGTGTGGCAGAGTGGTTAGCCTCTGTGTGTGTGTGTGGCAGAGTGGTTAGCCTCTGTGTGTGTGTGTGTGGCAGAGTGGTTAGCCTCTGTGTGTGTGTGTGTCAGAGAGGTTAGACTCTGTGTGTGTGTGTGTGGCAGAGTGGTTAGCCTCTGTGTGTGTGTGTGTGGCAGAGTGGTTAGCCTCTGTGTGTGTGTGTGTGGCAGAGTGGTTAGCCTCTGTGTGTGTGTGCGTGTGGCAGAGTGGTTAGCCTCTGTGTGTGTGTGTGGCAGAGTGGTTAGCCTCTGTGTGTGTGTGTGGCAGAGTGGTTAGCCTCTGTGTGTGTGTGTGTGTGGCAGAGTGGTTAGCCTCTGTGTGTGTGTGTGGCAGAGTGGTTAGCCTCTGTGTGTGTGTGTGTGGCAGAGTGGTTAGCCTCTGTGTGTGTGTGTGGCAGAGTGGTTAGCCTCTGTGTGTGTGTGTGGCAGAGTGGTTAGCCTCTGTGTGTGTGTGTGTGGCAGAGTGGTTAGCCTCTGTGTGTGCAGGTGAAGTATCGGGGCGGCTGGAGGCAGGACAGCTCCTCTCTCTTCAGTCTCCTCCCAGAAACGACCGAGACTCAGTTCAACAAAGAGCTGCAGGAGGTCATCAGTGAGGTACACTTGTTATTATCACCATGTCTCGGATCTTGTTTTCAGATTTATTATTTACGTACTCGTTCTGAGACTGATTAAGCCTCCGTTTACACGTTTACACGGATATTTCCCTCGCTCCGTTTTCCGAAATAACATCATGCAGCATCGTTTCCAAAAAAAGTCGCTGTTTACATGAACCCGCATAAATACGCCGTCGAGCGTCGTCATAACTACGCCGAGCCTCTAGGGGCCAGTGTGGGAAGAAGGAAAACGCTCTGCAGCCAATCAGAATCCTCGTTTCGACAACAATAAACAGAGTCGCTTCCTGTTCCTTTCTAAACGACAAACATGCTCCGGGTTCGTTTGTCTGGACAGAAGCGATGTTGAATTGACGGGAGACGCCTGACGGTCTCGACGTGAGGACGAGAGAGTCAGAGAGAAACAGCAGCGATGACGCCACATCCTAAAATGTTCACGCCACTTGATTTTCTAAATGATCCCAGCAGACAGCGGCTCCGCCCAGGTCGGACTCAAAAACGGCGACGTTGGCGGTGACGGCGACTGCGTCTTCGGGTCATAAGGAGAAGAGGGAAAATCACTGAGCTCCTTCGCCTCATTCGTCTCTTCGTGGATCTGAAACATCAGCTGTGCAAATGCAAACACAGGACGAGTGTTTGAGCAGAAGTGACGCGACTGCTGCTCTGACGCTTCTGATCAGCACCACAGAAAAACCTGAACACTGGTCACACTTTGGCGTCGACTGCCTAAAACGCCGTTCATGTCACTTTACAAACGCCAAACCGGAGTTTTACAAAATCTCCACTTTAGCCGGAGTTTTTAGAATGATTCGTTTTCAGAGGCGAATTCTCCGTTTGCGTGTAAAAGATGGGGACAAACGAAGGGAAATTTCTCTGTTTTTAAAGATATCCGTGTACGTGTAAACGGGGCCTGATTCTCATCTAAAAGTCGTTTATTTGAAGAGAACTTAAATCTGTCCGAAAATGACTTAAAAGTAGTGAAATGATCTGTCCGTGCAGCAAGTACATTTCACTACTTTTAAGTCATTTTCGGACAGATTCAAGTGTTCAGATCTTACATTTTGGCCGAGCCTTTAGGCCGTTAAGGCTCTGAGTCGGATTTGTAGGTGAAAAACAGAACTAGTTCATTGTAAACCGTTTGCAGAGGTCCAAAGTTCTTCTTCATTCACCATGATGAGTTTAGACGAGCCTTTCACAACCGTCAGGGTTAAGCTAACAAGCGGCAAGATAATGTGCACTTCCTGATTCCCGGACAGTAAAACGTTTTAGAATCAGACACCGACAGAACACAGCGGATTTATCTTGACGTGAAGAACTGCTTTTACAACAGTGTATTTGCACTGGGGCGACACATTCTGCTCAAATACCTGTGAAGAACTCGTGCACAGCACCTTTAAAGTGCCATATTACACTGTTCTGATGGTTTTCCTCATCACTCCACCATGTTTTTAAACTCCACACACCTTCACTAGAATCAGTTGGATCATTTCAGCCCTGGAATTGACTGAATTAACGGTAAAAGGAGCTGTTCACTTGAAAACTACCACTTCATGACATCTCGAGGTGGCACAAAGCATTTGGAGCTTCTGTGATGTCGACGGACGAATAATAAAAAGTTACTCAAACATGTGAATGAAACAAACACAACTGCAGGTCTGTGTATGAGGAGGAAACATTAGAACGTGTCCTAGGAGCACCACAGGGGTCGGTTTTAGGACCTTTGAACTTCAGTGCTTGTGTTTTCCCGTTCCATTTGTGTTTTTGTGTTCAGAATAAATACTACGAGGACGGCCGGAGGGAGCGGCGCACCTCTCTGTACGCTCTGCTGCCCGAGACCAGCCAGACCCAGCACGCAAAGAACCTGATGCCCTTCCAGAGCCAGGTGATCGCTTTAACACTACAGCGCCCAGGTCGGCTCCGTCATCTATACCAGGGGTGTCAAACTCATTTTGGTCCGGGGGCCGTATGCAGCCTACTTTGATCCCAAAAGGGCCGGATCAGAAAACTCAGTTCTCTCTTCAAGTTATCGTATTTTTCTCCGTGTCTCGTAGTGGTGTTTAAGATTATATTCCTCGAGCAACGCCACTTGTTCCAAACACACTGAGCACAGATTTCCCATTCACCTCTGTCAACAAATAAGAATTAGACTATTTTTCTTGGGAAATCCTGAACTCAGCATCTGCTTTTCTCATTTTTTGACATTTTGCTGATGAGGGTCACGGTCGACAGTCAAAACGATCGTCCTTTAAGAGCGTTTGGAAAGAGGAAAGTCTTCATTTGTGCTGCTCTGGTGGGAGTCGCAACGTACAGAAACGCCGGAGACGCTGCTGTGCTAAACGGTGCAGAAAATTAACAGAAAAATCTGAAAATTTTAAGTATTTTAATAGAAAAATCAGCCGAGGGCCAGATTAAAGGTCTTGGAGGGCCGGATCTGGCCCCCGGGCCACATGTTTGACACATGTGATCTATACCAAATTTAATCCCAGTGACTCATTTTCAATCTAAAATCAAACTTTCTTCTTCGTGTATGATCTAAAACGAGACAGAAAAGGTCACGTTTTGTCTTGTTTATGTGATTTCCTTTAGTTTTGATCCCGGCTCATTGAGGATCTGTTTGGAGACTAGTTTTACGGTGGATTTAGGTTTAATTCTTGATAGATCAGCCCCAGATTCATATTTTAGTTCAGTCATAAACCATCATGTTATTCCCCATTTGACTCTTTTAACTCTTTCCAAAGTGTTTCTCCTGTGTCCTGTTGCTGTAGCCTCTCGTCTGCCTCAGATTCATTTGTTTTTATGTTGAGTTTTCGCCAAGAGAGAAACAGTAATGACACACACACGATACACACACTGTAAACATCAGAAAAGCACATTTCTCCAACAACAGAAATGAGAAGAACTCACCCCTGTTCAGGACCGTCTCAAAAATGTGTTTGTGTGTTTGCTTCTGCGCACTGATCACAGAACTTTACAAATATTTACATATAGCAAAATAAATCATACACAACTCATACTGCATATCATTTTAAACAATTTTCTTTCTTTTTTGTACTGTATTATGTTTTACATTTATTATTTTCTCTGTATCCTTTTTCATTTATTTTTTTTATTATGTTTCATCAAATACGCAACACATACAACAATCAATCAAGATCATTCCATTTTTGTATTTATTTTATTTTTATTTTACTTATATTATTGTTATTTATATTATTACAATTTAATTTTCTTATTATTTTATTTATTTTTATTTTTTTATTATTATGATTAACATTATTAATATTATTTATTTTTTATTTTTTAATCACCCAGCGCCGTCACTCATCCTAATACCACGAAAGCAACAAATAAATTCTTTTGAAGCTGTGAATATTTGGACACTGTTTGACTTGAGTTTATTATCAGAAATAAAAACAAAACTGATGTGATGATGTGTTTGACCAGAATCGTCAGAGAAGTCAGATTTCCTCAGACCTTTAAGAACCGTTTAAATACAGAAACGTCAGTGAGGATTTATCCGTGAAACCGTTCAGAATCCGAGCTCAAAATGAAGTTTGTCCAAAGTGTGCAGCGTATGTGGGCGCGCTCAGTCTGAAAAAACAGGAAAATCTGGCCAAGATAAAGTGTATTTCCATGTTTTAATTCATGTTGTTTCGTGTTTCAGATAAAATACTCGGAGGAGGGGCAGAGGAGGAAGTCTGTGTCGCTTTACTCTCGTCTGTCCGACACTCCGGAGATCCAGCACGCCCTGGAGCTCACCCAGCTGCAGAGCGAGGTACCACAGCGCCCGCCACAGCGCCCCCTGCAGCTCAGGAGGAGCCAGCGCCAGTCTGTGTTTCACCTCCACTTTTGTTTCCAGCTCAGTTATCGTCCCAAGCTCCTGGTGAAGGGGGCGCCGTCCTCCCTGTACTCACAGCTGCCCGACACACACGACCTGCAGTTCGCCAGAGAGATGAGCCTGACGCACAGCCCGGTAACACACACACACACACACTGACGCACACATGCACACACATACACACACACACTGACGCACACACACACACACACACACACACTCACTCACACACACACACACACACACACACACACACACACACACACACACACACACACACACACTGACGCACACACACACACACACACACACACACACACACACTGACGCACACACACACACACTGACGCACACACACACACACACACACACACACACTGACGCACACACACACACACTGACGCACACACACACACACACTGACGCACACACACACACACACACACACGACCTGCAGTTCGCCAGAGAGATGAGCCTGACGCACAGCCCGGTAACACACACACACACACACTGACGCACACACACACACACACACACACACTGACGCACACACACACACACACACTGACGCACACAACACACACACACGACCTGCAGTTCGCCAGAGAGATGAGCCTCACGCACAGCCCGGTAACACACACACACACACAGACTGACGCACACACACACACACACATACAGCCAGATATAACATAACAAACACACAAAACACACATACAGTCGGGTAACACACACACACACAGACGCACACATACACACACACACACACACACTGACGCACACACACACACACACACACACACACTGACGCACACACACACACACACACGCACACACACACACGACCTGCAGTTCGCCAGAGAGATGAGCCTCACGCACAGCCCGGTAACACACACACTCTGACACACACATACACACACACGGCACACACACACACACACACATACAGTCGGGTATGACGCACACTCTGACACACGCACAACACACACACACACTCTGACACACACATACACACACACACATACACACTCTGACACACACATACACACAACACACACACACACTCTGACACACACATACACACACACACATACACACTCTGACACACACATACAGTCGGGTATGACGCACACTCTGACGCACGCACAACACACACACACGTACAGCCGGGTATAACACACACACACAAACGTACGGGCAGGGATAACACACACTTAAACCAACTGTAACAGGACAGGTACCAGCCTCTGCAGACAGGTGCAGACAGGTGCAGACAGGTGCAGACAGGTGCAGACACACTACAGTCCTCTTCTCTGGTCTCATCTCTGTGTCTCAGGGCAGGTACGTGGAGCAGAGCAGGAGGAGCCTGTCCCAGACTCTGTTCCATCACCTGCCCCAGACCCTCCAGACCCAACACGCCCGCTGTGTGGGGGCGCTGCAGAGCCAGGTGAGGCCGGGGTTAGACCGGGGTTAGACCGGGGTTAGACCTGGTTCAGTTCTGACTCTGTCCTCTTGTACAGTTGCGTTACAAAGACTCAGGTCCAAAGTCCAGCTCCAGTCTGTTCTCTGTTCTGCCCGAGACTCTGGACACGGCTCACGCAAAACTCACCTCCGAGCTCGTCAGCCAGGTAAGCCCCGCCCCTCACACACACCTGTCCTGTAGCCCCGCCCCTCACACACACCTGTCCTGTAGCCCCGCCCCTCACACACACCTGTCCTGTAGCCCCGCCCCTCACACACACCTGTCCTGTAGCCCTGCCCCTTACACACACCTGTCCTGTAGCCCTGCCCCTCACACACACCTGTCCTGTAGCCCCGCCCCTCACACACACCTGTCCTGTAGCCCTGCCCCTTACACACACCTGTCCTGTAGCCCTGCCCCTTACACACACCTGTCCTGTAGCCCCGCCCCTCACCTGTCCTCTCCTGCGTCTCAGGTGAAGTACAGAGAGGAGGGTCTGAAGGAGCAGAGACTCAGCCTGTTCTGTGTGCTGCCCCAGACTCTAGAGACACAACACGCCAAGGACGCCTCCACCCTGCACAGCCAGGTACTGCACCTGCCCCTCCTGCACCTGTGTGTCAGGTGCCTCCCTGTGTGTCAGGTGCCTCCCTGTGTGTCAGGTGCCTCCCTGTGTGTCAGGTGCCTCCCTGTGTGTCAGGTGCCTCCCTGTGTGTCAGGTGCCTCCCTGTGTGTCAGGTGCTGTGTGTTTGTGACAGGTGAAGTACAGGGGCAGTGTGATGCAGCAGAATCAGAGCAGTTTGTTCCAGCGTCTGGCCCAGACTCCTGTCACTCAGAGGGTCAAAGAGCTGTCAGCGCTGCTCAGTGAGGTACGCACACGTGTACCACACACACACACACACACACACACACTCTGGGGTCCCTCCTGAGTGCCCCCTTGTGTCCCTCAGGTGAAGTACAGACAGGCCGGACAGAAGGACCTGCGCTGCCCCCTGTACCACCTGCTCCCACAGACCCTGGACACTCTGCACGCCAAAGAGGCCGAGGACACACTCAGCGAGGTACACACACACACACACACTCAGCAAGGTACACACACACACACACACACTCAGCGAGGTACACACACACACACACTCAGCAAGGTACACACACACACACACACTCAGCGAGGTACACACACACACACACTCAGCGAGGTACACACACACACACACACTCAGCGAGGTACACACACACACACACTCAGCGAGGTACACACACACACACTCAGCGAGGTACACACACACACACTCAGCGAGGTACACACACACACACACACTCAGCGAGGTACACACACACACACTCAGCGAGGTACACACACACACACACTCAGCGAGGTACACACACAGACTCACTCCGGGCCATCTGTTTGTAAAGTTCCTGTGTGTGTGTCTGTGTGTGTGTGTGTGTGTGTGTGTGTGTGTGTCTGTGTGTGTGTGTGTCTGTGTGTGTGTGTGTGTGTCTGTGTGTGTGTGTGTTTGTCTGTGTGTGTGTGTGTGTGTATGTGTGTGTGTGTGTGTGTGTGTCTGTGTGTCTGTGTGTGTGTGTGTCTGTGTGTGTGTCTGTGTGTCTGTGTGTGTGTGTGTGTGTCTGTGTGTGTGTGTGTACCTGTGTGTTTGTGTGTGTCTGTGTGTGTGTGTCTGTGTGTGTCTGTGTGTGTGTGTCTGTGTGTGTGTCTGTGTGTCTGTGTGTGTGTGTGTGTCTGTGTGTGTGTCTGTGTGTGTGTGTGTGTGTCTGTGTGGTTGTGTGTGTCTGTGTGTGTGTGTCTGTGTCTGTGTGTGTCTGTGTGTGTGTGTGTGTCTGTGTGTGTGTGTCTGTGTGTGTGTCTGTGTGTGTGTGTGTGTGTGTGTGTGTCTGTGTGTGTGTGTGTGTCTGTGTGGTTGTGTGTGTCTGTGTGTGTGTGTCTGTGTCTGTGTGTGTCTGTGTGTGTGTGTGTGTCTGTGTGTGTGTGTCTGTGTGTGTGTCTGTGTGTGTGTGTGTGTGTGTGTGTGTGTGTGTGTGTGTGTCTGTGTGTGTGTGTGTGTCTGTGTGTGTGTGTGTGTGTGTCTGTGTGTGTGTGTGTGTGTATACATCTGTGTGTGTTCCTCAGGTGAAGTACAGACACAAGGACCTGAGCTCTTCTGTTTATTCCACTCTGAGTGAAACCAACGAGATGCTCTTCGCCCGCCAGACCCGAGACGCCATCAGTGAGGTCACTGCAACATCAGGCTTTATTTAGTCCTGCTTTAGTCCTGCTTTAGTCCTGATTTAGTCCTGGTTTAGTCCTGCTTTAGTCCTGATTTAGTCCTGCTTTAGTCCTGATTTAGTCCTGGTTCAGTCCTGATTTAGTCCTGGTTCAGTCCTGCTTTAGTCCTGCTTTAGTCCTGATTTAGTCCTGATTTAGTCCTGCTTTAGTCCTGCTTTAGTCCTGCTTTAGTCCTGGTTTAGTCCTGCTTTAGACCTGCTTTAGTCCTGGTTTAGTCCTGCTTTAGTCCTGGTTCAGTCCTGCTTTAGTTCTGCTTTAGTTCTGCTTTAGTCCTGCTTTAGTCCTGGTTTAGTCCTGGTTTAGTCCTGGTTTAGTCCTGGTTTAGTCCTGCTTTAGTCCTGATTTAGTCCTGATTTAGTCCTGCTTTAGTCCTGCTTTAGTCCTGGTTCAGTCCTGGTTCAGTCCTGCTTTAGTCCTGCTTTAGTCCTGCTTTAGTCCTGCTTTAGTCCTGCTTTAGTCCTGCTTTAGACCTGGTTCAGTCCTGGTTCAGTCCTGCTTTAGTTCTGCTTTAGTTCTGCTTTAGTCCTGCTTTAGACCTGGTTTAGTTCTGCTTTAGACCTGGTTTAGTCCTGCTTTAGTTCTGCTTTAGTTCTGCTTCAGTCCTGGTTCAGTCCTGGTTCAGTCCTGGTTCAGTCCTGCTTTAGTCCTGCTTTAGTCCTGCTTTAGTTCTGCTTTAGTCCTGCTTTAGACCTGGTTTAGTTCTGCTTTAGTCCTGCTTTAGACCTGGTTTAGTTCTGCTTTAGACCTGGTTTAGTCCTGCTTTAGTTCTGCTTTAGTTCTGCTTTAGTCCTGGTTCAGTCCTGGTTCAGTCCTGGTTTAGTCCTGGTTCAGTCCTGGTTCAGTCCTGGTTTAGTCCTGGTTCAGTCCTGGTTTAGTCCTGCTTTAGTCCTGGTTCAGTCCTGGTTCAGTCCTGGTTTAGGCCTGCTTTAGTCCTGGTTCAGTCCTGGTTCAGTCCTGGTTTAGGCCTGCTTTAGTCCTGGTTTAGTCCTGCTTTAGTCCTGGTTCAGTCCTGGTTCAGTCCTGGTTCAGTCCTGCTTTAGTCCTGCTTTAGTTCTGCTTTAGTCCTGCTTTAGACCTGGTTTAGTTCTGCTTTAGACCTGGTTTAGTCCTGCTTTAGTTCTGCTTTAGTTCTGCTTCAGTCCTGGTTCAGTCCTGGTTCAGTCCTGCTTTAGTCCTGCTTTAGTCCTGCTTTAGTTCTGCTTTAGTCCTGCTTTAGACCTGGTTTAGTTCTGCTTTAGTTCTGCTTTAGTTCTGCTTCAGTCCTGGTTCAGTCCTGGTTCAGTCCTGCTTTAGTCCTGCTTTAGTCCTGCTTTAGTTCTGCTTTAGTCCTGCTTTAGACCTGGTTTAGTTCTGCTTTAGTCCTGCTTTAGACCTGGTTTAGTTCTGCTTTAGACCTGGTTTAGTCCTGCTTTAGTTCTGCTTTAGTTCTGCTTTAGTCCTGGTTCAGTCCTGGTTCAGTCCTGGTTTAGTCCTGGTTCAGTCCTGGTTCAGTCCTGGTTCAGTCCTGGTTCAGTCCTGGTTTAGTCCTGCTTTAGTCCTGGTTCAGTCCTGGTTCAGTCCTGGTTTAGTCCTGCTTTAGTCCTGGTTCAGTCCTGGTTCAGTCCTGGTTTAGGCCTGCTTTAGTCCTGGTTTAGTCCTGCTTTAGTCCTGGTTCAGTCCTGGTTCAGTCCTGGTTTAGGCCTGCTTTAGTCCTGGTTCAGTCCTGGTTCAGTCCTGGTTCAGTCCCGGTTCAGTCCCGGTTCAGTCCTGGTTCAGTCCTGCTTTAGTCCTGCTTTAGTCCTGGTTCAGTCCTGGTTCAGTCCTGCTTTAGTCCTGGTTCAGTCCTGGTTCAGTCCTGGTTCAGTCCTGGTTCAGTCCTGGTTCAGTCCTGGTTCAGTCCTGCTTTAGTCCTGGTTCAGTCCTGGTTCAGTCCTGGTTCAGTCCTGGTTCAGTCCCGGTTCAGTCCTGCTTTAGTCCTGCTTTAGTCCTGCTTTAGTCCTGGTTCAGTCCTGGTTTAGTCCTGCTTTTGTCCTGGTTCAGTCCTGGTTCAGTCCTGGTTCAGTCCTGGTTCAGTCCTGGTTCAGTCCTGGTTCAGTCCTGGTTCAGTCCTGGTTCAGTCCCGGTTCAGTCCTGGTTCAGTCCCGGTTCAGTCCTGCTTTAGTCCTGCTTTAGTCCTGCTTTAGTCCTGGTTCAGTCCTGGTTTAGTCCTGGTTCAGTCCCGGTTCAGTCCTGGTTCAGTCCCGGTTCAGTCCTGCTTTTGTCCTGGTTCAGTCCTGGTTTAGTCCTGGTTCAGTCCTGGTTCAGTCCTGGTTCAGTCCTGGTTCAGTCCCGGTTCAGTCCTGGTTCAGTCCCGGTTCAGTCCTGCTTTAGTCCTGGTTCAGTCCTGGTTTAGTCCTGCTTTTGTCCTGGTTCAGTCCTGGTTTAGTCCTGGTTCAGTCCTGGTTCAGTCCTGGTTCAGTCCTGGTTTAGTCCTGGTTCAGTCCCGGTTCAGTCCCGGTTCAGTCCCGGTTCAGTCCCGGTTTAGTCCTGGTTCAGTCCCGGTTTAGTCCTGGTTCAGTCCCGGTTCAGTCCTGGTTCAGTCCCGGTTCAGTCCCGGTTCAGTCCCGGTTCAGTCCCGGTTCAGTCCCGGTTCAGTCCCGGTTCAGTCCTGGTTCAGTCCTGGTTCAGTCCTGGTTTAGTCCTGGTTCAGTCCTGGTTCAGTCCTGGTTCAGTCCCGGTTTAGTCCTGGTTCAGTCCCGGTTCAGTCCTGGTTCAGTCCCGGTTCAGTCCCGGTTCAGTCCCGGTTCAGTCCCGGTTCAGTCCCGGTTCAGTCCTGGTTCAGTCCTGGTTCAGTCCTGGTTTAGTCCTGGTTCAGTCCTGGTTCAGTCCTGGTTCAGTCCTGGTTCAGTCCTGGTTCAGTCCTGTCCTCTGTGGTCTGTGCAGGTGAAATACCGTGAGGATGGGAGGAGAGGACTGTCTCAGAGCTTCTACTCTCAGCTCCCTCAGACCACAGACACTGAGTTCAACCAGAGGATCTCCACTCTGCAGAGTCAGGTGAGAGAGAGGCATCATGGGAGCTGGAGTCCTGCTCACTCCAACGCCTCCACTTCATCTGCACATGTGGTGTGGCTGTGTTATTGTGTCAGATGCCCTACCGGAGGTCCCTGAGGAACGCTCCGTCTCTGTACTCGACTCTGGCTCAGACTCTGGAGACGAAACACGCCAAAGAGGCGTCTCAGCTGCTCAGCCAGGTACAGCAGCACATCTCTGCAATAATCCTGTTAGAACCTTCTTCCCTCTTTATGGATTTGGTTTCAGTCTCTGTTTACATTTTCCCACAATAGTTACGTCATAGGTAGAAATCCTGTACAGTTTTCAAGTCCATGAATCATCACCAGACTCAGGATTTCTTTTTTTTTTTATTCAAATTTTTATTGACAAACAAATAAAGATGACAGTTACAAATGTACCATTTGCCTTTTTTCCCCCTTTATCTTTTACAAAGTAAAAATAAAAAACAAAAAATAAAACAAACAAACAAATATTTAAACACTTGAGTAGCAACACACAAGGAATATCACAAATTTCCCTTTTTTTTTTTTTTTATGATGGGGTCTTCATAAAGTCTCTCCATGTTTCCAGTCGTCCTCGTCCCTGTCGTATTCCCGTCTTTGTACAAGTGTCAGTCTTTCCATTAGTGAAATGTTTTCCACAATATTAGTCCAGTCTTCCACGTCCGGTAGTCTGTCGCTCATCCATTTTTTGGTTATTACTTTCTGACTTGTGACCAGCAGAATATTCCACATATATTTTTTTTTTGGTTCCTTTGATTTCTGTCTGTTTGCCCAAAAACGTAGTTTCAAAATTTACAGGGATCTTTATTTTAAAAATGGCCTCAATGTTTTGTTTAATTTTCTCCCAATATTGATTCAATTTGGGGCAGCTCCAAAAAACAGGTTAATGCCTTTTTATTCCCACATAATCTCCAACAGGACGTGTCCCCCTTTGAGCCTCTTTGTGCCGGTGTTTTAAAGCAGCGTACTCTGCATTTCCACAGGTATTCTCGCCAGTGCGGAGAGGAAGAAGTCCTCCATATTAGGGCTGCAGCTATCGATTATTACAGTAATCGATTATTCTGTCGATTATTTTGTTTGAATAATCGAGTAATCGTTTGTTATTGTCGTGTCTCCTTTGCACATGTTAAGTCCTCACCACATGTGACAGATCCACGTGTTTTGGACATGAAAAACGTAATGATCTCTGGGCTCAGGTCGACTCACCTCACGGTTTCTTTTCCACTTGATGTAATGTACAGTTCTGTTTCTGTTTAGATGTTGTAGCATCAGTGTGGAGAAGGTGACTTTTAAAATGTAATCCCCTACAGATTACAGATTACAGATTACATTCCCCAAAATGTAGTTTGTGACATAATCAATTAAATTACTTAAAGTGAGTAATGTAATCTGATTACTTTGGATTACTTGATACTGTGATGATTTTTAAAACTACATAAATGTAGCAACCAACTCCTGCAAATTCTTGTTTGGTTTTAGACCTGGATTAGTCCTGGTTTTAGACCTGGTTTAGTCCTGGTTTAGTCCTGGTTTAGTCCTGGTGTGAGTTCTGGTTTAGAGGCGCACAGGAGGAAGCGCGGTCCACGGAGTGAACGCGACAAGACACATTCCACACGCAGAGTGCGCGGCGTACGGGAGATGCGGAGCGTACCGCACCCGGCATGCTCTTATATGCTCTTATTACACATCCATGGGGGCCGCGCTGTTGTGTGGACAGTGAAGTGCAGTGGTCGTGCGGAAACTTTACCTCTACCACAAAAGGTTCGGGCCATCGCCGAGCGTATGAAAATAAAACGAAGCATCGAGGCAAAAAAAAAAATAATCGATGCATTTTTCTAATCAATTTAATCGATTAACTCGATGAATCGTTTCAGCCCTACTCCATATATTCTTTTGAATTCTATTCCAATTCACTTTCCTTTTCCCATTTTCCTTTTATATACAACGAATCATCGCCCTCTGCCTTTTGTAGTTCAATATATAATTTGGAGATCACTTTATTGTTTGGGTCTGATTGATGTGACTGTAGGAATATTCTAGTTATGCCTGATAATGGGGTTTCTCTGTGTTCTCTTTTCTTTTTGTCCAAACAATGGCGAATTTGAAGATACCTGTAGAAATCTTTGTTTTCGAGATCATCTGCTCGTTTCAAGTGTTGAAAACTTCTCGTGGAACCTTTTAAATACAAACTATTAAATACCTTTAATCCCCCATCAGACCACAATTTGAAAGTTTTATCGTTTAGAGCTTGTGTGCTCCTCAACTCATTTTGACCAGATGTTAATGGCGGTTTTCGACCAAGGGTTCAGCAGGTTTGTGTCATAAAATATACAATCACAAGCAGTGAAAGTATTTGACAATGTAAATGCCAATCTCCTACTTAAGGATTAAATCACCTGAGCCAGTTCTCTTTTTACGTGCACACGGGGGAGCCGAGACGTGCGCTTGTCCAGGCTCGTCCACGCCAGACTCCCAAAGCTCCGCCTCCCTCGGCACGGTTTGTATTGTGCGGTTACAATACATCGTGTCAGTGTTAGGTTTACAATAGACAACATGGTCAAAGTATATCATGGCTAGGTTTACGTTTCATCAGATAAGCACAGAAATATGGTCTGGGAACCTCAAGTGGAGTTCAAAAAGGGTCACACATCTGGTTTTAGCTGGGTGCCTCATAACCTCTTTAACACAGGCTCTTCCATCCTCTGAGCCTGGCTTGTATCATTCCTTAATGTACATTTTTAATAACTTCATCATTATAAGCATTTTATTCTAACAGTTTGTATTTCCTATAAGCGCCTGTAGTGGTGTAGTGCTTTCTGCTTTCTGCTGTACGTTCAGTTTCTTTCCAGTATGGGCTGCACACGTCTACTCGTGGGTTTAGCTGAGCTGCTTTGTCGTAGTTTCTCATATTTGGAAGAGACGGGCCTCCTTCACTTTTATTTAATTGCAGAGTCTTATATCTGACCCTAGGCTCCTTCCCTTCCCACATGTATCTTGGAAATAACTTATCCAGTTCTAGAAACATAGAATTTGCTGGATCAATGGGTGTAGTTTGAAATAGGTATAACAGTTTGGGCAGTATGATCATTTTAATAGATTCTGCTCCCAAGAAATGTATCGGGCCCCATCTGCCCAAATCCTTTTTTATATTCGCCATCGCTGGATCATAGTTTACAGCGGTTATTCTCTCCATTTTTTTGGGGAATATTTATTCCCAGGTATGTCACTGAATCCATATCCCAGTTAATTTTACACAGTTTCTTGATGTCATATTCGGGCTCATAGTTGAACGTCAGCACCTGAGATTTGTGGGAGTTTAGTTTGTAACCAGATGCTTTCCCATAATCCATTCATGTTTTATGTAATTCCGGAATGGATTCTGCTGGTTTTGCTCGGTAGATAAGAATGTCGTCCGCAAATAGTGCGATGTTTTGTTCTGTGCCATTCACCATTTATTTTGGTATTTTGCCTCATCCACTGTGCTAAAGGCTCGATGAATATTGCAAACAGAACTGGCGACAGGTGACGGCCCTGTCTACTTCCTTGTTCGATGTTCATGGGGTCTGTCAGGGAACTATTTATTCTAATTTTCCCAATTGGTTTGTTGTATAGGCCTTGAATTATTTTTATACATTTTTCCGAGAAGTTAAAGCCAGAAAGCACTCTGTATAAAAAGTCCAGTCCACGGCGTCAAACGCTTTAGGGGCGTCCAGGCTCATAATTACGGCCTGGGCCTTTTTTCTTTGTATTTCGTGAATTCCATGAAATGTCCGTCTGATATTGTCTCTTGTCTTTCTTTCCTTGATAAATCCTGTCTGGTTCAGGTTCATTATATCAGGTACAATATGTTCCAGTCTTCTTGCCATTATTGAAGTATAAATGTTATACTCTTGGTTCAGAAGGCGAATTGGTCTGAAGTTGGAACTGTCCAGTTTGTCTTTTCCCTCTTTCGGGATAACTGTGATTATTGTCTCTCTCCATGTTGGTGGGATCTCACCTCCATTTAGAACCCAGATGAATGTTTTCAAGAGAAGAAAACTGAATACATTTTGTACCAATCTGCATTATTTCCACCTGCGCCAGGAGATTTGTGTAGTTTTAGTCTTTGAATCCCTTTGGTTAATTCTTGCTCCATTATTATGTTCGTGTTTTATTTTGTTCTTCTGGGATTGTTGGTATTTTTAGTTTGTCTAACAATGTTTTAGTCAAGTCTTCCTCTTCCTGTTGTTTTAAAGAGTAGAGTTTTTGATAATACCCCGCAAAACATTCTCCAATTTCCGTCCGTTTGTAGGTTACTTCGTTGGTGGATGGTTTTCTTATTTTATGTATGGCTCTTTCGGCTTGCTGTTTTTTCAGTCTATATGCTAGAGTTTTGGCAGATTTACGACCTGCTTCATAATAGTTTTGTTTTGAGCTTTTTATTTATTTGAATTTCTAGTTCTTGGTTTATTTCCTTTTTAATTTTTTTAATCTTCTGTCACGTGTTATCGTCTTGTTTCACTTTATGTTGGCCTTCCAGTTCACCTCGTTGTTGTTCAAGAGCTCTAACTTTTTCTTGATGTTTTCTTTTCAGTAATGTGGCTTTTGCGATCAGTTTACCCCCAAGTACGGCTTTACACGCATCCCATAATATTTCCGGGGAGACATTGTCCTTATCATTATCCTCAATATATCTCTTGATTTCTTCTTTTATTTCCTCCTTAATTTCCCCTTTAAGTACACTTGAGTTTAGTCTCCAGGGAAATGGGGTTTTCGTCTTCATATACACAGGGCTGTGGTCTGAGAGGTCCATTGATCCAAATTTACATTCTCTTACCCTTCCTATATCCTTATTGAACATAAAAAAATAGTCGAGTCTCGAATAGGTATGGTGGGTTGCAGAATAAAACGTATAATTGTTTTGTTGTGGATGATATTCACGCCATACGTCAGATAATCCCATTACCCTCATGAGTTTTCTGATTTTCCTCCCTATGTTGTTATGTGAGATTTGTGCTGAGGAGTCCAACAAAGGGTTTAGTCTTGCGTTAAAATCTCCTCCACAAATCATGACCCCTTGTGCTTTGGTTATCATCAAATCCAATATATGCTTATAAAAATGCCATTGTGAACCTGGAGGTGTGTAAACATTGAAAAGGGTGACGTCTAAGCCGTCTAGTTTACCCATTATCAAGTTGTATCGGCCCTCTTTATCTTTACAGTCATACGTTTTTAAGCCACTCCTCTTTTAGACCTGTGTGATGCGTAGAATACCTGACCGAAGCCCTGCCGCTTCAACTTCTCATCTTCTTTATCTGATAAATGGGTCTCTTGTAAGAATACCACCCCCACATTTTCTGTTTTCATTTTCCCCAGTATCTTGGTTCTTTTGATTGGGTTCATCACCTCCTTTACATTATATGTACAAATGTTTAATAAAGTTGGATAAGCCATCATTTGCATTCATTTTGGTTAGCGTCTGTTATTAAGTGATTCCCTGTGCTACTCGAACATAGGAAAACAATGAACAGTTCAAACAATTTAACTTTTCCCACCATCTTAACACATGTCCATCTTAGAGTGACTTCCTTCTCGGTGGTCGCTATGAAGACCACACTATTGATGTTACAGTGAGTTTTGGGCGGGTTAGAGGGAAAACCATCACAACCTAAAGGTGGTGAAGGGCCCTCTTGTGGCTGTACCTGTTTGGTGCAGTGCATAGCACTGTTCTCCCGTGTTCCCCGACATCTCCTCTTAAAAACGCACGAATATACCTCCCTCTCCTCCCTCTTAAGGTGAGAAAGCTTTCACGTTGATCTGGACACGTAGTTTTTCTTGTTATTCCCTCCGGAAGGCCTCTAGTTTCTTCTTGTATCTTTCTTTGGGTCCCTCGCCGCTCCTCTCCTCCTCCGTTCGCCCCACTGTTTGCCACAGGGCGCCTCTGATCTTGTCCGCCTAGGATGCGGCGGGCTTCAGGACTGTAACAGGTAGTCCCCGTCTCGCCATGTCTTTAGTCGCCTCCGCAGCAGAGGTGTAGATCTTTAAATCGCCCTCATAGAAAACCTTCAATTTTGCTGGTTATGGGGTTTGGAACTTAATCTTATTTTCTCTCAGAACTCTCTTCTGTGTACTCACGGCGCTTTCTCAATATTTCTGGAGCGTAGTCGTGATCCACTATTACCTTTTTCCCGTTCAGCGTGAGTCCTCTTCCTTCCTTATGATTCCTTATGATGATTCTGGGCGCAGGTCAAGCCTCAATGCCCAGATCTTCTTAGTCGTGCAGACCCCTCATCCTTCTGCTTCCCAATCGTATCGCATAGGGTGGTTCTTCCAGAACTTGTCCAATCTATTTTTGAAGCCATTTAGGCTGGGTGCTGTTACGACTTCTTCCGGGAGACTGTTCCAAGGGGTTTACCACTCGATACGTAAACGAGTGATGTCGTGCTGATTTTCGAGCATGCTTCTTCTCTAGTTTGAAACAGTGGCCACGGGTGGATGTC
This sequence comes from Odontamblyopus lacepedii, assembly GCA_034769755.1. Lineage (NCBI taxonomy): Eukaryota > Metazoa > Chordata > Actinopteri > Gobiiformes > Gobiidae > Odontamblyopus > Odontamblyopus lacepedii. The sequence continues at coordinate 3,192,134 of CM068361.1, read as the reverse complement.
CCAGCAGCAACGCTGAGGAGAGGGTCTAGTTGGTCATCATATCCATTGAAGAGTTTGAATACCTCAATCATATCTCCCCTTAGTCTGCAGAAGCGTAGAGTAGGTAGGTCTAGTCTTCTTAGCCGCTGTTCATAGGAAAGTCCTTTTAGAGATGGTATTTGGCGAGTTCCTCTTCTCTGGACATTTTCAATTGTTTCTATGTCTTTTTTGTACATTGGCATCCACACTGGTGCAGCATATTCTAGGTGAGGGCGGACAAGGCCTTTGAACAGCAGTTTGAAGTTTCCCTCACCAAGGTACTCATATGACCTTCGTATGGCTCCCATGATCTGGTTGCCTTTGTTGACTCTGGCACAGATATCCTCTCTGAACTGCAGATTTTCATCTATTATCACACCTATATCTTTTTCCTTGTCCGTATTTTTTAGTTCTTGTTTGCCTTCAGTGGAGTTGAAATAAAACTTGTCACGGTCGCCTTTACCTACTTTCATAATCTTACATTTGTCAGGGTGAAATTTTAGTAGCCATTCTTCTGACCAGGCTACAAGCAGGTCCAGATCTTGTTGGAATGTAGCTACATCATCAGGCTTGGTTGACATCCGGAAAAGTTTCGTGTCATCGGCAAATAAATATATATCTGAGTTTACACAGTCTGGTAAATCATTGATGTATATGACGAATAGTAGTGGGCCAAGCACTGATCCTTGGGGTATGCCACTAGTGACATCTCTCCATGATGACTTTATTCCATTTACCATTGTCCTTTGTTGTCTACCATTCAGGAAGGACTCTATCCACTGAAGAATATTCCCTTGTATTCCATATGAATTAATCTTGGCTACCATTCTTCGATGAGGGACTTTGTCAAACGCCTTCATGAAGTCCATGTATGCTACATTCAGGCTTCCTCCATTATCAATTATTTCAGTCCATTTGTTTAGAACGTGTAGGAGCTGTAATGTTGTGGACCTTCCATTTATAAATCCCAACTGACGTTTGCTGAAAAGGTGCAATTTTTTCATGTGTTCCATGACTCTATCTCTTATAATAGACTCGAGCATTTTGCATAAAATACAAGTTAGGCTTACTGGCCGATAGTTTCCAGGGTCTCTCCTGTCACCCTTTTTAAAGATTGCAGTTACATTTGCCTTCTTCCACACCTGAGGCAGATTCCCTGAGGTAAGTGACCTGCTGAATATGAGAGAAAGTGGAAGGCATAGAACATCTGCTAACTCCTTCAATAGTCTGGGATGTAGGCTGTCTGGCCCACATGATTTGTTCACATTGAGTGCCTTCAACTTCTTATTTACCATGTCAGCAGTTATGTCCATGCTGTCAAGTAACACATTTGTTCGACTGGGCAGTTCCTTTATTGGTCCTATTGGCTCTTCAGTGAATACGCTGGTAAAGAAATTTGCAAGAACTTCAGCCTTTTCTTCGTCAGTCTTGGCAATCTCTTTTAATTTATTCTTATACAGCTCTGAAATTCTTACTTTTACTTTGACTTTGATGTAGCATAGTGCCAGAATTGTTTTGGGTTGCTTTTTGCATTTTGGGCGATTTCTTTTTCTAATTTCTGTTTTGCTTTTCTAGTTTCTGCTCGCACTTTGTTTCTTACCCGGGCAAACTCTGTATATTTTTTTCCTTCCCTTGTTTCCAAGAATCGCTGCCATGCACGATGCTTTTTCCTTATGATCTTTAGTGTCTTCCCAGGTAGTGGGACAGAGCCCTTCCTCCTTGAATTTGTTACTGTCACAGATGGCACATATTTCTCCTGAAGTTTGTTGAGCAGGTCGAGTAGGTATATATACATTTGGTCTGGGTCATGTTGTAACCGCTGGAACTCCTTTTCCCAGTTTATCTCAGCCAATGAGTCTGCTATCTTTGAAAATTCAGCCTTGTCATATAAGAACTTCTTTCTAGGTTGCACTACTTTGACCTTATGGCAAACAAATGTAAACTTCACACATGCATGGTCACTTTTGCCAATCGGGCTTTCAATCTGAATATCTTCCACCATACTCTCTTCATTGGATATGACCAAATCAAGTGTTGTTGGTTGCTGGTCAACTCTTGCTCTGGTAGGGGTTTTCACATGCTGGTACATAAATGAGTCCCGTAGACATTCAATAAATTGTACGAGGCAGATGATTCACTTCCTGGGGTAAACCATGACTCCCAGTCTATATCTCGATAATTAAAGTCTCCCATAATCAGTTTGTGTGACATTTTTAGGTCCCCAACTTCTCTCATCAGCATATTTAGTTTCTCGTTGTTTGTGTTTGGGGAGTTTGGACTGCGATATACTGCTCCAATGAACAGTTTCTCATCATTCTGCAAGCTGACCTGAGCACAAACAGTTTCATCAAAGTTCGTGTTCAGTGTGAAAGGTTCTGGGTCAAGTTCATTGTTGATGTAGATGATTATGCCTCTACCGCATTCACTTGTCACATTTACTTGAAAGATCTGGTATCCATCCAATGTGTACTCGTCCAGTGAAGGTTTGTACCTTGAGTTCTTCGGTTTTACCTCTGTTACTACGATAATATCTGGTTTCTCTGTGGCGCTCAAGATCCGTAATGTGAATTCTGTCATCTTGTTTTTCAGACTGTCAGCATTCGTTACAAGGCATTTTAAATTCTTCCAGTGAATTCTTTTTGGTTTCTCAGTTGGCTTTACTTGACTGTTATTATTGTGGTTTGAGTTCATCTCTTCAAGTGTTCTTATTTGTCTTCTTGTTACCTTTTTAATTTTGCTCAATTTGTTGATGCTTGCTTCATGTTTTCCATGTGTTTTCACCTGCATTTCCCAGTCATCCTCCTCAGTTTCTGTTTGTCCATCTTCTTCTATTGCCAGTACTTCATATAAGTTGCATGGCCTTATGGGGCTGTTTGTGAAGTGGGAGCAGCCAATTTCACAATTCTTAGATCCCAGGGAGGGCCGCGCACTCTGAAAATCCAGTGACCTCCCTCGCTCAGGTTTTTTTCCATGTCTTTAGCTTCCCTTACTTTCTCCTGTATAAGTTTCCTGTCTTCTGGTGGCAGGTCTGCTGACACGCTAATCTGGTATTTAGGTTCAGTGTCCTTCAACCTTCTCAGTCTTTTGAATATCTTGGGCTTGTCCTCAGCACTGTCCAGAACAATTTTCAGGGGCCTAAGTTTCTCACCCTCTTGTTTCTTGCCCAATCTTGTTAGATTTTTCACTGCAATCTCTCCAACTTCTAAAGCCTCCGTGCAGAATGCCTTGAAGAAAGCCCTGTCATCCTCTTTCCGCTTGTCGGTCTCTTCACTCTCGCTTTCTTTAACTCTGTAGAGTATTAAGTTACCCTCTCGGGTTTCTCGCTGCTTCTCTGTGCACTGATGCTCCATCATCGTCTTTTTCACTGCTTCTGACAGTGCTTTTGTATGCTCTGCTGTCTGCCCTGGTTGTTGTGGTATCCCTTTAGCAGCTGTCTCGGCCCAAGTTTTTCCCACTGAGGATGATACACTGGCTGGGATCTCTGTCTTCATCTGTCCTAATTTAGTTTCAATTTTCTCTTCAAGTTCTGCTATTTTTGTTGCTACCATCGTCATCATCTTATCACAGCAGTCTTCAACAGCTTCTTCTCTGTGCACGGTGCTTTTTGTTTTCACAGCACAAGGGGGGCAGAACCAGAAGATATCTGCCCTCTTACTTAAAAGCTTGTACTCCTCTTTTGTGAATTTAGCACATTTGCAGCAGTAGTGTAAGCTGCATCGATCACATTCTAGTACCTGTGCATTCTCTTGAATGAACTGCTTCTTGCATTCTCTGCATATCCACTTTTCATCACTTTCTTCTTCACTAGCTGCACTGTTTGCACTGAGCTGTGAGGGGGAGTCTGTTATTTTGCTTTTTGCCTTCTTCTTTTTCTTCGCTGGGGATGCCCAAAACTGGCTGAGATGGCTCGACATTCAATGTTCACAATCAAAAGGAGCTTTAGCCGTTAGCTTTAGCCGTTAGCTTTAGCCGTTTAGCTTTAGCCTAGCTCGCACTGACAGCTGCGGGGACAGTCCCGGTCGTGACCGAATCCATGGACACTCCACCGTCAGACCGTGAGAAGTCCGGAGAAGTATATTCCTTGTTGTGTCTGGATTTAGCTGTTAGCCTCCACCGGTGTTGCACGGTTCCGCAGCTCGAACGAAACGGCGCAGAGGTCGGTCTGAAGTGCGGCTGCAATCAGAGTATGTACTGTCATGGACAGTCTCGCAAAGGTAAAACAATTCAACAAAAAAAAAAAAATATCACGGCAATTCCTCCGAATTCTTTGCCACACTTGTTTCAAAACTTCCTCTTGTTTTATATGAGGCGAATTTGACCACTATTGACCGCGGTGTTGCTTCGGGTGGCGGCTTTGGTCCGAGGGAGCGGTGTCCTCGCTCTATGGTCAAGTCCAGCGTCTGTGGAAGGTCGAATTTTTCTTTGAGCAAATTCATAACAAAGTCCGCAGTTGATGGTGAGCCATCTTCTGATCCCTCTGGGATAAGATGAAAACGGATATTTCCACGTCTGGACCTTGACTCCAAGTCTGAGATTTTCGCTTGAAGTTCCTCCTGCGCCTTAACGAGCTCCAGTGTTGCCTCAATAAGCTGCGTTCGGTCTTCCATCTCCATAATGCGCTTTTCTGCTTCGTCAAGTCTCTTATCGACTCTCTCTTTCAAATCGCGGAAGTTTTTGTCATTTTCCCGACGTGAATGTCTGAGTTGGCGGAGGATAGTTTGGAGATTAGCTGTTTCTTCGTCTGCTCCCAGCGACTGTGTGTAGGGCGCTTCTGCGTCTGAGTGGCTAGCATAGCCATCTCCGCTCTTGTCTTCTTCATTTAGTCAAGTCATGTCTTGGCTTGACAAAGTGTTCCGTGGTTTCGTTTTGGGTTTGTTTTTCACTTTATCTTTCATTCTTGAGCAAAAGGAGACCTCAATTTGGCGAGGGAGGGTAAAATAACCGCATTATCGGGGGCACCACGAGATTATGCTGCCGCCATCTTGGGTTGCTCACCCGGAAGTCCCCCAGACTCAGGATTTCTGCTGTGTGCTTATATCTGCAAGTCCTGAGCTTTTTCTATTTTGTTGTGTTTTTAGTCTTTTTCATGGTGCCTCCCACAGTGTTTTCAGTGTTATCTCTGCATAGCGAGTGTTTATTTCTGTTTTTATTGTAATAAATGGCTCCATGACACTTTTAAACCCTGAGTCTGAGTGTTTGAAGAATCACAGTAAGTACAGAGCAGTGGGCGGGGACAGGGGGGAGCTGAAAACTGACATTTTCTAAGCACTGAAGCGTGAATAGAGGACGATACAGGATTATTCACACAGGCAGGAGTGAGTCTGAACACGGCTGAGTGAGATCATGAGGAGGGAACACTGTTATGACGGGATAAAGGATCCAAACCTCAGTTTGCTCTCATGTATTAAAGTGTTTCGTGCTCTGTTGTGTCTGTTTCAGCGTCAGTACAGACAGAGGCCTGGCCCCGCCCTCTTCCACCTGATGCCCCGGACTCTGCACACGGCACACGCCCGAGAGCAGAGCGAGCAGATCAGTGACGTACGCCGCACACTCTCGTTACACGAGCTGTGAGGGGGCAGAAATTCAGTGTGAAACACTGGGACATCCCTGTTTCTTTTGGTGGTTTTTTGGTGTTAAAAATAAAATAGTGAAATGAGGGCGGAATTAATGAAAACTGTTTTTCAGAGACATTCACGACGAACATGAGTCAGTTTAGTCACATTTTCTTTGTGTTTTGGTCGTTTTTAAGCAGCGTTTCTGTGTTTCACTGTGGGCAGGATTGGTCACAATAGGGACTAACAGGGCTGTTGTGCCTTTGGGCAGTGCACTCGTCTCCTCTGAGCCTCTGTGTGTGTCTCAGGTGAAGTACAGAGAGGAGGGTCTGAAGGAGCAGAGACTCAGCCTGTTCTGTGTGCTGCCCCAGACTCTAGAGACACAACACGCCAAGGACGCCTCCACCCTGCACAGCCAGGTACTGCACCTGCCCCTCCTGCACCTGCCCCTCCTGCACCTGCCCACCTTCCTGCACCTGTGTGTCAGGTGCCTCCCTGTGTGTCAGGTGCCTCCCTGTGTGTCAGGTGCCTCCCTGTGTGTCAGGTGCCTCCCTGTGTGTCAGGTGCTGTGTGTTTGTGGCAGGTGAAGTACAGGGGCAGTGTGATGCAGCAGAATCAGAGCAGTTTGTTCCAGCGTCTGGCCCAGACTCCTGTCACTCAGAGGGTCAAAGAGCTGTCAGCGCTGCTCAGTGAGGTACGCACACGTGTACCACACACACACACACACACACACACACTCTGGGGTCCCTCCTGAGTGCCCCCTTGTGTCCCTCAGGTGAAGTACAGACAGGCCGGACAGAAGGACCTGCGCTGCCCCCTGTACCACCTGCTCCCACAGACCCTGGACACTCTGCACGCCAAAGAGGCCGAGGACACACTCAGCGAGGTACACACACACACACACACACACACACACACTCAGCGAGGTACACACACACACACACACTCACACACACTCAGCGAGGTACACACACACACACACACACACACACTCTCAGTGAGGTACACACACACACACACACTCAGCGAGGTACACACACACACACACACACACACTCACACACACTCAGCGAGGTACACACACACACACACACTCAGTGAGGTACACACACACACACACACACACTCAGCGAGGTACACACACACACACAGAGGAGGTACACACTCAGACTCACTCCAGGCCATCTGTTTGTAAAGTTCCTGTGTGTGTGTGTCTGTGTGTCTGTGTGTGTGTGTGTGTGTGTCTGTGTGTGTGTGTGTGTTTGTGTGTGTCTGTGTGTGTGTGTGTGTGTGTGTGTGTGTCTGTGTGTGTGTGTGTGTGTGTGTGTCTGTGTGTGTGTGTGTGTGTGTGTGTCTGTGTGTGTGTGTGTGTGTGTGTGTGTGTGTGTGTGTGTGTGTGTGTGTGTCTGTGTGTGTGTGTGTGTCTGTGTGTGTCTGTGTGTGTGTGTGTTTGTGTGTGTCTGTGTGTGTGTGTGTGCGTGTGTGTGTCTGTGTGTGTGTCTGTGTGTGTGTGTGTCTGTGTGTGTGTGTGTGTGTGTGTACATCTGTGTGTGTTCCTCAGGTGAAGTACAGACACAAGGACCTGAGCTCTTCTGTTTATTCCACTCTGAGTGAAACCAACGAGATGCTCTTCGCCCGCCAGACCCGAGACGCCATCAGTGAGGTCACTGCAACATCAGGCTTTATTTAGTCCTGCTTTAGTCCTGCTTTAGTCCTGCTTTAGTCCTGCTTTAGTCCTGCTTTAGTCCTGCTTTAGTCCTGCTTTAGTCCTGCTTTAGTCCTGGTTCAGTCCTGCTTTAGTTCTGCTTTAGTCCTGATTTAGTCCTGGTTTAGTCCTGCTTTAGTCCTGATTTAGTCCTGCTTTAGTCCTGCTTTAGTCCTGATTTAGTCCTGGTTCAGTCCTGATTTAGTCCTGATTTAGTCCTGCTTTAGTCCTGGTTCAGTCCTGCTTTAGTCCTGCTTTAGTCCTGGTTCAGTCCTGCTTTAGTCCTGCTTTAGTCCTGCTTTAGTCCTGGTTTAGTCCTGGTTCAGTCCTGGTTCAGTCCTGATTTAGTCCTGGTTCAGTCCTGGTTCGGTCCTGGTTCGGTCCTGGTTCGGTCCTGGTTCAGTCCTGGTTCAGTCCTGGTTCAGTCCTGGTTTAGTCCTGGTTCAGTCCCGGTTCAGTCCTGGTTCGGTCCTGGTTCAGTCCTGGTTTAGTCCTGGTTTAGTCCCGGTTCAGTCCTGGTTCAGTCCCGCTTTAGTCCTGGTTCAGTCCCGGTTCAGTCCTGGTTCAGTCCTGGTTCAGTCCTGGTTCAGTCCTGGTTCGGTCCTGGTTCAGTCCTGGTTCGGTCCTGGTTCAGTCCTGGTTTAGTCCTGGTTTAGTCCCGGTTCAGTCCTGGTTCAGTCCCGCTTTAGTCCTGGTTCAGTCCCGCTTTAGTCCTGGTTCAGTCCCGGTTCAGTCCTGGTTCAGTCCCGGTTCAGTCCTGGTTTAGTCCTGGTTCAGTCCTGGTTCAGTCCTGGTTCAGTCCTGGTTCAGTCCTGGTTTAGTCCTGGTTCAGTCCTGGTTCAGTCCTGGTTCAGTCCTGGTTCAGTCCTGGTTCAGTCCCGGTTCAGTCCCGGTTCAGTCCCGGTTCAGTCCCGGTTCAGTCCCGGTTCAGTCCTGGTTCAGTCCTGGTTCAGTCCTGGTTCAGTCCTGGTTTAGTCCTGGTTTAGTCCCGGTTCAGTCCTGGTTCAGTCCCGGTTTAGTCCTGGTTCAGTCCCGGTTCAGTCCTGGTTCAGTCCCGGTTCAGTCCTGGTTTAGTCCTGGTTCAGTCCTGGTTCAGTCCTGGTTCAGTCCCGGTTCAGTCCTGGTTCAGTCCTGGTTCAGTCCTGGTTCAGTCCTGGTTTAGTCCTGGTTTAGTCCCGGTTCAGTCCTGGTTCAGTCCCGGTTTAGTCCTGGTTCAGTCCCGGTTCAGTCCTGGTTCAGTCCCGGTTCAGTCCCGGTTCAGTCCCGGTTCAGTCCTGGTTCAGTCCTGGTTCAGTCCTGGTTCAGTCCTGGTTCAGTCCTGGTTCAGTCCTGGTTCAGTCCTGCTTTAGTTCTGCTTTAGTTCTGCTTTAGTCCTGGTTCAGTCCTGGTTTAGTCCTGGTTCAGTCCTGGTTCAGTCCTGGTTCAGTCCTGGTTCAGTCCTGGTTCAGTCCTGGTTCAGTCCTGGTTCAGTCCTGGTTCAGTCCTGGTTCAGTCCTGGTTCAGTCCTGGTTCAGTCCTGGTTCAGTCCTGGTTCAGTCCTGGTTCAGTCCTGTCCTCTGTGGTCTGTGCAGGTGAAATACCGTGAGGATGGGAGGAGAGGACTGTCTCAGAGCTTCTACTCTCAGCTCCCTCAGACCACAGACACTGAGTTCAACCAGAGGATCTCCACTCTGCAGAGTCAGGTGAGAGAGAGGCATCATGGGAGCTGGAGTCCTGCTCACTCCAACGCCTCCACTTCATCTGCACATGTGGTGTGGCTGTGTTATTGTGTCAGATGCCCTACCGGAGGTCCCTGAGGAACGCTCCGTCTCTGTACTCGACTCTGGCTCAGACTCTGGAGACGAAACACGCCAAAGAGGCGTCTCAGCTGCTCAGCCAGGTACAGCAGCACATCTCTGCAATAATCCTGTTAGAACCTTCTTCCCTCTTTATGGATTTGGTTTCAGTCTCTCTGTTTACATTTTCCTAGAATAGTTACGTCATAGGTAGAAATCCTGTACAGTTTTCAAGTCCATGAATCATCACCAGACTCAGGATTTCTGCTGTGTGCTTATATCTGCAAGTACTGAGCTTTTTCTGTTTTGTTGTGTTTTTAGTCTTTTTCATGGTGGCTCCCACAGTGTTTTCAGTGTTATCTCTGCATAGCGAGTGTTTATTTCTGTTTTTATTGTAATAAATGGCTCCATGACACTTTTAAACCCTGAGTCTGAGTGTTTGAAGAATCACAGTAAGTACAGAGCAGTGGGCGGGGACAGGGGGGAGCTGAAAACTGACATTTTCTAAGCACTCAAGCGTGAATAGAGGACGATACAGGATTATTCACACAGGCAGGAGTGAGTCTGAACACGGCTGAGTGAGATCATGAGGAGGGAACACTGTTATGACGGGATAAAGATCCAAACCTCAGTTTGCTCTCATGTATTAAAGTGTTTTGTGCTCTGTTGTGTCTGTTTCAGCGTCAGTACAGACAGAGGCCTGGCCCCGCCCTCTTCCACCTGATGCCCCGGACTCTGCACACGGCACACGCCCGAGAGCAGAGCGAGCAGATCAGTGACGTACGCCGCACACTCTCCTTACACGAGCTGTTCGTTCACCTGTGGAGATCAGATCAGTCCGTCCTTTCTGGTCCAACACGGTTAAAATAAAACTCAGATTAACTTGAGTAACAGCTTCAGACAGAGCAGTGCCTACAGTTAGCTTCAACCCCAGGGAATGTTGATGACATCAGTATCAATAAAAATTAGGGCTGTCAACGTTAACACATGCGATTAATCACATAAAAAATATGGCACTAATGTTTGTTTAACGCAGATTAATCCCAGTTTCTTCATCCCGGAACTCTCCTCTGTTAAAGTGCAGATGGTGCTGAAGGCGGCGCAGGTGATTAGGTCAGTGATCAGGTCCATACGGATGTGAAGACGACAGATGTGACTGGTGCTCAGGGCAAATTTCTCTGCAAAAAACTGCCAGATATCGCAGTGAACTCTCATTCCACAGAAGCACAAGTATAAAATTCCATTTAAAAGCAAAACACAGGTTTGATTCAGCGGCAGCAACGATGCCACTGTAAAAACAACAAGCCGAGCAGCAAGAAACTGCTTTTTTGTACAAATATTTTAGTCTTTTTTTGAAGAATAATTAACTGCGATTAATCATGATTAATCAGAATTCTAAAGTGTGATTTAATTTGATTAAAAAATAATCATCGTTTGACAGCACTAATGACAACAGAACCAGGCGCTGCTGCCTGAGCCTGTGGCTGTTGTGCCTTTGGGCAGTGCACTCGTCTCCTCTGAGCCTCTGTGTGTGTCTCAGGTGAAGTACAGAGAGGAGGGTCTGAAGGAGCAGAGACTCAGCCTGTTCTGTGTGCTGCCCCAGACTCTAGAGACACAACACGCCAAGGACGCCTCCACCCTGCACAGCCAGGTACTGCACCTGCCCCTCCTGCACCTGCCCACCTTCCTGCACCTGTGTGTCAGGTGCCTCCCTGTGTGTCAGGTGCCTCCCTGTGTGTCAGGTGCTGTGTGTTTGTGGCAGGTGAAGTACAGGGGCAGTGTGATGCAGCAGAATCAGAGCAGTTTGTTCCAGCGTCTGGCCCAGACTCCTGTCACTCAGAGGGTCAAAGAGCTGTCAGCGCTGCTCAGTGAGGTACGCACACGTGTACCACACACACACACACACACACACACACTCTGGGGTCCCTCCTGAGTGCCCCCTTGTGTCCCTCAGGTGAAGTACAGACAGGCCGGACAGAAGGACTTGCGCTGCCCCCTGTACCACCTGCTCCCACAGACCCTGGACACTCTGCACGCCAAAGAGGCCGAGGACACACTCAGCGAGGTACACACACACACACACACACACACTCAGCGAGGTACACACACACACACACTCAGCGAGGTACACACACACACACACTCAGCGAGGTACATACACACACACACACACACACACACACACTCAGCAAGGTACACACACACACACTCAGACTCACTCCGGGCCATCTGTTTGTAAAGTTCCTGTGTGTGTGTGTGTGTCTGTGTGTGTGTGTGTGTGTCTGTGTGTGTGTGTCTGTGTGTGTCTGTGTGTGTGTGTGTGTGTGTCTGTGTGTGTGTCTGTGTGTCTGTGTGTGTGTCTGTGTGTGTGTGTGTCTGTGTGTGTGTCTGTGTGTGTGTCTGTGTGTGTGTGTGTGTGTCTGTGTGTGTGTGTGTGTGTGTGTCTGTGTGTGTGTGTGTGTGTGTGTGTGTGTGTGTCTGTGTGTGTGTGTGTCTGTGTGTGTGTCTGTGTGTGTGTGTGTGTGTGTCTGTGTGTGTGTCTGTGTGTGTGTCTGTGTGTGTGTGTGTGTGTGTGTCTGTGTGTGTGTGTGTGTGTGTGTGTGTCTGTGTGTGTGTCTGTGTGTGTGTCTGTGTGTGTGTGTGTGTACATCTGTGTGTGTTCCTCAGGTGAAGTACAGACACAAGGACCTGAGCTCTTCTGTTTATTCCACTCTGAGTGAAACCAACGAGATGCTCTTCGCCCGCCAGACCCGAGACGCCATCAGTGAGGTCACTGCAACATCAGGCTTTATTTAGTCCTGCTTTAGTCCTGCTTTAGTCCTGCTTTAGTCCTGGTTCAGTCCTGCTTTAGTCCTGGTTCAGTCCTGCTTTAGTCCTGATTTAGTCCTGGTTCAGTCCTGCTTTAGTCCTGGTTCAGTCCTGCTTTAGTCCTGATTTAGTCCTGGTTCAGTCCTGCTTTAGTCCTGATTTAGTCCTGGTTCAGTCCTGCTTTAGTCCTGGTTCAGTCCTGCTTTAGTCCTGATTTAGACCTGGTTCAGTCCTGCTTTAGTCCTGGTTCAGTCCTGCTTTAGTCCTGCTTTAGTCCTGGTTCAGTCCTGCTTTAGTCCTGCTTTAGACCTGGTTTAGTCCTGCTTTTGTCCTGGTTCAGTCCTGCTTTAGTCCTGCTTTAGACCTGGTTTAGTCCTGCTTTAGTCCTGGTTCAGTCCTGCTTTAGTCCTGCTTTAGACCTGGTTTAGTCCTGCTTTTGTCCTGGTTCAGTCCTGGTTCAGTCCTGGTTCAGTCCTGGTTCAGTCCTGGTTCAGTCCTGCTTTAGTCCTGCTTTAGTCCTGGTTCAGTCCTGCTTTAGTCCTGCTTTAGACCTGGTTTAGTCCTGGTTCAGTCCTGCTTTAGTCCTGCTTTAGTCCTGGTTCAGTCCTGCTTTAGTCCTGCTTTAGACCTGGTTTAGTCCCGCTTTTGTCCTGGTTCAGTCCTGGTTCAGTCCTGGTTCAGTCCTGGTTCAGTCCCGGTTCAGTCCCGGTTCAGTCCCGGTTTAGTCCCGGTTCAGTCCCGGTTCAGTCCCGGTTCAGTCCCGGTTTAGTCCCGGTTCAGTCCCGGTTCAGTCCCGGTTCAGTCCTGGTTCAGTCCTGGTTCAGTCCTGGTTCAGTCCTGGTTCAGTCCTGGTTCAGTCCTGGTTCAGTCCTGGTTCAGTCCTGGTTCAGTCCTGGTTCAGTCCTGTCCTCTGTGGTCTGTGCAGGTGAAATACCGTGAGGATGGGAGGAGAGGACTGTCTCAGAGCTTCTACTCTCAGCTCCCTCAGACCACAGACACTGAGTTCAACCAGAGGATCTCCACTCTGCAGAGTCAGGTGAGAGAGAGGCATCATGGGAGCTGGAGTCCTGCTCACTCCAACGCCTCCACTTCATCTGCACATGTGGTGTGGCTGTGTTATTGTGTCAGATGCCCTACCGGAGGTCCCTGAGGAACGCTCCGTCTCTGTACTCGACTCTGGCTCAGACTCTGGAGACGAAACACGCCAAAGAGGCGTCTCAGCTGCTCAGCCAGGTACAGACACGGACAAGACCAGAACGAGACCAGGACGAGACCAGAACGAGACCAGGACGAGACCAGAACGAGACCAGGACGAGACCAGAACGAGACCAGAACGAGACCAGAACGAGACCACGACGAGACCAGGACGAGACCAGAACGAGACCAGAACGAGACCAGGACGAGACCACGACGAGACCAGAACGAGACCAGGACGAGACCAGAACGAGACCAGGACGAGACCAGGACGAGACCAGGACGAGACCAGAACGAGACCAGAACGAGACCAGAACGAGACCACGACGAGACCAGAACGAGACCAGAACGAGACCAGGACGAGACCAGAACGAGACCAGAACGAGACCGGGACGAGACCGGAACGAGACCGGAACGAGACCAGAACGAGACGAGGACGAGACCAGAACGAGACCAGGACAAGACCAGGACGAGACCAGAACGAGACCAGAACGAGACCGGAACGAGACGAGGACGAGACCAGAACGAGACCAGGACGAGACCAGAACGAGACCAGAACGAGACCAGAACGAGACCAGGACGAGACCAGAACGAGACCAGGACGAGACCAGGACGAGACCAGGACGAGACCAGAACGAGACGAGGACGAGACCAGAACGAGACCAGGACGAGACCAGAACGAGACCAGGACGAGACCAGAACGAGACGAGGACGAGACCAGAACGAGACCAGAACGAGACCAGAACGAGACCAGGACGAGACCAGAACGAGACCAGGACGAGACCAGAACGAGACCAGAACGAGACCGGGACGAGACCAGAACGAGACCGGAACGAGACCAGAACGAGACGAGGACGAGACCAGGACGAGACCAGAACGAGACCAGAACGAGACGAGGACGAGACCAGAACGAGACCAGGACGAGACGAGGACGAGACCAGAACGAGACCAGAACGAGACCAGAACGAGACCAGGACGAGACCAGAACGAGACCAGAACGAGACCAGGACGAGACCAGAACGAGACCAGAACGAGACGAGGACGAGACCAGAACGAGACCAGAACGAGACCAGGACGAGACCAGGACGAGACCAGAACGAGACCAGGACGAGACCAGAACGAGACCAGAACGAGACCAGGACGAGACCGGAACGAGACCGGGACGAGACCGGAACGAGACCAGGACGAGACCGGAACGAGACCGGAACGAGACCGGAACGAGACCAGAACGAGACGAGGACGAGACCAGAACGAGACCAGGACGAGACCAGAACGAGACGAGGACGAGACCAGAACGAGACCAGAACGAGACCAGGACGAGACCAGAACGAGACCAGGACGAGACCAGAACGAGACCAGAACGAGACCAGGACGAGACCAGAACGAGACCAGAACGAGACCAGGACAAGACCAGGACAAGACCAGAACGAGACCAGAACGAGACCAGAACGAGACCAGGACGAGACCAGAACGAGACCAGAACGAGACCAGAACGAGACCAGGACGAGACCAGGACGAGACGAGGACGACGCTCAGGTCAAACCTGACACTCGTCTAACGCTGCAGCTTCAGCTGTGGCTGAACTGATGTAAACCTGTCGTGTTAAAGTGTTTCGTGCTCTGTTGTGTCTGTTTCAGCGTCAGTACAGACAGAGGCCTGGCCCCGCCCTCTTCCACCTGATGCCCCGGACTCTGCACACGGCACACGCCCGAGAGCAGAGCGAGCAGATCAGTGACGTATGCCGCACACTCTTGTTACACGAGCTGTGAGGGGGGCAGAAATTCAGTGTGAAACACTGGGACATCCCTGTTTCTTTTGGTGGTTTTTTGGTGTTAAAAATAAAACAGTGAAATGAGGGCGGAATTAATGAAAACTGTTTTTCAGAGACATTCATGACGAACATGAGTCAGTTTAGTCACATTTTCTTTGTGTTTTGGTCCTTTTTAAGCAGCTTTTCTGTATTTCACTGTGGGCAGGATTGGTCACAATAGGGACTAACAGGGCTGTTGTGCCTTTGGGCAGTGCACTCGTCTCCTCTGAGCCTCTGTGTGTGTCTCAGGTGAAGTACAGAGAGGAGGGTCTGAAGGAGCAGAGACTCAGCCTGTTCTGTGTGCTGCCCCAGACTCTAGAGACACAACACGCCAAGGACGCCTCCACCCTGCACAGCCAGGTACTGCACCTGCCCCTCCTGCACCTGCCCCTCCTGCACCTGCCCCTCCTGCACCTGCCCCTCCTGCACCTGCCCCTCCTGCACCTGTACTGCACCTCCCCGTGTGTCAGGTGCCCTCCCCGTGTGTCAGATGCCCTCCCCGTGTGTCAGATGCCCTCCCTGTGTGTCAGATGCCCTCCCCGTGTGTCAGATGCCCTCCCCGTGTGTCAGATGCCCTCCCTGTGTGTCAGATGCCCTCCCTGTGTGTCAGATGCCCTCCCTGTGTGTCAGATGCCCTCCCGTGTGTCAGATGCCCTCCCTGTGTGTCAGATGCCCTCCCTGTGTGTCAGATGCCCTCCCCGTGTGTCAGATGCCCTCCCTGTGTGTCAGATGCCCTCTCTGTGTGTCAGATGCCCTCCCTGTGTTGCAGTTGTGGCTCAGGGGCAGTTGGAGGCAGCCCGCTCTGTTCCACAGTTTACCTCAGACTCTGGAGACTGAACATGCCGCTCAGACAGGCCAGCTGCTCAGCCAGGTACCACCTGACCCCGCCCCCTGTCTCTGTACCACCTGACCCCGCCCCCTGTCTCTGTACCACCTGACCCCGCCCCCTCTCTCTGTACCACCTGACCCTGCCCCCTCTCTCTGTACCACCTGACCCCGCCCTCTCTCTCTGTACCACCTGACCCCGCCCCCTCTCTCTGTACCTCCTGACCCCGCCCCCTGTCTCCGTACCTCCTGACCCCGCCCCCTCTCTCTGTACCACCTGACCCCGCCCCCTTTCTCTGTACCACCTGACCCCGCCCTCTCTCTCTGTACCACCTGACCCCGCCCCCTCTCTCTGTACCACCTGTCCCCGCCCCCTCTCTCCGGACCTCCTGACCCCGCCCCCTCTCTCTGTACCACCTGACCCCGCCCCCTCTCTCTGTACCAACTGACCCCACCCCCTCGCTTTGTACCACCTGACCCCACCCCCTCTCTCTGTACCACCTGACCCCGCCCCCTCTCTTTGTACCACCTGACCCCACCCCCTCTCTCTGTACCACCTGATCCCACCCCCTCTCTTTGTACCACCTGACCCCGCCCCCTCTCTCTGTACCTCCTGACCCCGCCCTCTCTCTCTGTACCTCCTGACCCCGCCCACTCTCTCTGTACCACCTGACCCTGCCTCCTCTCTCTGTACCACCTGACCCCGCCCCCTCTCTGTACCACCTGATCCCACCCCCTCTGTTTATCATCAGGCTCAGTATTTGTGTATTTCACTGGAAAGTACAATGTTCCCTACAGGGAAGCATGAAAACAGATTCTCTGTCCTCACAGTTCCCTCTCTCTGTCTCTCTCCGTCTCTCTCTTGTCTCTGTCTCTCTCTTGTCTCTCTGTCGCTCTCTTGTCTCTCCGTTGCTCTCTTGTCTCTCCGTTGCTCTCTTGTCTCTCTGTCGCTCTCTTGTCTCTCTGTCGCTCTCTTGTCTCTCCGTTGCTCTCTTGTCTCTCTGTCTCTCTCTTGTCTCTCTGTCGCTCTCTTGTCTCTCCGTTGCTCTCTTGTCTCTCCGTTGCTCTCTTGTCTCTCTGTCGCTCTCTTGTCTCTCCGTTGCTCTCTTGTCTCTCCGTTGCTCTCTTGTCTCTCTGTCGCTCTCTTGTCTCTCCGTTGCTCTCTTGTCTCTCTGTCGCTCTCTTGTCTCTCCGTTGCTCTCTTGTCTCTCTGTCGCTCTCTTGTCTCTCTGTCGCTCTCTTGTCTCTCTGTCGCTCTCTTGTCTCTCTGTCGCTCTCTTGTCTCTCCGTTGCTCTCTTGTCTCTCTGTCGCTCTCTTGTCTCTCTGTCGCTCTCTTGTCTCTCTGTCTCTCTCTTGTCTCTCCGTCTCTCTCTTGTCTCTCTCTCTGTCTCTCTCTCCGTCTCTCTGTTGTCTCTGTCTCTCTCTTGTCTCTCTCCTCTCTCTGTCTTTCTCTTGTCTCCGTCTCTCTCTTGTCTCTCTCTCTGTCTCTCTCTCCGTCTCTCTGTTGTCTCTGTCTCTGTCTCTCTCTTGTCTCTCCGTCTCTCTCTTGTCTCTCTCTCTGTCTCTCTCTCCGTCTCTCTGTTGTCTCTGTCTCTCTCTTGTCTCTCTCCTCTCTCTGTCTTTCTCTTGTCTCTGTCTCTCTCTTGTCTCTCTTGCCTCTGTCGCTCTGTCTCTCTGTCCTCAGCGGTTGTACGGGGCGGCTGTGAGGAAGACTCTGTCTCGTCCTCTTTATCATCAGCTTCAGGAGACTCTGGAAACTCAACAGGCTCGAGAACTCACACAGCTCTACAGCCAGGTCAGCCCGAAGCCAGGGCATCTGGGTTAGAATGGCCTGAGTCCTGCTTTAGTCCTGCTTTAGTCCTGCTTTAGTCCTGGTTCAGTCCTGGTTCAGTCCTGGTTTAGTCCTGGTTCAGTCCTGGTTCAGTCCTGGTTTAGTCCTGCTATAGTCCTGGTTCAGTCCTGGTTCAGTCCTGGTTCAGTCCTGGTTCAGTCCTGGTTTAGTCCTGCTATAGTCCTGGTTCAGTCCTGGTTCAGTCCTGGTTCAGTCCTGGTTCAGTCCTGGTTCAGTCCTGGTTTAGTCCTGCTATAGTCCTGGTTCAGTCCCGGTTCAGTCCTGGTTCAGTCCTGGTTCAGTCCTGGTTCAGTCCTGGTTCAGTCCTGGTTCAGTCCTGTCCTCTGTGGTCTGTGCAGGTGAAATACCGTGAGGATGGGAGGAGAGGACTGTCTCAGAGCTTCTACTCTCAGCTCCCTCAGACCACAGACACTGAGTTCAACCAGAGGATCTCCACTCTGCAGAGTCAGGTGAGAGAGAGGCATCATGGGAGCTGGAGTCCTGCTGCATTCCTCCTGGTTTAGTCCTGGTGTAGTCCTGGTTTAGTCCCAGTTTAGTCCTGGTCCGGTCTCACAGAGTCTGTTGTTGTGCAGGTGGAGTACAGCAGGGGGCGCTCTGGTCCGTGTCTGTTCTCGTCTCTTCCTCAGACTCTGGACACGCTCAGAGCCAAACACTTGTCCCTGATCCAGAGCCAGGTACAAAAGCACACCCCCCGCTCTGCGTCTATCCGTGTGCACTGCTGTGTCTGAGCTGTGCCCTGTGGAGCAGGTGCAGTACCGGCAGCAGGGGCAGAGGGCGCTGTACTCGTCTCTGCCTCAGACCCTGGACACAGAGAGGGCCAGAGGGCTCTCACAACTCCTCAGCCAGGTACGCACAAAGACATGCACAAAACACACAGAAAACACACTCATAACACACAAAACATGCACAAAACACACTCATAACACACAAAACATGCACAAAACACACAGAAAACACACTCATAACACACAAAACATGCACAAAACACACTCATAACACACAAAACATGCACAAAACACACTCATAAAACACAAAACATGCACAAAACACACTCATAACACACAAAACATGCACAAAACACACAGAAAACACACTCATAACACACAAAACATGCACAAAACACACTCATAACACACAAAACATGCACAAAACACACTCATAAATCACAAAACATGCACAAAACACACTCATAAAACACAAAACATGCACAAAACACACAGAAAACACAAAACATGCACAAAACACACAGAAAACACACAGAAAACACAAAACATGCACAAAACACACTCATAAAACACAAAACATGCACAAAACACACAGAAAACACAAAACATGCACAAAACACTCAAAACATGCACAAAACACACTCATAACACAGAAAATACACAAAACACACTCATAACACACAGAAAATACACAAAACACACTCATAACACACAGAAAATACACAAAACACACTCATAACACAGAAAATACACAAAACACACTCATAACACACAGAAAATACACAAAACACACTCATAACACACAAAACATGTACAAAACACACTCATAACACAGAAAATACAGAAAATACACTCATAACACACAAAACATGCACATAACACACAAAACATGCACATAACACATAAAACAGACAAAACATGCACATAACACACATAAAACACAAAACATGGAGATAACACACATAAAACACAAAACATGCACATAACACACATAAAACATGGAGATAACACACATAAAACACAAAACATGCACATAACACACATAAAACACACAAGACATGCACATAACACACATAAAACAAAACATGCACATAACACACATAAAACACATAAAACATGGAGATAACACACATAACACACACAAAACATGCACAAAACACACATAAAACACATAAAACATGGAGATAACACACATAAAACACAAAACATGCACATAACACACATAAAACACACAAGACATGCACATAACACACATAAAACACATAAAACATGGAGATAACACACATAACACACACAAAACATGCACATAACACACATAAAACACATAAAACATGGAGATAACACACATAAAACACAAAACATGCCCATAACACACATAAAACAAAACATGCACATAACACACATAAAACAAAACATGCACATAACACACATAAAACACATAAAACATGGAGATAACACACATAACACACACAAAACATGCACATAACACACATAAAACACATAAAACATGGAGATAACACACATAAAACACAAAACATGCCCATAACACACATAAAACACATAAAACACGGAGATAACACACATAAAACACAAAACATGCCCATAACACACATAAAACACATAAAACATGGAGATAACACACATAAAACACAAAACATGCACATAACACACATAAAACAAAACATGCACATAACACACATAAAACATGGAGATAACACACATAGCACACACAAAACATGCACATAACACACATAACACACATAAAACATGGAGATAACACACATAAAACACAAAACATGGAGATAACACATAAAACACACAAGACATGCACATAACACACATAAAACAAAACATGCACATAACACACATAACACACATAAAACATGGAGATAACACACATAAAACACAAAACATGGAGATAACACACATAAAACACACAAGACATGCACATAACACACATAAAACAAAACATGCACATAACACACATAAAACAAAACATGCACATAACACACATAAAACATGGAGATAACACACATAAAACACAAAACATGCACATAACACACATAAAACACAAGACATGCACATAACACACATAAAACATGGAGATAACACACATAAAACACACAAAACATGCACATAACACACATAAAACAAAACATGCACATAACACACATAAAACACATAAAACATGGAGATAACACACATAACACACACAAAACATGCACAAAACACACATAAAACACATAAAACATGGAGATAACACACATAAAACACAAAACATGCCCATAACACACATAAAACAAAACATGCACATAACACACATAAAACAAAACATGCACATAACACACATAAAACACATAAAACATGGAGATAACACACATAACACACACAAAACATGCACATAACACACATAAAACACATAAAACATGGAGATAACACACATAAAACACAAAACATGCCCATAACACACATAAAACACATAAAACATGGAGATAACACACATAAAACACAAAACATGCACATAACACACATAAAACACATAAAACATGGAGATAACACACATAAAACACAAAACATGCCCATAACACACATAAAACACATAAGACATGGAGATAACACACATAAAACACAAAACATGCACATAACACACATAAAACAAAACATGCACATAACACACATAAAACATGGAGATAACACACATAGCACACACAAAACATGCACATAACACACATAACACACATAAAACATGGAGATAACACACATAAAACACAAAACATGCACATAACACACATAAAACACACAAGACATGCACATAACACACATAAAACAAAACATGCACATAACACACATAAAACAAAACATGCACATAACACACATAAAACATGGAGATAACACACATAAAACACAAAACATGCACATAACACACATAAAACACAAGACATGCACATAACACACATAAAACATGGAGATAACACACATAAAACACACAAAACATGCACATAACACACATAAAACAAAACATGCACATAACACACATAAAACACATAAAACATGGAGATAACACACATAACACACACAAAACATGCACAAAACACACATAAAACACATAAAACATGGAGATAACACACATAAAACACAAAACATGCCCATAACACACATAAAACAAAACATGCACATAACACACATAAAACAAAACATGCACATAACACACATAAAACACATAAAACATGGAGATAACACACATAACACACACAAAACACACATAAAACACATAAAACATGGAGATAACACACATAAAACACAAAACATGCCCATAACACACATAAAACACATAAAACATGGAGATAACACACATAAAACACAAAACATGCCCAGAACACACATAAAACACATAAAACATGCACATAACACACATAAAACACAAAACATGCACATAACACACATAAAACATGGAGATAACACACATAAAACACAAAACATGCCCATAACACACATAAAACACAAAACATGCACATAACACACATAAAACACAAAACATGCCCATAACACACATAAAACACATAAAACATGGAGATAACACACATAAAACACAAAACATGCCCATAACGCACATAAAACACAAAACATGCACATAACACACATAAAACACAAAACATGCCCATAACACACATAAAACACATAAAACATGGAGATAACACACATAAAACACAAAACATGCACATAACACACATAAAACAAAACATGCACATAACACACATAAAACACATAAAACATGGAGATAACACACATAAAACACACAAGACATGCACATAACACACATAAAACAAAACATGCACATAACACACATAAAACATGGAGATAACACACATAAAACACAAAACATGCACATAACACACATAAAACACAAGACATGCACATAACACACATAAAACATGGAGATAACACACATAAAACACACAAAACATGCACATAACACACATAAAACAAAACATGCACATAACACACATAAAACACATAAAACATGGAGATAACACACATAACACACACAAAACATGCACAAAACACACATAAAACACATAAAACATGGAGATAACACACATAAAACACAAAACATGCCCATAACACACATAAAACAAAACATGCCCATAACACACATAAAACAAAACATGCACATAACACACATAAAACAAAACATGCACATAACACACATAAAACACATAAAACATGGAGATAACACACATAACACACACAAAACATGCACATAACACACATAAAACACATAAAACATGCACATAACACACATAAAACACAAAACATGCACATAACACACATAACACACATAAAACATGGAGATAACACACATAAAACACAAAACATGCACATAACACACATAAAACACATAAAACATGGAGATAACACACATAAAACACAAA
Organism: Odontamblyopus lacepedii; assembly: GCA_034769755.1. Lineage (NCBI taxonomy): Eukaryota > Metazoa > Chordata > Actinopteri > Gobiiformes > Gobiidae > Odontamblyopus > Odontamblyopus lacepedii. The sequence continues at coordinate 3,169,436 of CM068361.1, read as the reverse complement.
ACATGCACATAACACACATAAAACACACAAGACATGCACATAACACACATAAAACATGGAGATAACACACATAAAACACAAAACATGCACATAAAACACATAAAACATGGAGATAACACACATAAAACACAAAACATGCACATAACACACATAAAACACATAAAACATGGAGATAACACACATAAAACACAAAACATGCACATAACACACATAAAACACACAAGACATGCACATAACACACATAAAACACATAAAACATGGAGATAACACACATAAAACACAAAACATGCACATAAAACACATAAAACATGGAGATAACACACATAAAACACAAAACATGCACATAACACACATAACACACATAAAACATAGAGATAACACACATAAAACACAAAACATGCACATAACACACATAAAACACATAAAACATGGAGATAACACACATAAAACACAAAACATGCACATAACACACATAAAACACACAAGACATGCACATAACACACATAAAACACAAAACATGCACATAAAACACATAAAACACATAAAACATGGAGATAACACACATAAAACACAAAACATGCACATAACACACATAAAACACATAAAACATGGAGATAACACACATAAAACACAAAACATGCACATAACACACATAAAACACACAAGACATGCACATAACACACATAAAACACAAAACATGGACATAAAACACATAAAACACATAAAACATGGAGATAACACACATAAAACACAAAACATGCACATAACACACATAAAACACATAAAACATGGAGATAACACACATAAAACACAAAACATGCACATAACACACATAAAACACACACAATATACACACTAAGAACACACACATAACACACATATACGTCTTTAGACGATACCAAACCGATTTAAAGAGACTGTGTTAAAACAATGCTCAGATTAAAGTCTGGAGTCCCAGAGCTTCAGACAGAGCAGTGCCTCCAGTTAGCATCACCTCAGCGACACTGAGGACATCAGCTGATTTATTTGGATTGTTTCTCAGGTGAAGTACAAACAGGAAGTGAGTCGTCAGCCGCTTTACCACCTGCTCCCTGAGACCCTGGAGACGGACTTCGCCAAAACCATGTCCGAGATCCAGAGCCAGGTACAGACTCGGACTGGGTTTACCAAGATAGTCCTGGTTTAGACCTGGTTTAGTCCTGGTTTAGTCCTGGTTTAGACCTGGTTTAGTCCTGGTTTAGTCCTGGTTTAGTCCTGGTTTAGACCTGGTTTAGTCCTGGTTTAGACCTGGTTTAGTCCTGGTTTAGTCCTGGTTTAGACCTGGTTTAGTCCTGGTTTAGTCCTGGTTTAGTCCTGGTTTAGACCTGGTTTAGTCCTGGTTTAGACCTGGGACAGGCCTGGTTTAGTCCTGGTTTAGTCCTGGTTTAGTCCTTCTATCCCTCTCAGTTCATATTAAATTAAAGATGTATATACATAGTTATTTTTATGATTGTGGTTGTAGTTGCAGGTAGTGTCCAGCAGGGGTGATGGAGAGGCTAAATGTGTAAAATATAACACGTGACGTGTGTGTTGTGTGTTTCAGGTGTTGTGGTGTAAGTGTGACGTGTGTGTTGTGTGTTTCAGGTGTTGTGGTGTAAGTGTGACGTGTGTGTTGTGTGTTTCAGGTGTTGTGGTGTAAGTGTGACGTGTGTGTTGTGTGTTTCAGGTGTTGTGGTGTAAGTGTGACGTGTGTGTTGTGTGTTTCAGGTGTTGTGGTGTAAGTGTGACGTGTGTGTTGTGTGTTTCAGGTGTTGTGGTGTAAGTGTGACGTGTGTGTTGTGTGTTTCAGGTGTTGTGGTGTAAGTGTGACGTGTGTGTTGTGTGTTTCAGGTGTTGTGGTGTAAGTGTGACGTGTGTGTTGTGTGTTTCAGGTGTTGTGGTGTAAGTGTGACGTGTGTGTTGTGTGTTTCAGGTGTTGTACAGGAGGGAGCGTGAGGAGCAGAGTCACAGTCTGTTCTCTGCTCTGCCTCAGACTCTCACCACAGAGTTTGTGAAGGACATGAACCAAACACACAACCAGGTACACACACACACACACAACCAGGTACACACACACAGGTACATAAAGACTCAAAATACACTCATAACACACACAAAACACACACAAAACACACACAAATCATACACAAAACGCACCCGTAACGCACATAATACACACTCATAACACACAAAACACATAAAGACTCACTGCGGAACCTTCACACAGCTCACCTCTGCCGCTCGCTCTCTCAAACTCTGCCTCTGCGCACTTATTTTTACAGCTCAAAGTGACCTCTGCGGGGGTCGCCTCTGCACAGATCTGACCCGTCTGAGCTTGTTTATCGCTATGGAGACAAATCGGTTTAATGCCACACAGCGGGACATTCCGTTCTACTCTGAGACGAGACTGAAATAGTTAAACCGTGAGCGAATAAAGTACTAATCCCCGCCCACTTCACTCCGTCTGTCTGATGTTGAACCTCGTCTCTGATTGGTTAAACAGTTCTCTCCTGGTTCTCGTCTCTGATTGGTTAAACAGTTCTCTCCTGGTTCTCGTCTCTGATTGGTTAAAACGGTTCTCTCCTGGTTCTCGTCTCTGATTGGTTAAACGGTTCTCTCCTGGTTCTCGTCTCTGATTGGTTAAACGGTTCTCTCCTGGTTCTCGTCTCTGATTGGTTAAACGGTTCTCTCCTGGTTCTCGTCCCTGATTGGTTAAAACAGTTCTCCTGGTTCTCGTCTCTGATTGGTTAAACGGTTCTCTCCTGGTTCTCGTCTCTGATTGGTTAAACGGTTCTCTCCTGGTTCTCGTCTCTGATTGGTTAAACGGTTCTCTCCTGGTTCTCGTCTCTGATTGGTTAAACGGTTCTCTCCTGGTTCTCGCCTCTGATTGGTTAAACGGTTCTCTCCTGGTTCTCGTCTCTGATTGGTTAAACGGTTCTCTCCTGGTTCTCGTCTCTGATTGGTTAAACGGTTCTCTCCTGGTTCTCGTCTCTGATTGGTTAAACGGTTCTCTCCTGGTTCTCGTCTCTGATTGGTTAAACGGTTCTCTCCTGGTTCTTGTCTCTGATTGGTTAAACGGTTCTCTCCTGGTTCTTGTCTCTGATTGGTTAAACGGTTCTCTCCTGGTTCTCGTCTCTGATTGGTTAAACGGTTCTCTCCTGGTTCTTGTCTCTGATTGGTTAAACGGTTCTCTCCTGGTTCTTGTCTCTGATTGGTTAAACGGTTCTCTCCTGGTTCTCGTCTCTGATTGGTTAAACGGTTCTCTCCTGGTTCTCGTCTCTGATTGGTTAAACGGTTCTCTCCTGGTTCTCGTCTCTGATTGGTTAAACGGTTCTCTCCTGGTTCTTGTCTCTGATTGGTTAAACGGTTCTCTCCTGGTTCTTGTCTCTGATTGGTTAAACGGTTCTCTCCTGGTTCTCGCCTCTGATTGGTTAAACGGTTCTCTCCTGGTTCTCGCCTCTGATTGGTTAAACTGTTCTCTCCTGGTTCTCGTCTCTGATTGGTTAAACGGTTCTCTCCTGGTTCTTGTCTCTGATTGGTTAAACGGTTCTCTCCTGGTTCTCGTCTCTGATTGGTTAAACGGTTCTCTCCTGGTTCTTGTCTCTGATTGGTTAAACGGTTCTCTCCTGGTTCTTGTCTCTGATTGGTTAAACGGTTCTCTCCTGGTTCTCGTCTCTGATTGGTTAAACGGTTCTCTCCTGGTTCTCGTCTCTGATTGGTTAAACGGTTCTCTCCTGGTTCTCGTCTCTGATTGGTTAAACGGTTCTCTCCTGGTTCTCGTCTCTGATTGGTTAAACGGTTCTCTCCTGGTTCTCGTCTCTGATTGGTTAAAACGGTTCTCTCCTGGTTCTCGTCTCTGATTGGTTAAACGGTTCTCTCCTGGTTCTCGTCTCTGATTGGTTAAAACGGTTCTCTCCTGGTTCTCGTCTCTGATTGGTTAAACGGTTCTCTCCTGGTTCTCGTCTCTGATTGGTTAAACGGTTCTCTCCTGGTTCTCGTCTCTGATTGGTTAAACGGTTCTCTCCTGGTTCTCGTCTCTGATTGGTTAAACGGTTCTCTCCTGGTTCTCGTCTCTGATTGGTTAAAACGGTTCTCTCCTGGTTCTCGTCTCTGATTGGTTAAACGGTTCTCTCCTGGTTCTCGTCTCTGATTGGTTAAACGGTTCTCTCCTGGTTCTCGTCTCTGATTGGTTAAACGGTTCTCTCCTGGTTCTCGTTTCTGATTGGTTAAAACGGTTCTCTCCTGGTTCTCGTCTCTGATTGGTTAAACGGTTCTCTCCTGGTTCTCGTCTCTGATTGGTTAAACGGTTCTCTCCTGGTTCTCGTCTCTGATTGGTTAAACGGTTCTCTCCTGGTTCTCGTCTCTGATTGGTTAAACGGTTCTCTCCTGGTTCTCGTCTCTGATTGGTTAAACGGTTCTCTCCTGGTTCTCGTCTCTGATTGGTTAAACGGTTCTCTCCTGGTTCTCGTCTCTGATTGGTTAAACGGTTTTCTCCTGGTTCTCGTCTCTGATTGGTTAAACGGTCCCGGTTCTTATCAGGCTGAATTCCTCTCGGTGCTTCCACTCGTGTTTTGTCTCCTGTTATCTGGGAGACTCTGATAAGTGACGCCCGCAGAATCAGCCAATCAGAGCGGGCGGTGGGCGGGGCCACGTACTCTGCTTTAAACGGGCCGACGTCGTGTGAGTTTCTGTTTTCAGGCGAAGTACCGACTGGAGGCGAGACAGCAGCTCCAGGGGGCGCTGTTCACAAAACTGCCCCAAACTCTGGAGCTACAGCAGGCCAAAGAGAGCGGCCGCCTGCACAGCGAGGTGAGACCGGGTTAGACCAGGGTTTAGACCAGGGTTAGACCGGGTTTAGACCGGGGTTAGACCAGGGTTTAGACCGGGGTTAGACCGGGTTTAGACCGGGGTTAGACCAGGGTTTAGACCGGGGTTAGACTGGGGTGAGACCGGGTTTAGACCGGGTTTAGACCGGGGTTAGACTGGGGTGAGACCGGGTTTAGACCGGGTTTAGACCGGGGTTAGACCGGGGTTAGACCGGGTTTAGACCAGGTTTAGACCGGGATTAGACCGGGGTTAGACCGGGTTTAGACCGGGGTTAGACCGGGGTTAGACCGGGTTTAGACCGGGGTTAGACTGGGGTGAGACCGGGTTTAGACCGGGGTTAGACTGGGGTGAGACCGGGTTTAGACCGGGGTTAGACTGGGGTGAGACCGGGTTAGACTGGGGTTAGACCGGGGTGAGACCGGGTTAGACCGGGTTTAGACCAGGGTTAGACCGGGGTGAGACCGGGTTTAGACCGGGGTGAGACCGGGGTTAGACTGGGGTGAGACCGGGTTAGACCGGGGTTAGACCGGGGTTAGACCGGGTTTAGACCGGGATGAGACCGGGTTTAGACCGGGGTTAGACCGGGGTGAGACCGGGTTAGACCAGGTTTAGACCGGGTTAAACTGGGGTGAGACCGGATTTAGACTGGAGTTAGACCTAGTTTAGTCCTCCTGGTTTAGTCCTGGTTCAGTCCTGGTTCAGTCCTGGTTTAGTCCTGGTTTAGTCTTCATATAGTCCTGGTTCAGCCCTGGTTTAGTCCTGGTTCAGTCCTGGTTCAGTCCTGGTTCAGTCCTGGTTTAGTCCTGGTTCAGTCCTGGTTTAGTCCTGGTTTAGTCCTGGTTTAGTCCTGGTTCAGCCCTGGTTTAGTCCTGGTTCAGTCCTGGTTCAGTCCTGGTTTAATCCTGGTTTAGTCCTGGTTCAGTCCTGGTTTAGACCTGGTTCAGTCCTGGTTTAGTCCTGGTTCAGTCCTGGTTCAGTCCTGGTTTAGTCCTGGTTCAGTCCTGGTTTAGTCCTGGTTCAGTCCTGGTTTAGTCCTGGTTTAGTCCTGGTTTAGTCTTCATATAGTCCTGGTTCAGCCCTGGTTTAGTCCTGGTTCAGTCCTGGTTCAGTCCTGGTTCAGTCCTGGTTTAGTCCTGGTTCAGTCCTGGTTTAGTCCTGGTTTAGTCCTGGTTTAGTCCTGGTTCAGCCCTGGTTTAGTCCTGGTTCAGTCCTGGTTCAGTCCTGGTTTAATCCTGGTTTAGTCCTGGTTCAGTCCTGGTTTAGACCTGGTTCAGTCCTGGTTTAGTCCTGGTTCAGTCCTGGTTCAGTCCTGGTTTAGTCCTGGTTCAGTCCTGGTTCAGCCCTGGTTTAGTCCTGGTTCAGTCCTGGTTCAGTCCTGGTTTAGTCCTGGTTCAGTCCTGGTTCAGTCCTGGTTCAGTCCTGGTTTAGTCCTGGTTTAGTCCTGGTTCAGCCCTGGTTTAGTCCTGGTTCAGTCCTGGTTCAGTCCTGGTTTAATCCTGGTTTAGTCCTGGTTCAGTCCTGGTTTAGACCTGGTTCAGTCCTGGTTTAGTCCTGGTTCAGTCCTGGTTCAGTCCTGGTTTAGTCCTGGTTCAGTCCTGGTTTAGTCCTGGTTCAGTCCTGGTTTAGTCCTGGTTTAGTCCTGGTTTAGTCTTCATATAGTCCTGGTTCAGCCCTGGTTTAGTCCTGGTTCAGTCCTGGTTCAGTCCTGGTTCAGTCCTGGTTCAGTCCTGGTTTAGTCCTGGTTCAGTCCTGGTTTAGTCCTGGTTTAGTCCTGGTTTAGTCCTGGTTCAGCCCTGGTTTAGTCCTGGTTCAGTCCTGGTTCAGTCCTGGTTTAATCCTGGTTTAGTCCTGGTTCAGTCCTGGTTTAGACCTGGTTCAGTCCTGGTTTAGTCCTGGTTCAGTCCTGGTTCAGTCCTGGTTTAGTCCTGGTTCAGTCCTGGTTCAGCCCTGGTTTAGTCCTGGTTCAGTCCTGGTTCAGTCCTGGTTCAGTCCTGGTTCAGTCCTGGTTTAGTCCTGGTTTAGTCCTGGTTTAGTCCTGGTTCAGCCCTGGTTTAGTCCTGGTTCAGTCCTGGTTCAGTCCTGGTTTAATCCTGGTTTAGTCCTGGTTCAGTCCTGGTTTAATCCTGGTTTAGTCCTGGTTTAGTCTTCATATAGTCCTGGTTCAGCCCTGGTTTAGTCCTGGTTCAGTCCTGGTTCAGTCCTGGTTCAGTCCTGGTTCAGTCCTGGTTTAGTCCTGGTTCAGTCCTGGTTTAGTCCTGGTTTAGTCCTGGTTTAGTCCTGGTTCAGCCCTGGTTTAGTCCTGGTTCAGTCCTGGTTCAGTCCTGGTTTAATCCTGGTTTAGTCCTGGTTCAGTCCTGGTTTAGACCTGGTTCAGTCCTGGTTTAGTCCTGGTTTAGTCCTGGTTTAGTCCTGGTTCAGCCCTGGTTTAGTCCTGGTTCAGTCCTGGTTCAGTCCTGGTTTAATCCTGGTTTAGTCCTGGTTCAGTCCTGGTTTAGTCCTGGTTCAGTCCTGGTTTAGTCCTGGTTCAGTCCTGGTTCAGCCCTGGTTTAGTCCTGGTTTAGTCTCGACTCTGTTCTTGTGGTTTCAGAGGTTGTACCGACACCAGGGTCTGAAGTCTTTGAGCTCCAGTCTGTTCCACCTGCTCCCACAGACCCCCGAGATCAGGTTCAACCGAGAACTCAACCAGGTCCTCAGCCAGGTACGCTTTAATGTAACTTTGTCTCAGTCCTGGTTTAGTCCCGGTTCAGATCTTCTCACGCAGCTCAACAGAACTCAAATGCAACACAAAGAACGTCAACAAACACTAAAGTCTGATTTCAGTTCAGTACAAAGTGTCCTAAAGGTCACAACAACAAAGGAATATATGATTTAGAATGTGAACTCAAATATTTTCCAAAACTGGGGAATTGTCTCATGTGAAAACGGGCCGGGAATAACTCAGAAACGGGTTCTTTAATCAGGAAGTAAATCAGAATTGTTCGAAAAGCAAAACGACAGATTTCAAATACAGTTTCTTACACAGAGCTTGAGTTTGTGTCATGACAGTTCAACGATCGAGCAAAGACCGAGTGAACAGGAGATTTAGTCCTGGTTTAGTCCTGGTTTAGTCCTGGTTCAGTCCTGGTTTAGTCCTGGTTCAGTCCTGGTTTAGTCCCGGTTTAGTCCTGGTTCAGTCCCGGTTTAGTCCTGGTTCAGTCCTGGTTCAGTCCTGGTTCAGTCCTGGTTCAGTTCTGGTTCAGTCCTGGTTCTGTCCTGGTTCTGTCCTGGTTCTGTCCTGGTTCAGTCCTGGTTCAGTCCTGGTTTAGTCCTGGTTCAGTCCTGGTTCAGT
>CM068361.1:3138763-3156263 GCA_034769755.1 Odontamblyopus lacepedii | reverse complement strand
CTACTGCTACTGCTACTACCACTGCCACTACTACCGCTACTGCTACTGCCACTACTACCACCGCTACACGCTACTACTACCGCCACTGCTACTCGCTACCACTACCACCGCTACTACCACTACTACCGCTACCACTACTGCTACTGCTACTACCACTACTGCTGCCACCACTATACCACCGCCACCATCCACTACCACCACCACTGCTACTACCACTGCCACTGCCACTGCCACTACCGCCACTGCTACCACTACCACCCACCACTCCACCACTACTACTACCACTACTGCCACTGCTACCGCTACTGCCACCTACTACTACCAATACCGCCACTACTACCACTGCTACGCTACTACTGCTACCACTACCACCGCTACTACTACCGCTACCACTACTACTGCCACTACCACCGCCACCGCTACCACTACTACCACTGCTACTACCACCGCCACTGCCACTGCCACTACTCACTACCACTGCCACCGCTACTACCACTGCCACCACTGCCACTGCTACCACTACTACTGCTACCACTACTACTACTACCACCGCTGCACTACTACTACTGCTGCTACTACTACTGCACCGCTACTACCACTACTACTGCCGCCACCATTACTACCACTGCTACTACCACCGCCACTGCCTACTACACTGCTACCGCTACTGCCACTGCCACCATCATCACTACTACTACCACTGCTGCCACTACCACCACTGCTACTACCACTGCCACTACCACTACCACTACCGCTACTACCACTACTACCACTACTACCACCGCTACTACCACTGCTACCACTACCACTGCCACTACCACTGCCACTGCTACTACCATCACCACTACCACTGCTACTACCATCACTACCACTGCTACCACTAATACCACCGCTACTACTACCACTGCTACCACTACCACCGCCACTACCACTGCTACTACTATTACTACCACTGCTACCACCACTACCACTACCGCTACCACTACTACCGCTACTACCACTACTACTGCCACTACTACTACTGCTAATACCACTACCACTACTACCACCACCGCTACTACTACTACTACCACTGCTACCATCACTACTACTACCTCTACTACTACTACTACCACTACTACTACTACTACTACTGCTACTACTACCGCTACTACCACCACTGCTACCACCACTGCTACCACTATTACTACTACCGCTACCACCACTACTTACCACTGCCACCACTACCAATACTACCACCGCCACTACCATCACCATCGCCACCACTACCACTGCCAATACCACTACCACTACTACTGCTACTGCTGCTACTACTACTACTACTGCTACTACTACTGCCACTGCTACTGCTACTACTACTGCTACTGCTACTGCTACTACTACTACTACTACTACTACTACTACTACTACTACTACTACTACTACTACTACTGCTGCTACTACTACTGCCACTGCTATTACTCCTCCTCTTCCTCCTCCTCTTCTATGTCTGGTGTGTCTCAGGTGAAGTACAGGGACAGTGGGAGGAAGTGGGCGTCCAGTTGTTTGTTTTCGAAGCTCCCGGAGACTCCAGAGACGCATCACTGCAAAATCTTGTCCCAGATCCTCAGCCAGGTCAGGCCGCCTTCAGACCGGGTTTGGTCCTGGTTTAGTCCTGGTTTAGTCCTGCTTTAGACCTGCTTTAGACCTGCTTTAGACCTGCTTTAGACCTGCTTTAGACCTGCTTTAGTCCTGATTTAGACCTGCTTTAGTCCTGCTTTAGTCCTGCTTTAGACCTGCTTTAGACCGGGTTTAGACCTGCTTTAGACCTGCTTTAGTCCTGCTTTAGACCTGCTTTAGTCCTGCTTTAGTCCTGCTTTAGACCTGCTTTAGACCTGCTTTAGTCCTGCTTTAGTCCTGCTTTAGACCTGCTTTAGACCGGGTTTAGACCTGCTTTAGACCTGCTTTAGTCCTGCTTTAGACCTGCTTTAGACCTGCTTTAGTCCTGCTTTAGTCCTGCTTTAGACCTGCTTTAGACCGGGTTTAGACCTGCTTTAGACCTGCTTTAGTCCTGCTTTAGACCTGCTTTAGTCCTGCTTTAGTCCTGCTTTAGTCCTGCTTTAGACCTGCTTTAGACCTGCTTTAGTCCTGCTTTAGACCTGCTTTAGTCCTGCTTTAGTCCTGCTTTAGACCTGCTTTAGACCTGCTTTAGTCCTGCTTTAGTCCTGCTTTAGTCCTGCTTTAGACCTGCTTTAGACCTGCTTTAGACCTGCTTTAGTCCTGCTTTAGTCCTGCTTTAGTCCTGCTTTAGTCCTGCTTTAGACCTGCTTTAGACCTGCTTTAGACCTGCTTTAGTCCTGCTTTAGTCCTGCTTTAGACCTGCTTTAGACCTGCTTTAGACCTGCTTTAGACCTGCTTCAGACTTTCGATCTTCGTAGTTCTGAATTCTGACGTGTGTGTGTTTCTCAGGTGAAGTACAGGCAGGACTCCAGCAGCACGAGTTTGTATCATCGCCTCAAAGAGACTCCAGAGACTCAACTCTCCAGAGCCCTGCAGGACCTCTACAGCCAGGTCAGGACTAGACCAGGATCCAGGTCTTGACTAGACCAGGTCTGAACCAGGTCTGGACCAGGTCTGGACCAGGTCTGGACCAGGTCTGAACCAGGTCTGGACCAGGATCCAGGTCTGGACCAGGATCCAGATGTCTGCTGCTGTCAGGCTCCTCACTCTGACCTTCAGGTGTTGTTCTGAACCCGTCTACAGGATCCTGGGGTTTTTATTTCAACGTTTTGTCCCTAAATCCAGATCTGAACATTAAGAACAGACCAATCAGACGCCTTCTTCCCCCGAGATCTCTTGATCACCTGCTAAACCTTCAGCAGCCTCGCTCCTGATCGGCTCTTTGGTCGCTGTGATACTCAGGGTTGTATTTACAACTTATAAAACTGGCTCCAAATTCACCCCTGTAACCGCGGGCCTCGATGAGCTTCATTTGACTGTCACACTCAGTTCACTCCATACAGTCTGTGTCTACAGATGGATCCTTCTTCAGATCCAAACCAGGATCTTCAGAGACTGGACTGAACTAGAACTCAACCAAGACTAAACAGGTTTATAATAATAATAATAATAAAACTAATACATTTTATTTGTTAGGCGTTTAATCCTGAGAAGGCTCCTGGCTCTGGTTTGGTCTTGGTCTTAGTTCAGTCTTGGTTCAGTCTTGGTTCAGACCTGGTTCAGACCTGGTTCAGACCTGGTTCAGTCTTGGTTCAGACCTGGTTCAGACCTGGTTCAGTCCTGGTTCAGTCCTGGTTCAGACCTGGTTCAGTCCTGGTTCAGTCCTGGTTCAGTCCTGGTTCAGACCTGGTTCAGTCCTGGTTCAGTCCTGGTTCAGTCCTGGTTCAGTCCTGGTTCAGTCCTGGTTCAGTCCCGGTTTAGTCCCGGTTTAGTCCTGGTTCAGTCCTGGTTCAGTCCTGGTTCAGTCCTGGTTCAGTCCTGGTTCAGTCCTGGTCTGTGTTCTGTGTTCCTCAGGTGAAGTACAAGGAGCAGGTGAGAAGGTCTCAGTCTCGGACTCTGTTCTCTGGACTTCCTCAGACCTTGGAGACTCTTCAGGCCAAAGTCCAGTCCGAGCTCCAGAGCGACGTAAGAACCGCACTCAAAACTTCACAGTGGCACCACGCTGGGGGTGATGTGTATGTTTAGGGCGGAATGTTCGGCAGTTACCATGGCGATGCGGTGTACACATTAGCTAACGCCGGCCGACTCACGACTGTGATGTTCTCTGAGAGGGACTTGCTTTAAGAGCAAAAATCCACTCGCCTGTTCCACTTCTTTTTGGGGACATTAAAGTGTAAATATCCTCAGACAGAGCAGTGCCTCCAGTTAGCATCGCCCCCCGGGGAAGGTTGATGACGTCAGCTGCAAAGTGTCACCACAGTGAAGGTGGTAATAACTTGTTTCGAAACAGTTTAATAATGTCAATAATGAGCAGAACTTTGGGAACAGTTTAAATGAGCGGCCATTTTGTTGTATTGAAGATTTGAGGAAACTACAAAATGGCCGCTCGTATTTGTTTATCTCTTTGTCTCTGTGAAACGTGAGATTAAACGTGTGTGTCTCAGGTGTTGTCCTGTGGGTCTGAGGGCGCGTGGGGACGGAGGGGTTCATTATTTTTCTTTTTCTTGTTGTTTCAGGTGTTGTGGTGTAAGTGTGACGTGTGTGTTGTGTGTTTCAGGTGTTGTGGTGTAAGTGTGACGTGTGTGTTGTGTGTTTCAGGTGTTGTACAGGAGGGAGCGTGAGGAGCAGAGTCACAGTCTGTTCTCTGCTCTGCCTCAGACTCTCACCACAGAGTTTGTGAAGGACATGAACCAAACACACAACCAGGTACACACACACACACACACAACCAGGTACACACACACATACACAACCAGGTACACACACACGAGATGCACACACACACACACACATAGTCACGTGATTGGACCGATCCAGTTTCACATGTTTTTGCAGCATCGAGGCGCTTTACGGCAGCTGTAAATGAAAACGCCGCCATGCCGCTGTGTGGGACTTTTCGCTCCAAGGGTTCCTCGTTTATCGCGGGGGTCACGTTCTAAAGGCGAAATCCGTGAAGCAGAAAAACCCTGTTAAAACCGTAAAACCTGTCGTGATATGAGCAGAGAGGGGGGTCGCTCTGCGCAAATTGGCCGTGATCGAACCTGAGAAGCACAGGCTGAAAAACATCGTTATGGGGAGTTGTTGTTGGCGCTGTTTTTATTCTTCTAAACTGACACACACCTTTGACTACACAGAACACAATGTGTGGGTTCTCCCTCAGCCAATCAGAACACAGAACCCAATGTGTGGGTTCTCCCTCAGCCAATCAGAACACAGAACCCAATGTGTGGGTTCTCCCTCAGCCAATCAGAACACAGAACACAATGTGCGGGTTCTCCCTCAGCCAATCAGAACACAGAACACAATGTGCAGGTTCTCCCTCAGCCAATCAGAACACAGAACACAATGTGCGGGTTCTCCCTCAGCCAATCAGAACACAGAACACAATGTGCAGGTTCTCCCTCAGCCAATCAGAACACAGAACACAATGTGCGGGTTCTCCCTCAGCCAATCAGAACACAGAACACAATGTGCGGGTTCTCCCTCAGCCAATCAGAACACAGAACACAATGTGTGGGTTCTCCCTCAGCCAATCAGAACACAGAACACAATGTGTGGGTTCTCCCTCAGCCAATCAGAACACAGAACACAATGTGTGGGTTCTCCCTCAGCCAATCAGAACACAGAACACAATGCATGTTCATCTAAAACAATACAGCAAAATTGCTCAAAAAAGCCACTTTAACACGACCAATTTCATCCACTTACAAAAGAATCATCCGGACGAGTTTGAGATTCACAAGAGAAAAAGCAGAGCCACAGCAGCAAACACTGGAGGAGGTATCGGATCAGTATCGGATCAGTATCGGATCAGTATCGGAAAGAACAGTCCTTAAAAAAATCTGACCAAATCAGGAGCCAAAAAATTGTTGATTGGGACATCTGCCTGGCCAGGCCTAAACCAGGGACTAAACCAGGACTAAACCAGGGACTAAACCAGGACTAAGAGTGCAGAGTCCATGTTAGTGTCAGTCACACTTGGGCTCAGATAAGAAGGTCCTGGTTTATTCTGAGCTCTTTATCTGAGTCTGACCCAAACACTCCACAGGCCGAAGACGCCGTCAGGTCTCGTTTAAACCTCCAACATCTCTGAAACGGACTCCTGTGAGATTTAGAACACTGCTCCCTACAAACACGGACCATTTACACACGTGTGAATGAAACAAAACACAGAACACAGAACACAGCTCCAGGTCTGTGTGTGAGGAGGGAACAACGTTAGAACATAAAAGATCAGAAAACAGCGTAACATGGGCCCTTTAAAGTACAAATAAACTTAAAATGTACTTCCGATTCCACTCAAAGTCTGCAGAGTTGTGTAATATTCTCAGGTAAATCCGTGTTTTGGGTGTGACTTCTGTTCCGTTTGTGTTTCCAGGTGAAGTACGGAGCGGCGATGAAGCAGGACTGCAGGAACCCGCTGTTCCACACACTTCCTGAAACCCTGGAGACGCAGAGAGTCCGAGAGGTCACCGAGCTGCAGAGCCAGGTGAGGCAGGACAGGTGAGGCAGGTGAGACAGGTGAGGCAGGACAGGTGAGGCAGGACAGGTGAGGCAGGTGAGGCAGGACAGGTGAGACAGGTGAGACAGGTGAGACAGGACAGGTGAGACAGGACAGGTGAGACAGGTGAGGCAGGACAGGTGAGACAGGTGAGACAGGACAGGTGAGACAGGACAGGTGAGACAGGTGAGGCAGGACAGGTGAGACAGGTGAGACAGGACAGGTGAGACAGGACAGGTGAGACAGGACAGGTGAGGCAGGTGAGACAGGACAGGTGAAGCAGGACAGGTGAGGCAGGTGAGACAGGACAGGTGAGACAGGACAGGTGAGACAGGTGAGGCAGGACAGGTGAGACAGGTGAGACAGGACAGGTGAGGCAGGACAGGTGAGACAGGACAGGTGAGACAGGTGAGGCAGGACAGGTGAGACAGGTGAGACAGGACAGGTGAGACAGGACAGGTGAGACAGGACAGGTGAGGCAGGTGAGGCAGGACAGGTGAGACAGGACAGGTGAGGCAGGACAGGTGAGACAGGTGAGACAGGACAGGTGAGGCAGGACAGGTGAGACAGGTGAGGCAGAACAGGTGAGACAGGTGAGACAGGACAGGTGAGGCAGGACCGGTGAGACAGGTGAGGCAGGACAGGTGAGACAGGTGAGACAGGTGAGGCAGGACAGGTGAGGCAGGTGAGACAGGACAGGTGAGGCAGGACAGGTGAGACAGGTGAGACAGGACAGGTGAGGCAGGACAGGTGAGACAGGTGAGGCAGGACAGGTGAGACAGGACAGGTGAGACAGGACAGGTGAGACAGGACAGGTGAGGCAGGTGAGGCAGGACAGGTGAGACAGGACAGGTGAGGCAGGTGAGACAGGACAGGTGAGGCAGATGAGGCAGGACAGGTGAGACAGGACAGGTGAGACAGGACAGGTGAGACAGGACAGGTGAGGCAGGTGAGACAGGTGAGGCAGGACAGGTGAGACAGGTGAGACAGGACAGGTGAGACAGGACAGGTGAGACATGTGAGACAGGTGAGACAGGACAGGTGAGACAGGACAGGTGAGGCAGGTGAGACAGGTGAGACAGGACAGGTGAGACAGGACAGGTGAGGCAGGTGAGACAGGACAGGTGAGGCAGGACAGGTGAGACAGGACAGGTGAGGCAGGTGAGACAGGACAGGTGAGACAGGACAGGTGAGACAGGACAGGTGAGACAGGACAGGTGAGGCAGGACAGGTGAGACAGGACAGGTGAGACAGGACAGGTGAGGCAGGTGAGACAGGGGACAGGTGAGACAGGGGCTGAGCTAGGTGAAACACAGGGGTGGGACCAGGTGAGAGACGGGGGTGGGGACAGGTGAAACACAGGGGTGGGGCCAGGTGAGAGACGGGGCAGGCAGGGGCAGAGCTGTACTGACGTGTGCTCGTTGCAGGTGAAGTACAGGGAGGGGAGGAAGGCGCTGGCTCAGAGTTTGTTCTCACAGCTCCCGCAGACGGCAGAGACGCAGCTCGCCTCCAAGATGGCCGACCTCAGCAGTGACGTAAGAGACGCTCCAGCATAGACCTGAACCCTGAACCCTGAACCCTGAACCCTGACCCTGAACCGAACCCCGTACCCCAGACCCAGACCCAGACCCTGACCCGGCCTCTGTGTCTGTGCTCAGAGTAAATACAGGGAGGAGGGTCTGAAGCGTCTGTCGCAGAGTCTGTACTCGCAGCTCGCCGAGACGCCCGACACCGCCCTTGCCAAAACTGTGTCCGAGCTGCAGAGCCAGGTGAGCGCACGGCATCATGGGAGGCGGAGTCCAGCCCATCTCGGTCTGTAGTTCTACTTTTAAACGGATAAATTAAACCAAATTCTGTTCTGTGGACAAAGCTTATTCCAGTAACGCGTTCACACAGAGCGCAGGACGTTCCCCGTGTGTGTGTGACGTGTGGTTTTGACGGCGCTTTCTGTTGTTGTTACTGAGAGACAAACGTGTGTGTGTGTGTGTGTGTGTGTGCGCGCGTGTGTGTGCGTGTGTGTGTGTGTGTGTGTGTTTCAGGCCAAATACACGGAGGCGAGTAGAAAAGAGGCGAGCGACAGTCTGTTCCACCATCTGCCCCTGACCCCCCAGATCCAGCGCGCCAGAGAGGTCACCGAGCTGCAGAGCCAGGTACACACACCAGAACACCTATACACACACACAGGTACACACACCAGAACACCTATACACACACACAGGTACACACACCAGAACACCTATACACACTTCTACACACACACCAGAACACCTATACACACACACAGGTACACACACCAGAACACCTATACACACACACAGGTACACACACCAGAACACCTATACACACACACAGGTACACACACCAGAACACCTATACACACTTCTACACACACACCAGAACACCTATACACACACACAGGTACACACACCAGAACACCTATACACACACACACAGGTACACACACCAGAACACCTATACACACACACAGGTACACACACCAGAACACCTATACACACACACAGGTACACACACCAGAACACCTATACACACACACAGGTACACACACCAGAACACCTATACACACACACAGGTACACACACCAGAACACCTATACACACACACAGGTACACACACCAGAACACCTATACACACACACACAGGTACACACACCAGAACACCTATACACACACACAGGTACACACACCAGAACACCTATACACACACACACAGGTACACACACCAGAACACCTATACACACACACAGGTACACACACCAGAACACCTATACACACACACAGGTACACACACCAGAACACCTATACACACACACAGGTACACACACCAGAACACCTATACACACACACACAGGTACACACACCAGAACACCTATACACACACACAGGTACACACACCAGAACACCTATACACACACACACAGGTACACACACCAGAACACCTATACACACACACACAGGTACACACACCAGAACACCTACACACGCACACAGGTACACACACCAGAACACCTATACACACACACACAGGTACACACACCAGAACACCTATACACACACACAGGTACACACACCAGAACACCTATACACACACACAGGTACACACACCAGAACACCTATACACACACACAGGTACACACACCAGAACACCTATACACACACACAGGTACACACACCAGAACACCTATACACACACACACAGGTACACACACCAGAACACCTATACACACACACACAGGTACACACACCAGAACACCTATACACACACACAGGTACACACACCAGAACACCTATACACACACACAGGTACACACACCAGAACACCTATACACACTTCTATACACACACCAGAACACCTATACACACACACAGGTACACACACCAGAACACCTATACACACACACAGGTACACACACCAGAACACCTATACACACACACAGGTACACACACCAGAACACCTATACACACACACAGGTACACACACCAGAACACCTATACACACACACAGGTACACACACCAGAACACCTATACACACACACAGGTACACACACCAGAACACCTATACACACACACAGGTACACACACCAGAACACCTATACACACACACAGGTACACACACCAGAACACCTATACACACACACACAGGTACACACACCAGAACACCTATACACACACACAGGTACACACACCAGAACACCTATACACACACACAGGTACACACACCAGAACACCTATACACACACACAGGTACACACACCAGAACACCTATACACACACACAGGTACACACACCAGAACACCTATACACACACACAGGTACACACACCAGAACACCTATACACACACACAGGTACACACACCACACACACACACAAACACATTAGTGTCGCTCAGTCGTTTCTCTGACGCTCGTCGTCGTTTCCTTTAAGTTTTCGTCTTTCTTCCCTCGATCGTTGTGGATAAATTCTTCATGGACAGAATCTTGTTGGGTGAAGATTTGGTGTTGGGGCAGATTTATGAAGCTGCTCAAAAATATGCCACACTTTTCCACAGGGATTTTGCCGTAGAAAAGCACTGACCGAAGTGCTGAGTCTAAAAATACACACATTATTTCCACAGAGGTGAAGAGGGAAAGCAGCATTGAGCCGTGTGATGTTTGGAACTGAATTAGACTCACAGCAGAAAGTTCATTACGCTGCAGAGTGACAGAGACACACAGAACCCTGGACTGTGTTCAGACTGATGTTACTTATGATGCCATTAACAAGGCGCTGGTGTTTATATCATGAGGATTTCCCTTTCCATTTGACTGAATTATTTACTATTATTTATTTATTTGACTTAAACAGCTACAGTGCACAGAAACGATGCCCTGTGCCAGATTCAGCTCTGAGCTCCATCTGCAGTCCTCGGACATCAGACCAACTCTAACATTTCATCAGTAACAGCGCCTCCTTAAAACAACCACGAGCCGATTCATCATTAAACATTTAAAACAGTCACGATTCATTCATTCTAATTTCCATAAATACGAGAGTTCAGATTCATCATTTTCTTCTAAAAATATATTCATTGTCATGGAAGGCGACGTTCAGACTGCAGCCTGAGCAAATCAAGCGACCAAATCTGATTTTTCACCCTGTGTGACCTGTATCTGATCTTCTTCAAATGTGACCCAGGCCACTTGGATCTGTGCTCCTGAAACCGAAACATGTTTTGCCGTGTGACTTCAGTCTGAACGGTCAGAACACATTCATCCCAGTGAGAGTTTGGTTATTGTCCTGTAAAAAGCTCCTGTTGGAGCCAATACAGCCCAGCGCCGACGTGTTTGATACTGAAACAGGCCGAGGACGTGTTTCCTCCTGCGAGTGGTTCCACAGCAACTTTAAAACCTCCAGGTGCTCAGAGCAGCTCCATGTTTACGCAGCAAAAAAGGATTTTCTAAATTTTAAGATTTTTACTTAATAAGATGAGATTTTTTTTACTTGTTTCAGGATATTCATCCTGATTTATCTTATCTCGATATTACAACTTATTCTAAGCACTTTTTATATGAAATCAAACCAGGTTAAGCCTCTTTAACTCAAACCAATAAGGGGAAAAATCTTACCATAAATACTTGAAACTCGTGTTTTCAGCTTAGAACAAGATTCGTATTTCATCTTGTTTTAAGAAAACTTGGGAAGTGAAAATTTCTTACTGCTGGCAGATAATTTCACTTAAAATAGAGCATTTTTACCTCAAAATGGATATTTTCTTCTTATTTTTGATGGGCCTTTTTTTGCAGTGTAGGCGGTTTCGTTGCCGTGGCGTCGTCGTGTCTCCGGGGCTCATGTGAGACACTTTTGGGGCGTTTAAAGTTCAGACTGGAGATCACACACAAGTCGCATTTAACTGGAAATGTGAACAGATCGGATTTCACACAAAAATCTGAATTGAGCGCGAAACCCTGCAGTCTGAACGTGGCCATAATCTGTCCCTGAAATGTCCCCGTGTCCCTCCTGTGCAGCTGAAGTACAGAGAGGGCCAGAAGGAGCTGAGCAGCGCCCTCTACAGTCAGCTCCCGGAGACTCGGGAGACCAGGTTTGCGTCGGCAGTGGGTGAGCTGCAGAGCGAGGTACAGACGGCACACGCAGGACTCACGCTCGGGTTAAAACCTGTAAAAAAAACGTCTGGTTTAATGTGATTTCTGTGAATGTGCAGCGTGTGTACAAACAGCAGAGCAAAGCCGACCTGAGCTGCTCCCAGTTCCACCTCCTGCCTCAGACCAGAGACACCGAGCTCGCCAAGCACCGGACCGAGATCCAGAGCGAGGTGTGTGCACCGAACTAAACTCTGAATCCACCGTCTAAAACATTGTCCCGACAGTAGAGAATGGCCGTTTCTGTGCCGATTTGGTCCATTTGTGGCTTAAATCTAAGTGCGCGCAGCCTCCAGTGACATCACACAGAACTGCCCTGGTCACAGACAGGTGTTTGTACCAGAAACACCTGTCTGTGGTCAGGGGCGGAGTCTGAAGTGTGGACACATGTGAGACCGATCACACGCCACGTTTACATGAGGTTTTTAACTCTGAATTCACTGTTCTGAATTCAATTTCATTCAAATCTTCTCCTTGGAGTTTACATGGAAATAATAATTCCTTTATTTAATAGTTCTCAGCGTCTGGGGGTGGGGAAGGTGCTGATCGGACAGCGACACAAACGTATTTCCGTCTTTGGGAAGAAAACCCACACTTCAGCTGCTCTTTTCTGTCATCTCGGTTTGTCGTTTCGCCGCCGACACAAACACGACCCAAACTTTACCGCAGTGGTTCTGATGATAATGAAGCAGCAGCTGGAGAATTCTGTCCTCACGCTTCACGTCTGTGAGCTGAGGAGGAGAAGGGAAGAGTGTGGGAGAAGGAGGAAGAAGACAAACTGAGTCTGAGGCTGCCACACCTCAGCCCACTCCCACATCCCGCTCACAAATCCAGAGAGAATGAACAATGAAAGACGAGAAAAACACATGGAAAAATGCTAAATAAATTCAAATTAAATAAAAAATGTGAAAAAAATGAAATAAAAAAATAAAAGAACTGAAAAAATGAAATACAAAAAATTTAAAATAAAAAAAGAAAATAAAATGAAAAAAAAAATTATGAAAAAATTAAATAAAAAAATAAGAAAAAACATTTATGACAAAATGAAAGGCATAAAAAAAGAAAGAACATTTAATAAAAAAAATAAAAAAATCCAAAGAGCAGTGGAGGAAAGTCCCAAGAGACGACTGGAGGAGCCGGATCGAAGGACGAGCCAACGAGCACCAACCACCGGGATTATTTTGAAGAAGAAGAAACGTTTACAGGATCCAGGAAGAAATTCATTCGGCTTTAAAATCAGAATAAACCTCCACTTACCTCTGAATTACGTTTAATTCAGAATAATCAATTTCATCAGGAATTAAGTGTTTACACGGAGTTTTTAAGACAAATTCCGTTTTAAACAGAATTAAATCATTTTTATTCTGAATTAAATCTCATGTAAACGCGGCAGCTTTTCCTCTTACCTCCAGACCTGAATCGCACATGTTCCTCTGTGTGTTTCAGGTGTTGTGGTGCAAGTGTGACGTGTGTGTTGTGTGTTTCAGGTGTTGTGGTGTAAGTGTGACGTGTGTGTTGTGTGTTTCAGGTGTTGTGGTGTAAGTGTGACGTGTGTGTTGTGTGTTTCAGGTGTTGTGGTGTAAGTGTGACGTGTGTGTTGTGTGTTTCAGGTGTTGTGGTGTAAGTGTGACGTGTGTGTTGTGTGTTTCAGGTGTTGTGGTGTAAGTGTGACGTGTGTGTTGTGTGTTTCAGGTGTTGTGGTGTAAGTGTGACGTGTGTGTTGTGTGTTTCAGGTGTTGTGGTGTAAGTGTGACTGGCGTGTTGTGTGTTTCAGGTGTTGTGGTGTAAGTGTGACGTGTGTGTTGTGTGTTTCAGGTGTTGTGGTGTAAGTGTGACGTGTGTGTTGTGTGTTTCAGGTGTTGTGGTGTAAGTGTGACGTGTGTGTTGTGTGTTTCAGGTGTTGTGGTGTAAGTGTGACGTGTGTGTTGTGTGTTTCAGGTGTTGTGGTGTAAGTGTGACGTGTGTTGTGTGTTTCAGGTGTTGTGGTGTAAGTGTGACGTGTGTGTTGTGTGTTTCAGGTGTTGTGGTGTAAGTGTGACGTGTGTGTTGTGTGTTTCAGGTGTTGTGGTGTAAGTGTGACGTGTGTGTTGTGTGTTTCAGGTGTTGTGGTGTAAGTGTGACGTGTGTGTTGTGTGTTTCAGGTGTTGTGGTGTAAGTGTGACGTGTGTGTTGTGTGTTTCAGGTGTTGTGGTGTAAGTGTGACGTGTGTGTTTTGTGTTTCAGGTGTTGTACAGGAGGGAGCGTGAGGAGCAGAGTCACAGTCTGTTCTCTGCTCTGCCTCAGACTCTCACCACAGAGTTTGTGAAGGAGCTGTCCGAGGTCCTGTCAGAGGTCAGAGGTCCCTGTTCTCCTGGTTCCTTTGGACACAGTAACATCGTCTGTTCATGTTTCAGAACAAGTACAAAGCGTCGGGGAAGAAGGATCTGGAGAAGAGTCTGTTCTCTGTGCTGCCTGAGACCAAAGACACTCAACACGCCAAAGAGACGACCCAGCTCTGCAGCCAGGTCCACCTCCACCTACACCTCCATCTACACCTACACCTCCACCTACACCTCCACCTACACCTCCATCTACACCTACACCTCCACCTACACCTCCATCTACACCTCCATCTACACCTACACCTCCACCTACACCTACACCTACACCTCCATCTACACCTCCATCTACATGTACACCTACACCTCCATCTACAC
The DNA here is from genome assembly GCA_034769755.1 of Odontamblyopus lacepedii. Classification (NCBI taxonomy): domain Eukaryota; kingdom Metazoa; phylum Chordata; class Actinopteri; order Gobiiformes; family Gobiidae; genus Odontamblyopus; species Odontamblyopus lacepedii. Next base: position 3,141,752 of record CM068361.1, on the reverse strand, counting down.
CTACACCTCCATCTACACCTACACCTCCATCCATCCATCTACACCTACATCTACACCTCCACCTACACCTCCATCTACACCTACACCTCCACCTACACCTCCACCTACACCTCCATCTACACCTCCATCTACATGTACACCTACACCTCCATCTACACCTACACCTCCATCCATCTACACATCCATCCATCCATCTACACCTACATCTACACCTCCACCTACACCTCCATCTACACCTACACCTCCATCTACACCTCCACCTACACCTCCATCTACACCTACACCTCCACCTACATCTACACCTACATCTACATGTACACCTACACCTCCATCTACATCTACACCTCCATCTACACCTACACCTACACCTCCATCTACACCTCCATCTACATGTACACCTACATCTCCATCTACACCTACACCTCCATCTACACCTCCACCTCCATCCATCCATCTACACCTACATCTACACCTCCACCTACACCTCCATCTACACCTACACCTCCACCTACACCTCCACCTACACCTCCATCTACACCTCCATCTACATGTACACCTACACCTCCATCTACACCTACACCTCCATCTACACCTACACCTCCATCCATCCATCTACACCTACATCTACACCTCCACCTACACCTCCATCTACACCTACACCTCCACCTACACCTCCATCTACACCTCCATCTACATGTACACCTACACCTCCATCTACACCTACACCTCCATCCATCTACACATCCATCCATCCATCTACACCTACATCTACACCTCCACCTACACGTCCATCTACACCTACACCTCCATCTACACCTCCACCTACACCTCCATCTACACCTACACCTCCACCTACATCTACACCTACATCTACATGTACACCTACACCTCCACCTACATCTACACCTCCACCTACACCTCCATCGACACCTCTGCCTCCATCTACACCTCCACCTACACCTCTATCTACACCTCCATCTACACCTACACCTCCGCCTACACCTCCACCTACACCTCCACCTACACCTCCATCTACACCTCCGCCTACACCTCCACCTACACCTCCATCTACACCTCCACCTACACCTCCATCTACACCTCCATCTACACCTCCACCTACACCTCCATCTACACCTACACCTCCATCTACATGTACACCTACACCTCCATCTACATCTACACCTACACCCCCATCTACACCTCCACCTACACCTACACCTCCGCCTACACCTCCACCTACACCTCCATCTACACCTCCACCTACACCTCCATCTACACCTCCATCTACACCTACTCCTCCACCCACACCTACACCTCCATCTACACCTACTCCTCCACCCACACCTACACCTACATCTCCACCTACACCTCCATCTACACCTCCATCCATCTACACATCCATCCATCCATTCACACCTCCATCCATCCTGCCACACCTCCATCTTGCTCTTTCATCATGGATATAAAGAGTGAAAGATTGATAGAGCAACAATCCAATAAAGCCACAGATCGATAAAGCGACAGATCGATAGAGCAACAAACCGATAAAGCAACAGATCGATAAAGCGACAGATCGATAAACCGACAAACCGACAAAGCGACAGATCGATAAAGCGACAAACCGATAAAGCGACAGATCGATAGAGCGACAGATCAATAAAGCGACAAACCGACAAAGCGACAGATCGATAAAGCGACAGATCGATAGAGCGACAGATCGATAGAGCGACAAACCGATAAAGCGACAGATCGATAGAGCGACAGATTGATAGAGCGACAAAGCGACAGATCGATAGAGCGACAGATCGATAGAGCGACAAACCGATAAAGCGACAAATCGATAGAGCGACAGATCGATAGAGCGACAGATCAATAGAGCGACAGATCGATAGAGCGACAAATCGATAGAGCGACAGATCGATAAAGCGACAGGTCGATGAATAGAGTGACAGGTCGATGGATAGAGCGACAGGTCGATGGATAGGGCGACAGGTCGATGGATAGAGCGACAGGTCGATGGATAGAGCGACAGGTCGATGGATAGGGCGACAGGTCGATGGATAGGGCGACAGGTCGATGGATAGAGCGACAGGTCGATGAATAGAGCGACAGGTCGATGAGTAGAGCGACAGATCGATGGATAGAGCGACAGATCGATGGATAGAGCGACAGGTCGATGGATAGAGCGACAGGTCGATGGATAGAGCGACAGGTCGATGGATAGAGCGACAGATCGATGGATAGAGCGACAGGTCGATGGATAGAGCGACAGGTCGATGGATAGAGCGACAGGTCGATGGATAGAGCGACAGGTCGATGGATAGAGTGACAGTTCGATGGATAGGGCGACAGATCGATGGATGAAGCGATAACCTGCCCCTCCTCCGTCCGCAGAAGTCGTACTCGGAGGAGAGCCGCAGGGAGGCCGTCTGCAGCCTGTACTCCCACATGCCTCAGACCATCGAGACCGTGTTCAACAAAGAACTCTCCAAAACCCAGAGCGATGTAAGTCAGATGCCCTCCCACCTGTGACAACACCTCCTTCCTCTCCCCAGACACCTCCTCCTCCTCCTCCTCTTCTCTTTCTGGACAGAACCGTGACCTAAAACCCCAGGATCAGCAGAGACACAGACGGGCCACAGTTTTACTCGTTTGTGCTGCAGTTTTAGGGTTTCTGTTTTCTGGAGCGTGAGGAAAGAGCAGATGTGACCCACTGACACCCACTGACACCCACTGACACCCACTGACACCCACTGACACCCACTGACACCCAGAGGAGCCAGAGGAGCCAGACCCACTTCATCTGCTCCACACTGATTACACAGACGAGAGGGGGCAGAAAATACATCCAGTGTGGGTTAGAGTTTGGACCTGGGTCCCAGTGGGTGAAGGTTTGGGAAATAATGAGTGTGGTTAAGGTCATTTACATTCTCGGTGTCTTCTTTTCTGACTTTGGAATTACTTCTAGCGCACTTTTCTGCTGTCCCCG
>CM068361.1:3118763-3128763 GCA_034769755.1 Odontamblyopus lacepedii | reverse complement strand
CTCTCTCCTCCTCTCATCCTCCTCCTCTCCTCTCTCCTCCTCCTCTACTCTCCTCCTCCTCCTCTACTCTCCTCTCCTCCTCCTCTCTCCTCCTCTACTCTCCTCCTCCTCTCCTCTCTCCTCCTCTCCTCCTCCTCTCCTCCTCTCCTCTCTCCTCCTCTCCTCCTCCTCTACTCTCCTCCTCTTCTCTCTCCTCTCCTCTCTCCTCCTCTCCTCTCTCCTCCTCTACTCTACTCCTCCTCTCCTCCTCAACTCTCCTCCTCTCTCCTCTCTCCTTCTCTACTCTACTCCTCCTCTACTCTCCTCCTTTCCTCTCTCCTCCTCCTCCTCTCTCCTCCTCCTCTCCTCTCCTCCTCCTCCTCTCCTCTCCTCCTCCTCCTCTCTCCTCCTCTCCTCCTCTCCTCCTCTCTCCTCCTTTCCTCCTCTCCTCCTCCTCTACTCTCCTCCTCTCCTCCTCCTCCTCTGTCCTCCTCTCCTCCTCCTCTCCTCTCCTCCTCTCCTCTCTCCTCATCCTCCTCCTCTCTCCTCCTCCTCTCCTCTCCTCCTCCTCTCCTCTCTCCTCCTCCTCCTCTCTCCTCTCCTCTCCTCCTCTCCTCTCTCCTGCTCTCCTCCTCTCCTCCTCTACTCTCCTCTCCTCCTCTACTCTCCTTCTCTCCTCCTCTCCTTCTCTCCTCCTCTACTCTCCTCCTCTACTCTCCTCTCCTCCTCTCTCCTCCTCTCCTCTCTCCTCCTTTTCTCCTCCTCTCTCCTCCTCTCCTCTCTCCTCCTCTCCTCTCTCCTGCTCTCCTCCTCTCCTCTCCTCCTCTCCTCCACTCTCCTTCTCTCCTCCTCTCCTTCTCTCCTCCTCTACTCTCCTCCTCTCCTCTCTCCTCCTCTCCTCTCTCCTCCTCTCCTCTCTCCTCCTTTTCTCCTCCTCTCTCCTCCTCTCCTCTCTCCTCCTCTCCTCTCTCCTGCTCTCCTCCTCTCCTCTCCTCCTCTCCTCCTCTCCTCCTCCTCTACTCTCCTCTCCTTCTCTCCTCCTCTCCTCCTCTCCTCCTCTACTCTCCTCCTCTACTCTCCTCTACTCTCCTCCTCTCCTCCTCTACTCTCCTCCTCTCCTCTCTCCTCCTCTCCTCCTCTCCTCCTCTCCTCTCTCCTCTCCTCCTCCTCTACTCTCCTCCTCTCCTCCTCTACTCTCCTCTCCTCCTCTCTCTCTCCTCTCTCTCTCCTCTCTCCTCTACTCTCCTCTCTCTCTCCTCTCTCTCTCCTCTACTCTCTCTCCTCCTCCTCCTACTCTCCTCCTCTCCTCACCTCCTCTCCTCTCTCCTCCACTCTCCTCCTCCTCTCTCCTCTACTCTCCTCTCTACTCTCTCATCCTCTACTCTCCTCTCCTCCTCCCGCTCCTCTCCTCCTCCTCTCCTCCTCTCTCCTCCTCTCCTCCTCTACTCTTCTCCTCTCCTCTCTACTCTCCTCCTCTACTCTCCTCCTCTACTCTCCTCCTCTACTCTCCTCCTCTACTCTCCTCCTCTCCTCCTCTACTCTCCTCTCCTCCTCTACTCTCCTCCTCTCCTCCTCTACTCTCCTCCTCTCCTCCTCTACTCTCCTCTCCTCCTCTACTCTCCTCTCCTCCTCTACTCTCCTCCTCTCCTCTCTCCTCCTCTACTCTCCTCCTCTCCTCTCTCCTCCTCTCCTCTCTCCTCCTCTCCTCTCCTCCTCTCCTCTCTCCTCTCCTCCTCCTCTACTCTCCTCCTCTCCTCTCTCCTCCTCCTCTCTCCTCCTCCTCTCCTCTCCTCCTCCTCCTCTCCTCTCCTCTCCTCCTCCTCCTCTCTCCTCCTCTCCTCTCTCCTCCTCTCTCCACCTCTCCTCCTCTCCTCCTCCTCTACTCTCCTCCTCTCTCCTCCTCTCCTCCTCTCCTCCTCCTCTACTCTCCTCTCTCCTCCTCCTCCTCTCATCTCCTCCTCCTCTCATCTCCTCCTGTCCTATCATCCTCCTCTGCTCTGTTCATCTCCTCTCTCCTCATCCTCCTCCTCTCTCCTCCTCCTCTCCTCTCCTCCTCCTCTCCTCTCCTCCTCTCCTCTCTCCTCCTCCTCCTCTCTCCTCTCCTCTCCTCCTCTCCTCTCTCCTGCTCTCCTCCTCTCCTCTCCTCCTCTCCTCCTCCTCTACTCTCCTCTCCTCCTCTACTCTCCTTCTCTCCTCCTCTCCTTCTCTCCTCCTCTACTCTCCTCCTCTACTCTCCTCCTCTCCTCCTCCTCTACTCTCCTCTCTCCTCCTCTCCTCTCTCCTCCTTTTCTCCTCCTCTCTCCTCCTCTCCTCTCTCCTCCTCTCCTCCTCTACTCTCCTCCTCTACTCTCCTCCTCTCCTCCTCCTCTCCTCTCTCCTCCTCTCCTCTCTCCTCCTCTCCTCTCTCCTCTCTCCTCCTCCTCTCCTCTCTCCTCTCTCCTCCTCCTCTCCTCTCCTCCTCCTCTCCTCCTCTCCTCCTCCTCTCCTCCTCTCCTCCTCTCTTCTTAAACAGGTGAAGTACAGATCTTCTTCTCATAAGGCAGAATCTGGGTGTGACGTTCCAAACCTGCTCCAGCTCCAGCACGTCCTGCACACCTCCAAACTGCAGAGCCACGTACGAACTGTACAAACTACATCACCAACTCCACCTACTACACCAACTACACCAACTCCACCTACTACACCTACTACACCAACTCTACCTACTACACCAACTACACCTACTACACCAACTACACCTACACCAACTACACCTACACCAACTACACCAACTACACCAACTACAACTACACCAACTACACCTACTACACCAACTACACCTACACCAACTACACCTACACCAACTACACCAACTACACCAACTAGAACTACACCAACTCCACCTACTACACCAACTACACCAACTACACCAACTACACCTACTACACCAACTACACCAACTACACCTACTACACCAACTACACCAACTACACCAACTACACCAACTCCACCAACTCCACCTACTACACCAACTACACCTACTACACCAACTACACCTACACCAACTACACCAACTACAACTACACCAACTACACCAACTACAACTACACCAACTACACCTACTACACCAACTACACCAACTACAACTACACCAACTACAACTCCACCAACTACACCAACTACACCAACTACACCTACTACACCAACTACACCTACTACACCAACTACACCTACACCAACTACACCAACTACAACTACACCAACTACACCTACTACACCAACTACAACTCCACCAACTCCACCAACTACACCAACTACACCAACTACACCTACTACACCAACTACAACTACACCAACTACAACTCCACCAACTACACCAACTACACCAACTACACCTACTACACCAACTACACCAACTACACCAACTACACCTACACCAACTACACCAACTACAACTACACCAACTACAACTCCACCAACTACACCAACTACACCAACTACACCTACTACACCAACTACACCTACTACACCAACTACACCAACTACACCTACACCAACTACACCAACTACAACTACACCAACTACACCAACTACAACTCCACCAACTACACCAACTACACCAACTACACCTACTACACCAACTACAACTACACCAACTACAACTCCACCAACTACACCAACTACACCTACTACACCAACTACACCAACTACACCAACTACACCAACTACACCTACACCAACTACACCAACTACAACTACACCAACTACACCTACTACACCAACTACACCAACTACACCAACTACAACTACACCAACTACAACTCCACCAACTACACCAACTACACCTACTACACCAACTACACCAACTACACCAACTACACCAACTACACCAACTACAACTACTACACCAACTACACCAACTACAACTACACCAACTACACCAACTACACCTACTACACCAACTACACCAACTCCACCTACTACACCTACTACACCAACTACACCTACTACACCAACTCCACCTACTACACCAACTACACCAACTCCACCTACTACACCAACTACACCTACTACACCTACTACACCAACTACACCTACTACACCTACTACACCAACTACACCTACTACACCAACTACACCAACTACACCTACTACACCAACTACACCTACTACACCAACTACACCTACTACACCTACTACACCAACTACACCAACTACACCTACTACACCAACTACACCAACTACACCAACTACACCTACTACACCAACTACACCTACTACACCAACTACACCTACTACACCAACTACACCAACTACACCTACTACACCAACTACGCCTACTACACCAACTACACCTACTACACCAACTACACCAACTGCACCTACTACACCTACTACACCAACTACACCTACTACACCTACTACACCAACTACACCTACTACACCAACTACACCTACTACACCAACTACAACTACACCAACTACACCAACTACAACTCCACCAACTACACCTACTACACCAACTACACCTACTACACCAACTACAACTCCACCAACTCCACCAACTACAACTCTACCAACTACACCAACTACACCAACTACAACTCCACCAACTCCACCAACTACAACTACACCAACTACTCCAACTACAACTACTACACCAACTACACCAACTACTACACCAACTACAACTCTACCAACTACACCAACTACACCTACTACACCAACTACACCAACTACACCAACTACAACTCCACCAACTACAACTACACCAACTACACCAACTACAACTCCACCAACTACACCAACTACAACTACACCAACTACAACTCCACCAACTACACCAATACACCTACTACACCAACTACACCAACTACAACTACACCAACTACACCAACTACAACTACACCAACTACAACTACACCAACTCCACCAACTCCACCAACTACAACTCCACCAACTACACCAACTACAACTCCACCAACTCCACCAACTACAACTCCACCAACTACACCAACTACAACTCCACCAACTCCACCAACTACAACTACACCAACTACACCAACTACACCAACTACAACTCCACCAACTACACCAACTACAACTCCACCAACTACAACTCCACCAACTACACCAACTACACCAACTACAACTCCACCAACTACACCAACTACAACTCCACCAACTACACCAACTACACCAACTACACCAACTACACCAACTACAACTCCACCAACTACACCAACTACACCTACTACACCTACTACACCAACTACACCAACTACACCAACTACAACTACACCAACTACAACTACACCAACTACAACTCCACCAACTACACCAACTACAACTACACCAACTACACCAACTACAACTACACCAACTACACCAACTACAACTACACCAACTACAACTCCACCAACTACAACTACACCAACTACACCAACTACAACTCCACCAACTACACCAACTACAACTACACCAACTACACCAACTACACAAACACCAGAGCCACGTACGAGCACCAACTACACCAACTACACCAACTACAGAGCCACGTACGAACACAAACTACACCAACTACAACTACACCAACTACACTAACTATACAAACTACACAAACTCCAGAGCCACGTACGAACACAAACTACACAAACTCCAGAGCCACGTACGAACACAAACTACACAAACTGCAGAGCCACGTACGAACACAAACTACACAAACTGCAGAGCCACGTACGAACACAAACTACACAAACTCCAGAGCCACGTACGAACACAAACTACACAAACTCCAGAGCCACGTACCAACACAAACTACACAAACTGCAGAGCCACGTACGAGCACAAACTACACAAACTCCAGAGCCACGTACGAACACAAACTACACAAACTGCAGAGCCACGTACGAGCACAAACTACACAAACTCCAGAGCCACGTACGAACACAAACTACACAAACTCCAGAGCCACGTACGAAGACACAGAAACTACAGAAACTACTCACCCGGATCTAACCAGAACTAAACCAGAGCTGATGTAGGAGTGACAAGTGCACAGTGAGAACAAGATTAAACTACTTCTGAACCACAGGGACCATACCAAGACCAAACCAGGACTAATCCAGGACTAAACCAGGACTAAACCAGGACTAATCCAGGACTAAACCAAAACCAAACCAGGACTAATCCAGGACTAAACCAAGACCAAACCAGGACTAATCCAGGACTAAACCAACACCAAACCAGGACTAATCCAGGACTAAACCAAGACCAAACCAGGACTAATCCAGGACTAATCCAGGACTAAACCAACACCAAACCAGGACTAATCCAGGACTAAACTTGGATTATATCAGGACTAAATTGGAACTAAAGCAGGACTAACCCAAGATTAAACCAGGACCTAACTAATCAAGGATTAGGTTAGAAGAAATATAAGACTAGTTCTAATCCAAGACTAAACCAAGACTAAATCAAGACTGAATTAGGACTAAACAGGTCTAAATCAGGTCTAAACCAGGTCCACACCAGGTCTGGTCCTGATGCCCTCCCTGTGTTCTGCAGGTGGAGTATAAGAAACAGTATGAACAGAACAAGGCTCAGTACCACACGGCCCTGGACACAGCGGAACAGCGTCACCACCGGGACAACGCAGTACTGCACTCACAGGTCTGCACGGGGAGGGCATCTGACGCATGGGGAGGGCGTATGACACACAGGGAGGGCACCTGACGCACGGGGAGGGCATCTGACGCATGGGGAGGGCGTCTGACACACAGGGAGGGCACCTGACGCACGGGGAGGGCATCTGACGCATGGGGAGGGCGTCTGACACACAGGGAGGGCACCTGACGCACGGGGAGGGCACCTGACGCACGGGGAGGGCACCTGACACACACGGGGAGGGCACCTGACACACGGGGAGGGTACCTGACACACGGGGAGGGCATCTGACACACGGGGAGGGCATCTGACGCACGGGGAGGGCGTCTGACACACACGGGGAGGGCACCTGACACACGGGGAGGGTACCTGACACACGGGGAGTGCACCTGACACACGGGGAGGGCATCTGACGCACGGGGAGGGCGTCTGACACACACGGGGAGGGCACCTGACACACGGGGAGGGCACCTGACACACAGGGAGGGCACCTGACGCATGGGGAGGGCGTCTGACACACACGGGGAGGGCACCTGACGCACGGGGAGGGCATCTGACACACGGGGAGGGCCTCTGACACACAGGGAGGGCACCTGACTCACGGGGAGGGCACCTGACGACGGGAGGGCGTCTGACACACGGGAGGGCACCTGACACACGGGAGGGCACCTGACACACGGGAGGGCACCTGATGCACGGGAGGGCACCTGACGCACGGGGAGGGCGTCTGACACACGGGGAGGGCACCTGACACACGGGGAGGGCACCTGACACACGGGGAGGGCACCTGAAGCACGGGGAGGGCACCTGACGCACGGGGAGGGCAACTGACACACGGGGAGGGCACCTGACACACGGGAGGGCCCCTGACACACGGGGAGGGTCCCTGTCACACGGGGAGGGCACCTGACACACGGGGAGGGCATCTGACGCACGGGGAGGGCGTCTGACACACACGGGGAGGGCACCTGACACACGGGGAGGGTACCTGACACACGGGGAGTGCACCTGACACACGGGGAGGGCACCTGACGCACGGGGAGGGCGTCTGACACACACGGGGAGGGCACCTGACACACGGGGAGGGCACCTGACACACAGGGAGGGCATCTGACACACGGGGAGGGCATCTGACACACGGGGAGGGCACCTGACACACCGGGAGGGCATCTGACACACGGGGAGGGCATCTGACACACGGGGAGGGCACCTGACACACCGGGAGGGCATCTGACACACGGAGAGGGCATCTGACACACACGGGGAGGGCATCTGACGGTTTTGCGTTGCAGGTGAAGTACAGAGAGGAGTACGAGAAGAGCAAAGGACGCTCACAGATGGAGTTTTCTGACACTGAGGCTTTCAGAGTGTCCAAAGAGGCCCAGAGGATGACCAGCGAGGTAAGAGGAGGAGAGGAGGAGGAGGAGAGGAGGAGGAGGAGCAAAGGAGGAGGAGGAGAGGAGGAGCAGAGGAGGAGGAGCAGAGGAAGAGGAGGAGAGGAGGAGCAGAGGAGGAGGAGCAGAGGAGGAGGAGGAGAGGAGAGGAGGAGCGGAGGAGGAGAGGAGGAGGAGGAGGAGAGGAGAGGAGGAGGAGGAGGAGAGGAGGAGGAGCAGAGGAGGAGAGGAGAGGAGGAGGAGGAGGAGAGGAGGAGGAGGAGCAGAGGAGGAATGGAGGAGGAGAGGAGGAGGAGGAGGAGCAGAGGAGGAGGAGGAGGGGAGGAGGAGGAGAGGAGGAGGAGAGGAGGAGGAGAGGAGGAGGAGCAGAGGAGGAGAGGAGAGGAGGAGGAGAGGAGGAGGAGCAGAGGAGGAATGGAGGAGGAGAGGAGGAGGAGGAGGAGGAGAGGAGGAGGAGGAGCAGAGGAGAGGAGGAGGAGCAGAGGAGGAGGAGCAGAGGAGGAGGAGGAGAGGAGGAGGAGCAGAGGAGGAGGAGCAGAGGAGGAGGAGAGGAGGAGGGCATCTGACGCACGGGGAGGGCATCTGACGCACGGGGAGGGTGTCTGACACACACGGGGAGGGCATCTGACACACGGGGAGGGCATCTGACACACAGGGAGGGCACCTGACACACGGGGAGGGCATCTGACACACGGGGAGGGCACCTGACACACGGGGAGGGCATCTGACACACGGGGAGGGCATCTGACACACAGGGAGGGTGTCTGACACACACGGGGAGGGCATCTGACACACGGGGAGGGCATCTGACACACGGGGAGGGCACCTGACACACGGGGAGGGCATCTGACACACGGGGAGGGCAGCTGACACACGGGGGGGGCATCTGACACACGGGGGGGCATCTGACACACAGGGAGGGCACCTGACACACGGGAGGGCACCTGACACACGGGGAGGGCACCTGACGCACGGGGAGGGCACCTGACACACGGGGAGGGCATCTGACACATGGAAGGGCACCTGACACACGGGGAGGGCATCTGACACATGGAAGGGCACCTGACACACGGGGAGGGCATCTGACACACGGGAGGGCATCTGACACACGGGAGGGCATCTGACACACAGGGGGAGGGCATCTGACACACGGGGAGGGCATCTGACACACGGGGAGGGCACCTGACACACGGGGAGGGCCCCCGACACACTGGAGGGCATCTGACACACGGGGAGGGCACCTGACACACGGGGAGGGCACCTGACACACGGGAGGGCACCTGACACACGGGGAGGGCATCTGACACACACGGGGAGGGCACCTGACACACGGGAGGGCACCTGACACACGGGAGGGCAACTGACGACGGGGAGGGCGTCCTGACACACACGGGGAGGGCACCTGACACACGGGAGGGCACCTGACACACAGGGAGGGCACCTGACGACGGGGAGGGCGCCTGACACACGGAGGAGGGCATCTGACGACGGGGAGGGCGCTCTGACACACAGGAGGGCACCTGACACACGGGGAGGGCACCTGACACACGGGGAGGGCACCTGACACACGGGGAGGGCATCTGACACACGGGGAGGGCATCTGACACACGGGGAGGGCATCTGACGCACGGGGAGGGCGTCTGACACACGGGGAGGGCACCTGACACACGGGGAGGGCACCTGACACACGGGGAGGGTACCTGACACACGGGGAGGGCATCTGACACACGGGGAGGGCACCTGACACACGGGGAGGGCACCTGACACACGGGGAGGGCACCTGACACACGGGGAGGGCATCTGACGGTTTTGCGTTGCAGGTGAAGTACAGAGAGGAGTACGAGAAGAGCAAAGGACGCTCACAGATGGAGTTTTCTGACACTGAGGCTTTCAGAGTGTCCAAAGAGGCCCAGAGGATGACCAGCGAGGTAAGAGGAGGAGAGGAGGAGGAGGAGAGGAGGAGGAGGAGCAAAGGAGGAGGA
>CM068361.1:3091263-3111263 GCA_034769755.1 Odontamblyopus lacepedii | reverse complement strand
ACCAGAACCTGAGCTCTGTGAGTCCAGTTTAACAGAACCAGAACCTGAGCTCTGTGAGTCCAGTTTAACTCTGTGGAGGAGGTTTAAGGCAACGCACATTTTGACGCACGACCATAAATTGGGCTTAACACTGCTCTCTGCGCTCTCCTCTCCTCCTCTCTCCTCCTTTCCTCCTCTCTCCTCCTCCTCTCCTCCTCCTCTCCTCTCCTCCTCTTTTCTCCTCTTTTCTCTCCTCTCTGCAGTTGCGTTATTGTTGGGATTCTAAGTTGATGAGAGGACTCATGTCGTCATTGTCAGAGACTCCAGAGACTGTGAGGGCTCGAGAGAACAGCAAGAAGATCAGCGACGTGAGGCTGACTTTACAACACTTTACAACACTTTACAGTACTTTACAGTACTTTACAACACTTTACAGCACTTTACAACACTTTACAACACTTTACAACACTTTACAGCACTTTACAACACTCTACAACACTTTACAACACTTTACAACACTTCACAACACTTTACAGTACTTTACAGTACTTTACAGTACTTTACAACACTTTACAGCACTTTACAACACTCTACAACACTTTACAGCACTCTACAACACTTTACAACACTCTACAACACTTTACAACACTTCACAACACTTTACAACTCTACAACACTTTAAAACACTTTACAACACTTTACATCACTTTACAACACTTTACAACACTCTACAACACTTTACAGCACTTTACAACACTTTACAACACTCTACAACACTTTACAACACTTCACAACACTTTACAACACTCTACAACACTTTAAAACACTTTACAACACTTCACAACACTTTACAACACTCTACAACACTTTACAACACTTTACAACACTTTACAGCACTTTACAACACTTTACAACACTTTACAGCACTTTACAGCACTTTACAACACTTTACAACACTCTACAACACTTTACAGCACTTTACAACACTTTACAACACTTTACAGCACTCTACAACACTTTACAGCACTTTACAACACTTTACAGCACTTTACATCACTTTACAACACTTAAAATAACTTTACAACACTTTACAGCACTTCACAACACTTTACATCACTTTACAACACTTTACGACACTTTACATCACTTTACATCACTTTATAACACTCTACAACACTTTACAGCACTTCAGAAAAGTGTTCACTTAGAAAAGTGTAGATAAGTTTAGAAGAGTGTATAATACACTTTAGAAGAGTTCAAAACACTTCAGAAGAGTTTAGAAGAGTTTAGAACACTTCAGAAGAGTTTAGAACACTTTAGAAGAGTTTAGAACACTTCAGAAGAGTTTAGAACACTTCAGAAGAGTTTAGAACACTTTAGAAGAGTTTAGAACACTTCAGAAGAGTTTAGAACACTTCAGAAGAGTTTAGAACACTTTAGAAGAGTTTAGAACACTTTAGAAGAGTTCAAAACACTTCAGAAGAGTTTAGAACACTTCAGAAGAGTTTAGAACACTTTAGAAGAGTTTAGAACACTTTAGAAGAGTTTAGAACACTTCAGAAGAGTTTAGAAGAGTTTAGAACACTTCAGAAGAGTTTAGAACACTTCAGAAGAGTTTAGAACACTTTAGAAGAGTTTAGAACACTTCAGAAGAGTTTAGAACACTTTAGAAGAGTTTAGAACACTTCAGAAGAGTTTAGAACACTTCAGAAGAGTTTAGAACACTTCAGAAGAGTTTAGAACACTTTAGAAGAGTTTAGAACACTTCAGAGGAGTTTAGAACACTTCAGAAGAGTTTAGAACACTTTAGAAGAGTTTAGAACACTTTAGAAGAGTTCAAAACACTTCAGAAGAGTTTAGAAGAGTTTAGAACACTTCAGAAGAGTTTAGAACACTTCAGAAGAGTTTAGAACACTTTAGAAGAGTTTAGAACACTTTAGAAGAGTTTAGAACACTTCAGAGGAGTTTAGAACACTTCAGAAGAGTTTAGAACACTTCAGAGGAGTTTAGAACACTTCAGAAGAGTTTAGAACACTTTAGAAGAGTTTAGAACACTTCAGAAGAGTTTAGAACACTTTAGAAGAGTTTAGAACACTTCAGAAGAGTTTAGAACTCTTTAGAAGAGTTTAGAACACTTCAGAAGAGTTTAGAACACTTCAGAGGAGTTTAGAACACTTCAGAAGAGTTTAGAACACTTTAGAAGAGTTTAGAACACTTCAGAGGAGTTTAGAACACTTCAGAAGAGTTTAGAACACTTTAGAAGAGTTTAGAACACTTCAGAAGAGTTTAGAACACTTCAGAAGAGTTTAGAACACTTCAGAAGAGTTTAGAACACTTCAGAGGAGTTTAGAACACTTCAGAAGAGTTTAGAACACTTTAGAAAAGTTTAGAACACTTCAGAAGAGTTTAGAACACTTCAGAAGAGTTTAGAACACTTTAGAAGAGTTTAGAACACTTCAGAAGAGTTTAGAACACTTTAGAAGAGTTTAGAACACTTCAGAAGAGTTTAGAACACTTCAGAAGAGTTTAGAACACTTTAGAAGAGTTTAGAACACTTCAGAAGAGTTTAGAACACTTTAGAAGAGTTTAGAACACTTCAGAAGAGTTTAGAACACTTTAGAAGAGTTTAGAACACTTCAGAAGAGTTTAGAAGAGTTTAGAACACTTCAGAAGAGTTTAGAACACTTCAGAAGAGTTTAGAACACTTTAGAAGAGTTTAGAACACTTCAGAAGAGTTTAGAACACTTCAGAAGAGTTTAGAACACTTTAGAAGAGTTTAGAACACTTTAGAAGAGTTTAGAACACTTCAGAAGAGTTTAGAACACTTCAGAAGAGTTTAGAACACTTCAGAAGAGTTTAGAACACTTCAGAGGAGTTTAGAACACTTCAGAAGAGTTTAGAACACTTTAGAAGAGTTTAGAACACTTCAGAAGAGTTTAGAACACTTCAGAAGAGTTTAGAACACTTTAGAAGAGTTTAGAACACTTCAGAAGAGTTTAGAACACTTTAGAAGAGTTTAGAACACTTCAGAAGAGTTTAGAACACTTCAGAAGAGTTTAGAACACTTTAGAAGAGTTTAGAACACTTTAGAAGAGTTTAGAACACTTCAGAAGAGTTTAGAAGAGTTTAGAACACTTCAGAAGAGTTTAGAACACTTTAGAAGAGTTTAGAACACTTTAGAAGAGTTTAGAACACTTCAGAGGAGTTTAGAACACTTCAGAGGAGTTTAGAACACTTCAGAAGAGTTTAGAACACTTTAGAAGAGTTTAGAACACTTCAGAGGAGTTTAGAACACTTCAGAAGAGTTTAGAACACTTCAGAGGAGTTTAGAACACTTCAGAAGAGTTTAGAACACTTTAGAAGAGTTTAGAACACTTCAGAAGAGTTTAGAACACTTTAGAAGAGTTTAGAACACTTCAGATGAGTTTAGAACACTTCAGAAGAGTTTAGAACACTTTAGAAGAGTTTAGAACACTTTAGAAGAGTTCAAAACACTTCAGAAGAGTTTAGAAGAGTTTAGAACACTTCAGAAGAGTTTAGAACACTTCAGAAGAGTTTAGAACACTTTAGAAGAGTTTAGAACACTTTAGAAGAGTTTAGAACACTTCAGAGGAGTTTAGAACACTTCAGAAGAGTTTAGAACACTTCAGAGGAGTTTAGAACACTTCAGAAGAGTTTAGAACACTTTAGAAGAGTTTAGAACACTTCAGAAGAGTTTAGAACACTTTAGAAGAGTTTAGAACACTTCAGAAGAGTTTAGAACTCTTTAGAAGAGTTTAGAACACTTCAGAAGAGTTTAGAACACTTCAGAGGAGTTTAGAACACTTTAGAAAAGTTTAGAACACTTCAGAGGAGTTTAGAACACTTTAGAAGAGTTTAGAACACTTCAGAGGAGTTTAGAACACTTTAGAAGAGTTTAGAACACTTTAGAAGAGTTTGGAACACTTCAGAAGAGTTTAGAACACTTCAGAAGAGTTTAGAACACTTTAGAAGAGTTTAGAACACTTCAGATGAGTTTAGAACACTTTAGAAAAGTTTAGAACACTTTAGAAGAGTTTAGAACACTTTAGAAGAGTTTAGAACACTTCAGAAGAGTTTAGAACACTTCAGAAGAGTTTAGAACACTTTAGAAGAGTTTAGAACACTTCAGAAGAGTTTAGAACACTTCAGAAGAGTTTAGAACACTTCAGAAGAGTTTAGAACACTTCAGAAGAGTTTAGAACACTTCAGAAGAGTTTAGAACACTTTAGAAGAGTTTAGAACACTTCAGATGAGTTTAGAACACTTCAGAAGAGTTTAGAACACTTTAGAAGAGTTTAGAACACTTCAGAAGAGTTTAGAACACTTTAGAAGAGTTTAGAACACTTTAGAAGAGTTTAGAACACTTTAGAAGAGTTTAGAACACTTCAGAAGAGTTTAGAACACTTCAGAAGAGTTTAGAACACTTCAGAAGAGTTTAGAACACTTCAGAAGAGTTTAGAACACTTTAGAAGAGTTTAGAACACTTCAGAAGAGTTTAGAACACTTTAGAAGAGTTTAGAACACTTTAGAAGAGTTTAGAACACTTTAGAAGAGTTTAGAACACTTTAGAAGAGTTTAGAACACTTCAGAAGAGTTTAGAACACTTCAGAAGAGTTTAGAACACTTTAGAAGGGTTTAGAACACTTCAGAAGAGTTTAGAACACTTTAGAAGAGTTTAGAACTCTTTAGAAGAGTTTAGAACACTTCAGAGGAGTTTAGAACACTTCAGAAGAGTTTAGAACACTTCAGAAGAGTTCAAAACACTTCAGAAGAGTTTAGAAGAGTTTAGAACACTTCAGAAGAGTTTAGAACACTTCAGAAGAGTTTAGAACACTTTAGAAGAGTTTAGAACACTTTAGAAGAGTTTAGAACACTTCAGAGGAGTTTAGAACACTTCAGAAGAGTTTAGAACACTTCAGAGGAGTTTAGAACACTTCAGAAGAGTTTAGAACACTTTAGAAGAGTTTAGAACACTTCAGAAGAGTTTAGAACACTTTAGAAGAGTTTAGAACACTTCAGAAGAGTTTAGAACTCTTTAGAAGAGTTTAGAACACTTCAGAAGAGTTTAGAACACTTCAGAGGAGTTTAGAACACTTCAGAAGAGTTTAGAACACTTTAGAAGAGTTTAGAACACTTCAGAGGAGTTTAGAACACTTCAGAAGAGTTTAGAACACTTTAGAAGAGTTTAGAACACTTCAGAAGAGTTTAGAACACTTCAGAAGAGTTTAGAACACTTCAGAAGAGTTTAGAACACTTCAGAGGAGTTTAGAACACTTCAGAAGAGTTTAGAACACTTTAGAAAAGTTTAGAACACTTCAGAAGAGTTTAGAACACTTCAGAAGAGTTTAGAACACTTTAGAAGAGTTTAGAACACTTCAGAAGAGTTTAGAACACTTTAGAAGAGTTTAGAACACTTCAGATGAGTTTAGAACACTTCAGAAGAGTTTAGAACACTTTAGAAGAGTTTAGAACACTTTAGAAGAGTTTAGAACACTTTAGAAGAGTTCAAAACACTTCAGAAGAGTTTAGAAGAGTTTAGAACACTTCAGAAGAGTTTAGAAGAGTTTAGAACACTTCAGAAGAGTTTAGAACACTTCAGAGGAGTTTAGAACACTTTAGAAGAGTTTAGAACACTTCAGAAGAGTTTAGAACACTTCAGAAGAGTTTAGAACACTTTAGAAGAGTTTAGAACACTTTAGAAGAGTTTAGAACACTTCAGAAGAGTTTAGAACACTTCAGAAGAGTTTAGAACACTTCAGAAGAGTTTAGAACACTTCAGAGGAGTTTAGAACACTTCAGAAGAGTTTAGAACACTTTAGAAGAGTTTAGAACACTTCAGAAGAGTTTAGAACACTTCAGAAGAGTTTAGAACACTTTAGAAGAGTTTAGAACACTTCAGAAGAGTTTAGAACACTTTAGAAGAGTTTAGAACACTTCAGATGAGTTTAGAACACTTCAGAAGAGTTTAGAACACTTTAGAAGAGTTTAGAACACTTTAGAAGAGTTCAAAACACTTCAGAAGAGTTTAGAAGAGTTTAGAACACTTCAGAAGAGTTTAGAAGAGTTTAGAACACTTCAGAAGAGTTTAGAACACTTTAGAAGAGTTTAGAACACTTTAGAAGAGTTTAGAACACTTCAGAGGAGTTTAGAACACTTCAGAGGAGTTTAGAACACTTCAGAAGAGTTTAGAACACTTTAGAAGAGTTTAGAACACTTCAGAGGAGTTTAGAACACTTCAGAAGAGTTTAGAACACTTCAGAGGAGTTTAGAACACTTCAGAAGAGTTTAGAACACTTTAGAAGAGTTTAGAACACTTCAGAAGAGTTTAGAACACTTTAGAAGAGTTTAGAACACTTCAGATGAGTTTAGAACACTTCAGAAGAGTTTAGAACACTTTAGAAGAGTTTAGAACACTTTAGAAGAGTTCAAAACACTTCAGAAGAGTTTAGAAGAGTTTAGAACACTTCAGAAGAGTTTAGAACACTTCAGAAGAGTTTAGAACACTTTAGAAGAGTTTAGAACACTTTAGAAGAGTTTAGAACACTTCAGAGGAGTTTAGAACACTTCAGAAGAGTTTAGAACACTTCAGAGGAGTTTAGAACACTTCAGAAGAGTTTAGAACACTTTAGAAGAGTTTAGAACACTTCAGAAGAGTTTAGAACACTTTAGAAGAGTTTAGAACACTTCAGAAGAGTTTAGAACTCTTTAGAAGAGTTTAGAACACTTCAGAAGAGTTTAGAACACTTCAGAGGAGTTTAGAACACTTTAGAATAGTTTAGAACACTTCAGAGGAGTTTAGAACACTTTAGAAGAGTTTAGAACACTTCAGAGGAGTTTAGAACACTTTAGAAGAGTTTAGAACACTTTAGAAGAGTTTGGAACACTTCAGAAGAGTTTAGAACACTTCAGAAGAGTTTAGAACACTTTAGAAGAGTTTAGAACACTTCAGATGAGTTTAGAACACTTTAGAAAAGTTTAGAACACTTTAGAAGAGTTTAGAACACTTTAGAAGAGTTTAGAACACTTCAGAAGAGTTTAGAACACTTCAGAAGAGTTTAGAACACTTTAGAAGAGTTTAGAACACTTCAGAAGAGTTTAGAACACTTCAGAAGAGTTTAGAACACTTCAGAAGAGTTTAGAACACTTCAGAAGAGTTTAGAACACTTCAGAAGAGTTTAGAACACTTTAGAAGAGTTTAGAACACTTCAGATGAGTTTAGAACACTTCAGAAGAGTTTAGAACACTTTAGAAGAGTTTAGAACACTTCAGAAGAGTTTAGAACACTTTAGAAGAGTTTAGAACACTTTAGAAGAGTTTAGAACACTTTAGAAGAGTTTAGAACACTTCAGAAGAGTTTAGAACACTTCAGAAGAGTTTAGAACACTTCAGAAGAGTTTAGAACACTTCAGAAGAGTTTAGAACACTTTAGAAGAGTTTAGAACACTTCAGAAGAGTTTAGAACACTTTAGAAGAGTTTAGAACACTTTAGAAGAGTTTAGAACACTTTAGAAGAGTTTAGAACACTTTAGAAGAGTTTAGAACACTTCAGAAGAGTTTAGAACACTTCAGAAGAGTTTAGAACACTTTAGAAGGGTTTAGAACACTTCAGAAGAGTTTAGAACACTTCAGAAGAGTTTAGAACTCTTTAGAAGAGTTTAGAACACTTCAGAGGAGTTTAGTTTATAATAGTTTAGAACAGGCCAAAGATGTGGTCAGATCCGTATACACCAGTTTGCAGCAGTTTATCACTTTGTTATAAAACACATCAGGCCAAATGCACAGAAGTATTTCACTTATCGTATAATAATAATAATAATAATAATAATAATAATAATAATAATAATAATAATAATAATAATAATAATAATAATAATAATAACATTAATCATAATCATAACGTTCTTGTGCAGGTTCATTACAAAGAGGAGGTCGGCCGTGGGACCCCAGTGACCGAGACCCCAGAACTGGAGCGAGTCCGACGCAACCAGGACAACATCAGCAACGTGAGACCAAACCAGGACCAGACCAGGACCAGACCAGGACCAGACCAGGACCAGACCAGGACCAGACCAGGACCAGACCAGGACCAGACCTGGACTGACCCTGCTCCCTGCGCTGTTTTCAGGTAAAGTACCGCAGTGGGCTGCAGGAGCTGAGGGGGCGGAGCCTGCCTCACCTGGACACACCTGAGTACAGACGAGTGCGCCGCAGCCAGGACGCCATCTCCACGGTAACACAGCATCAGCCGCCACGGCAACTAAGGCCACGGCAACTAACGCCACGGCAACTAACGCCACGGCAACGGAGGCGGAGCTCACGAGACAAGAGCACTGAAGTGAAAGTGGCACCACGAGCACCGGACTAATGCACATCTGAACCAGGACTAAACCAGGACTGAACCAGGACTAAACCAGGACTAAACCAGGACTAAAACTGGACTAGACCAGGACTGAACCAGGACTGAACCAGGACTAAACCAGGACTAAAACTGGACTCAACCAGGACTGGACCAGGACTAAAACAGGACTGAACCAGGACTGAACCAGGACTGAACCAGGACTGAACCAGGACTAAACCAGGTCTAACTGTTGTTTCTTGTGTTTTGTAGCAGGTTCCTGAGCAGAGTCCAGGTTTGGTTCAGATCTGATTTGATCTTTAATCCACTTTAGTGTTTATCCTCTGACCAAATGCACCTGTGAGAGTGACACCTGAGCACGTCACACACACTTTACAAACGTGTGTGTGTGTGTGTGTGTGTGTGTGAACGTGACTGTTACTGCTCTGTGGTCCTGGTCCTGGTCCCGGTCCTGACCCGGCCTCTCTCTGCTCCCAAAGGCCAAGTACCACGAGGACTTCGACCGGTCCCGCGGCCGAGGCTCCGCGCTGGGATTGGACGAGCCGGGGATGGAGCGCTACCACAGAGCCAATCAGATGATCGGGGAGGCGGGGTATAGCCGCGGGCCACACCCCCAGAGCGCCGACAAGGACCGAAGACCCGGCGGCATCATCGTGGGTCAGTACCGGGGTTCGGGACGCAGGGGCAGATAAACAAACACTTTTTAACAGGAGCGCTGTGTCTCCATGGTAACCGCTGAACATCCTGCCACGCACACACACGTAGCACACCCCCAACAGAGACTCTGCACAGGATCTTTGTGTGACATGAGGTTTTGTTTGTCGTTAAACCCACTGCGTTTCTTCTCGGGACCTGAAGATCTGAAGGTCTGGAGAGCAGATCCAGGATCCATCTTTGACTTTGACCCAATGGAGGACGACATTCAGTCCAAGAGTCTGAGACGCATCTGCGGTACCAGAACCGGACCAGGACCGGACCAGGACCGGACCAGGACCGGACCAGGACTGGACCAGGACCGGACCAGGACCGGACCAGGACCGGACCAGGACCAGACCAGGACCGGACCAGGACCGGACCAGGACCGGACCAGAACCGGACCAGGACCGGACCAGGACCGGACCAGGACCAGACCAGGACCAGGACCAGGACCGGACCAGGACCGGACCAGGACCGGACCAGGACCAGACCAGGACCGGACCAGGACCGGACCAGGACCAGGACCGGACCAGGACCGGACCAGGACCGGACCAGGACCGGACCAGGACCAGGCCCGGACCAGGCCCGGACCAGGACCGGACCAGGACCGGACCAGGACCGAACCGGACCAGGACCGGACCAGGACCGGACCAGGACCAGGACCGGACCAGAACCGGACCAGGACCGGACCAGGACCGGACCAGGACCAGACCAGGACCAGGACCGGACCAGGACCAGACCAGGACCAGGACCGGACCAGGACCAGACCACCACCAGGACCAGACCATGACCAGACCATGACCAGACCAGGACTAAACCCGGACTGAACGAGGACTAGACCAGGACTAGACCAGCACCAGACCCGGACTGAAGCAGGACCTGGTCTAATTCCTGGTCTGTGTCTCAGGTCGTGAGCAGCTCAGACAAACTCGATCTTTGCCTCAGAGTCGAGCTCAGTCTGTTTCCTCTGAGCTGTGGGACCAGAGCAGCACCGAGACCGGTACAGAACCACAACAGAACCACCGCAGAACCACAACAGAACCACAACAGAACCACCACAGAACCACAACAGAACCACAACAGAACCACAACAGAACCACAACAGAACCACAACAGAACCACCACAGAACCACAACAGAACCACCGCAGAACCACAGCAGAACCACCGCAGAACCACAACAGAACCACAACAGAACCACCGCAGAACCACCACAGAACCACAGCAGAACCACAACAGAACCACAGCAGAACCACAGCAGAACCACAGCAGAACCACCACAGAACCACCGCAGAACCACCACAGAACCACAACAGAACCACCACAGAACCACAACAGAACCACCACAGAACCACCACAGAACCACAACAGAACCACAGCAGAACCACAACAGAACCACAACAGAACCACAACAGAACCACCACAGAACCACCACAGAACCACAACAGAACCACTGAGTGAAACTACCAAGTGTGAAACCACCTGTCGCACCTGTCCTGTACTAACCACCACAGAACCACCACAGAACCACCGCAGAACCACAACAGAACCACAGCAGAACCACTACAGAACCAAAACCAGAACCAAACCACCTGTGACACCTGTCACACCTGTGACACCTGTCACACCTGTGACACCTGTCACACCTGTCACACCTGTGGCACCTGTGACACCTGTCACACCTGTCACACCTGTCACACCTGTCACACCTGTTACACCTGTCACACCTGTCACACCTGTGACACCTGTTACACCTGTCACACCTGTCACACCTGTCACACCTGTGGCACCTGTGACACCTGTCACACCTGTCACACCTGTCACACCTGTCACACCTGTCACACCTGTCACACCTGTCACACCTGTCACACCTGCGCTGGAGCTGTCACTCAAACTCCAAACTCCATTTAGATTCTAAGGAACAGACTCGATACTCGACACTGATGATAAAAACCTCTTTTCTTTACAGTCTCCTGTGATTTTCCACATTAAACAGTAGAACTGTCTGCTCTGTTCCCACATGTCCTTATGTCTGTGTGATCCTCAGTGTCCAGGAAGGTTCCACAGTGTCTGTGTGTGCACTCTAGTCTCTGAGCTCTTATACTTGTTCTGATCCAGCTCCAGATCGTTCTAACACATTCAGGAAAAGTTCTGCTCTGTTAATGGGACTTTTCACTGCCTGTGAAAAATGAGGATCTAGTTTCGATTCTAATTTTAGTATCGATTAGGATCCGATTTTCGATGTAGAAATGCAGTTTTAAGGTGTTTTTGAGCAGTGAAAACTTCCTTAATGAATGAAATGCCAGATAAATAACTTTAAAGCCACACTGTGGAGCATTTCATTACAACAAGCAGGTGGTGAACCCCTCCATCAGAAAAGCTCCATAGACCCTTTTAGGGTGGAAGTGATTAAAAAGCTGCGTGCGCATTTTGGCAAATGAAGTGTCATTGTTCCCCGTTCGTTCAGAAGACGGAGATAAAAACATTTCAGCACCAAAACGTCTGGTTCTGTGTGTTTGTCAGAATCGATGTTCTACCGGTGACACTAAAAGGCTCCACAGTGCAGCTTTAACGACCACTTTCACCCACGTTTTGATTGATTCCCCACAAGACTGCGGCTCACAGGGCCCCCTCACAGCCCCCTCACAGGGCCCGCTCACAGGGCCCCCTCACAGGGCCCCTCACAGGGCCCCGTCACAGGGCCCCGTCACAGGGCCCCGTCACAGGGCCCCTCACAGGGCCCCCTCACAGCGCTCCCTCACAGCGCCCCCTCACAGCGCTCCCTCACAGGGCCCCCTCACAGGGCCCCCTCACAGGGCCCCCTCACAGGGCCCCCTCACAGCGCCCCTCACAGGGCCCCCTCACAGGGCCCCCTCACAGCGCCCCCTCACAGGGCCCCCTCACAGGGCCCCCTCACAGGGCCCCCTCACAGGGCCCCCTCACAGGGCCCCCTCACAGCGCCCCCTCACAGGGCCCCCTCACAGCGCCCCCTCACAGCGCTCCCTCACAGCGCCCCCTCACAGCGCCCCCTCACAGGGCCCCCTCACAGGGCCCCCTCTGGCAGCCCCCTCACAGCGCCTCACAGCGCTCCTCACAGCGCTCCTCACAGCGCCCCTCACAGCGCCCCTCACAGGGCCCCCTCACAGCGCTCCCTCACAGGGCCCCCTCACAGGGCACCCTCACAGGGCCCCTCTGGCGCCCCCTCACAGGGCCCCTCACAGGGCCCCTCACAGGGGCCCCCTCACAGGGGCCCCTCTGGGCCCCCTCACAGCGCCCCTCAGCGCCTCACAGGGCCCCCTCACAGGGCCCCCTCACAGGGCCCCCTCACAGGGCCCCCTCACAGGGCCCCCTCACAGCGCCCCTCACAGGGCCCCCTCACAGGGCCCCCTCACAGGGCCCCCTCACAGCGCTCCCTCACAGCGCCCCCTCACAGCGCTCCCTCACAGGGCCCCCTCACAGGGCCCCCTCACAGGGCCCCCTCACAGCGCCCCTCACAGGGCCCCCTCACAGCGCCCCCTCACAGCGCTCCCTCACAGCGCCCCCTCACAGGGCCCCCTCACAGGGCCCCCTCACAGGGCCCCCTCACAGCGCTCCCTCTGGCGCCCCTCTGGCGCTCCCTCAGGGGCCCCTCACAGGGGCCCCTCACAGGGCCCCTCACAGGCGCCCCTCACAGGGCCCCTCTGGCGCCCCTCACAGCGCTCCTCACAGCGCCCCCTCTGGGGCCCCTCACAGGGCCCCCTCACAGGAGCCCCCTCACAGGCGCCCCCTCTGGGGCCCCTCACAGGGCCCCCTCACAGGGCCCCTCACAGGGCCCCTCACAGGGGCCCCTCTGGCGCCCCTCACAGGGCCCCTCACAGGGCCCCTCACAGGGCCCCCTCACAGCGCGCTCCCTCTGGCGCCCCCTCTGGCCAGCTCCCTCACAGGGCCCCTCACAGGGCCCCCTCACAGGGCCCCCTCACAGCGCCCCCTCACAGGGCCCCCTCACAGCGCCCCCTCTGGCGCTCCCTCACAGCGCCCCCTCTGGCGCTCCCTCACAGGGCCCCCTCACAGGGCCCCCTCACAGGGCCCCCTCACAGCGCCCCTCACAGGGCCCCCTTACAGGGGCCCCTCACAGGAGCCCCTCACAGGGCCCCTCACAGGGCCCCCTCTGGCGCCCCTCTGGCGCCCTCACTGGCGCCCCCTCATGGCGCTCCCTCACAGCGCCCCTCACAGCGCCCCCTCACAGCGCCCCCTCACAGGGCCCCCTCACAGCGCCCCTCACAGGGCCCCCTCACAGGGCCCCCTCACAGGGCCCCCTCACAGGGCCCCCTCACAGGCGCCCCTCTGGCGCCCCCTCTGGCAGCCCCCTCTGGCGCCCCCTCACAGCGCTCCTCACTGGCGCCCCCTCTGGCGCCCCCTCTGGCGCCCCTCTGGCGCCCCCTCACAGGGCCCCCTCTGGCGCCCCCTCACAGCGCCCCTCTGGGGCCCCCTCACAGGGGCCCCCTCTGGCGCCCCCTCTGGCGCCCCTCTGGCGCCCCCTCTGGCGCCCCCTCACAGCGCCCCTCTGGCGCCCCTCACAGGGCCCCCTCACAGGGCCCCCTCACAGCGCCCCCTCACAGCGCCCCCTCACAGCGCCCCCTCACAGGGCCCCCTCACAGGGCCCCCTCACAGCGCCCCCTCACAGGGCCCCCTCACAGGGCCCCCTCACAGGGCCCCCTCACAGCGCCCCCTCACAGCGATCCCTCACAGCGCCCCCTGCGGCTCACAGTCTGTGTGTGTTTCAGCTCCCGTCCTGCCTGGCGCGTACCAGCAGGTGGCGCAGCAGCAGCAGCAGTTCGGATACATGCACCAGACGAGTCTGTCCTCAGTGAGATCAGTCACCTCCCCCCCACACACCCCCAACATGGTACTGAACCAGGACCAGGACTGAACCAGGACTGAACCAGGACCGAACCAGGACTGAACCAGGACCGAACCAGGACTGAACCAGGACCAGGACTGAACCAGGACCGGACCAGGACCGAACCAGGACCGAACCAGGACCGAACCAGGACCGGACCAGGACCGGACCAGGACCGAACCAGGACCGAACCAGGACCGAACCAGGACCGAACCAGGACTGAACCAGGACTAGACAGTTAATTTTGTATTTTATTACGTTCATTCTGTTCTGTTTTTATTCTGTGTGTCTCCCTCTGGTGGCGGTGTGTCTTCGGCGGTTGCCGTGGCAGCGCGTGTACCGGGCGCTGTACGATTACGCGGCTCAGGACCACGACGAGGTCTCGTTCAAAGACGGAGACGTGATCGTGAACGCGCAGCACATCGACGAGGGCTGGATGTACGGAACCGTCCAGAGAACCGGCCAGTCCGGTATGCTGCCCGCCAACTACGTGCACCCCGCCCTCTGAGGGCTGTGCCAGATGCCCTCCCCGAGTGTCAGATGCCCTCCCCGAGTGCCCTCCCCGTGTGCCAGATGCCCTCCCCGAGTGCCCTCCCCGTGTGTCAGATGCCCTCCCCGTGTGTCAGATGCCCTCCCCGTGTGTCAGATGCCCTCCCCGAGTGCCCTCCCCGTGTGCCAGATGCCCTCCCCGAGTGTCAGATGCCCTCCCCGTGTGTCAGATGCCCTCCCCGAGTGTCAGATGCCCTCCCCGTGTGTCAGATGCCCTCCCCGTGTGCCCTCCCCGTGTGTCAGATGCCCTCCCCGTGTGTCAGATGCCCTCCCCGTGTGTCAGATGCCCTCCCCGTGTGTCAGGTGCCCTCCCCGAGTGCCCTCCCCGTGTGTCAGATGCCCTCCCCGTGTGTCAGGTGCCCTCCCCGTGTGTCAGGTGCCCTCCCCGTGTGTGTCAGGTGCTCTCCCCGTGTGTCAGGTGCCCTCCCCGTGTGTCAGATGCCCTCTCCGTGTGTCAGGTGCCCTCCCCGTGTGTTAGATGCCCTCCCCGTGTGTCAGATGCCCTCCCCGAGTGCCAGATGCCCTCCCCGTGTGTCAGATGCCCTCCCCGTGTGTCAGATGCCCTCCCCGTGTCAGTATTATATCTTCTAAACGGGGAAAACTCTCAAAATCCTTCAAATCAGGACGGAGGGTTTCAGAACGACGGGACATTTGCACAGTTACTATAGCAACTAGCAATTTAAAACAAATATTGTGAATTATGAACGGGGAAAAGTCCTCGAAAAGTTGATTCAGAAATGATCAGGAAAAAACATTTGTGGACAGAACAAACTCAAATTTCTACATTTCTCAAAAAAACTCAAATTATCCACAATTTAATATTTGACAATTTTATAATGAAAAGTGTAATTTTTTAGATTCCGTCTGAAACTCCCTGAGATCTTTAGCTGAATCCGCCTCTTTCTCCAAACCTGAGCACTTCCTGCCTCCGTGCTGAGGTGTGGACGTGCAGCGCCCCCTCCTGGTCACACCCGGGGTTTCCTCACTGTGTTCGGTTTGAATCTGCTGCGAGTTTGAGCCTCTGTTACGCTCGATAAAGTCACACCACGGGATTTTCCTGCTTCTTGGTTTGGCGATCGTCCCTGAGGAGAATATTTACCACAGCTTTACAAAAGTTCAGAGTCAGTTTGTGGAGAAAAGCTGAAAAGAAAATCCCAAAATGCTTATGTCACCAAGAGGAAAACTCCGTCCAAAATGCAGAGTTTACACACAAGGACGGGCTGGTTCTGACACTTTAAGCTGCACTGTGTAACTTTCTGCTATTTTTTTCTCCATGAAGATGTTTTTACTTCGTCTGGAATGTTCCACAGTATGGCATTAAACGTTTCTATCTCCATGGAAACGAAACTAGACCAAGTTACGGGTCCCTTTTTCTCTGGATTTTTTAGCTCTAAAACCTCCTGTGATTGAATAAATGTAAAGTTGAGCTGTTTAATGTCGTACTGCGGAACATTCCAGGCAGAGCAGTGACGAAAAGTTCCTCAGTGCAGCTTTCCCTAAATAAAGCAGTGGTCTGTGCCGTTGTGCCGTTGAGCTCCTGGTTGCTCGGTTCTGTGCCCAAACAGGAAGTGACATCATAAACTTCGCCAAACCAAAAACGAGAGAAAATCTGGTAAAAATCTGGTAAAACGTGTTTGTTCTGATACAATCTGCACTTCTGTGTTCAAATAAAACCTGTTTCACCTCCGAGTCTGAGTCCTGATTTAGTC
The DNA here is from genome assembly GCA_034769755.1 of Odontamblyopus lacepedii. NCBI lineage: Eukaryota > Metazoa > Chordata > Actinopteri > Gobiiformes > Gobiidae > Odontamblyopus > Odontamblyopus lacepedii. The sequence goes on along the minus strand of CM068361.1, from coordinate 3,095,076 downwards.
CCGGTTTAGTTCTGGTTTAGTCCCTGGTTAAGGCCTGGTTTAGGCCTGATTTAGTCCTGGTTTAGACCTGGTTTATGCCTAATTTAGTCCTGGTTTAGCTCTCATTCAGTCCTGGTTTAGACCTGGTTTAGTCCTGGTTTAGTCCTGGTCCAGTCCTGGTTTAGTCCTGGTCCAGTCCTGGTTCAGTCCTGGTCCAGTCCTGGTCCAGTCCTGGTCCAGTCCTGGTCCAGTCCTGGTCCAGTCCTGGTCTCTATATTCGGCTCATATTCGGTCTGATCGGGAGTCGAACCCTCGGCTCGTTTGGGCTCGTGTCTCTTTAAGCCCCGCCCCCTCCTCGCGTGCGGAGCTATGGCGGCCGCGCGGGACCAGGACGTGTTCCTGGGCTTTGACTTCAGCACTCAGCAGGTAAACTCACCTGTCACTCACCTGTCACTCACCTGCCGCTCACCTGCGCGTCATGTCCTCCGCACGCGCTTTCACGCACGGGCTGCGCGCGGAGCCACTGCGCACACCCGGAACACGGCGGTTTGTTTGGGATTCTGCCGCGTGAAAGAAGCTCCGAGTCAAATTTTGGACTTTAGACCCAGAAAAACCTGAAAACTGCGACGAGTTTGAGATTAAACCCGAGAAAACGGCAAATAAACACGAAAAAAATCAAAAACAACGAAACAAATATAAACACGATAAATCTGGGAACGAAATATTCCACTTTACTTTAACTACATGTTTTATTCAACTGTGTTAGTGCCACTGTTCAGTCCTGGACCCGGTCTAGTCCGGGTCTAGTCCTGGTTTAGTTCCTTTAATCCTGTTTTAGCCCAAGTTTAGTCTCCCTTTAGTCCAGTTTTTGCCAAAGTTAAACTCTACTTTAGTCCTAGTTTAGTCCTGGTTCAGTCCTGTTTAGTTTAGTCCTGGTTTAGTCCTTATTCAGTCCTGGTCTGATCCTGGTCTAGCCCTGGTCTGGTCCTGGTCTAGTCCTGGTCCTGGTCTAGCCCTGGTCTTGTCCTGGTCTAGTCCTGGTCTAGTCCTGGTCTAGCCCTGGTCTAGTCCTGGTCTAGTCCTGGTCTAGCCCTGGTCTAGTCCTGGTCTGGTCCTGGTCTAGTCCTGGTCCTGGTCTGGTCCTGGTCTAGTCCTGGTCTAGTCCTGGTCTGGTCCTGGTCTAGTCCTGGTCTAGCCCTGGTCTAGTCCTGGTCTGGTCTTGGTCTCAGTTGAAGGTTCTGGCTCTGGACTCGGAGCTGCGGGTTCTTCTTGAGGATCATGTCCAGTTCGACTCGGACCTGCCGGAGTTCAGGTGAGTGTCACCTGTCAGGGGGCGGGGCCTGGGGTTAGTTCAGGTGAGTGTCACCTGTCAGGGGGCGGGGCCTGGGGGAGTTCAGGTGAGTGTCACCTGTCAGGGGGCGGGGCCTGGGGAGTTCAGGTGAGTGTCACCTGTCAGGGGGCGGGGCCTGGGGAGTTCAGGTGAGTGTCACCTGTCAGGGGGCGGGGCCTGGGGTTAGTTCAGGTGAGTGTCACCTGTCAGGGGGCGGGGCCTGGGGGGAGTTCAGGTGAGCGTCACCTGTCAGGGGGCGGGGCCTGGGGGAGTTCAGGTGAGTCAACTGTCAGGGGGCGGGGCCTGGGGGAGTTCAGGTGAGTCACCTGTCAGGGGGCGGGGCCTGGGGGAGTTCAGGTGAGTGTCACCTGTCAGGGGGCGGGGCCTGGGGGAGTTCAGGTGAGTGTCACCTGTCAGGGGGCGGGGCCTGAGGGCGTTCAGGTGAGCGTCACCTGTCAGGGGGCGGGGCCTGGGGGAGTTCAGGTGAGTGTCACCTGTCAGGGGGCAGGGCCTGGGGGATCCTGCGCTATGATTGGCTCGTCCTGCTGTCAGTCAAACGCAGGGGGAGCTTCACTGTAAAAACCTTCTCCAGACTGAAGAATAAAGGACGTGTTTTGTTTCCTTTATAAACACTTTGCAGCTGAAGTCGTGATTTTCTGGGGTGACGCTAACTGGAGGCACTGCTCTGTCTACAGGTCTGTTACTCTTAGACGTTATTAGACTTTAATCTCAGTGTTATTAGTTATTTATTAGTAAGAGCTACGGCAGGTGATCTGATCTGTGCGGTCGCCGTGGTAACTGCTGAACATTCCACCGCAGACACACATGTAGCCCCCCCCCCCCGTGACGTCACAGTTTTGTCTCCCCGTCAGGACTCAGGGTGGCGTCCACCTGCACCAGGACCGTCTGACTGTCACCTCCCCCGTCCTCATGTGGGTCCAGGTCAGAATCCCTCCATCTGCATCCCTCCATCCCTCCATCTCATCCCTCCATCTGCATCCCTCCATCCCTCCATCTCCATCCCTCCATCTCCATCCCTCCATCTGCATCCCTCCATCTGCATCCCTCCATCTGCATCCCTCCATCCCTCCATCTCCATCCCTCCATCTGCATCCCTCCATCTGCATCCCTCCATCCCTCCATCTGCATCCCTCCATCTGCATCCCTCCATCTGCATCCCTCCATCCCTCCATCTGCATCCCTCCATCCCTCCATCTGCATCCCTCCATCCCTCATCTGCATCCCTCCATCTGCATCCCTCCATCCCTCCATCTGCATCCCTCCATCCCTCCATCTGCATCCCTCCATCCCTCCATCTGCATCCCTCCATCCCTCCATCTGCATCCCTCCATCTGCATCCCTCCATCCCTCCATCTGCATCCCTCCATCCCTCCATCTGCATCCCTCCATCCCTCCATCTGCATCCCTCCATCTGCATCCCTCCATCCCTCCATCTGCATCCCTCCATCCCTCATCTGCATCCCTCCATCTGCATCCCTCCATCTGCATCCCTCCATCCCTCATCTGCATCCCTCCATCTGCATCCCTCCATCTGCATCCCTCCATCCCTCCATCTGCATCCCTCCATCCCTCATCTGCATCCCTCCATCTGCATCCCTCCATCTGCATCCCTCCATCCCTCCATCTGCATCCCTCCATCTGCATCCCTCCATCTGCATCCCTCCATCCCTCCATCTGCATCCCTCCATCTGCATCCCTCCATCTGCATCCCTCTATCTGCATCCCTCCATCCCTCCATCTCCATCCCTCCATCTGCATCCCTCCATCTGCATCCCTCCATCTGCATCCCTCCATCTCTGCATCTATCTCTGCCTGTCTTTTACACACCTCTACATCTCTCTCCATCTTTCTGTCTCTCTATCTCTCTCTCTAACGCTACTCCTCTATCCATCTCGCCGTCCGTCCCCCTCTCTCCATCTCTCTCTCTCTCTCCCCTCTTTTTCCATTTCTCTCCTCTTTTCCCCTCTTTCTCCCTCCTCTGTCTCTGTTTCTCTCCCTTTTCCTCTCCCTCTTTCTCTCCCTCCTTTCTTCTTCTTCTTCTTCTTCTTCTTCTTCTTCTTCTTTTCTCTCTGTTTCAGGCTCTGGACAAACTGTTGAACAAACTGAAATCTTCTGGGTTCGACTTCTCCAGAGTGAAAGCGATTTCAGGCAGCGGACAGGTACTGTTCTGGACCTGCTCTAGTCCTGGTTTAGTCCTGGTTTAGACCTGGTTTAGTCCTGGTTTAGTCCTGGTTTAGTCCTGGTTTAGTCCTGGTTTAGACCTGGTTTAGTCCTGGTTTAGTCCTGGTCTGAGTCTGTGTTTTCTCCTGCAGCAGCATGGTAGTGTGTTCTGGAGGAAAGGAGCCGCTCAGACCCTCAGGACTCTGGACCCGGACTTGGAACTGTTCCAGATCCTCCAGGTTTGTCTCAAGACCCTGGTTTAGTCCTGGTTTAGTCCTGGTTTAGTTCTGGTTTAGTCCTGCTTTAGTCCTGGTCTAGTCCTG
>CM068361.1:3016263-3086263 GCA_034769755.1 Odontamblyopus lacepedii | reverse complement strand
GTCTGGGTCTGGGTCTGGTTCTGGGTCTGGTTCTGGGTCTGGTTCTGGTTCTGGTTCTGGCTGTGGCTGGTCACCGCGGTAACCATAAAGTGACAGTGTGTTTTGTCTCAGAGGATTTCGTTGGTGAGCAGCTTCGCCGCGTCGCTGTTCCTCGGAGACCAGGCCCCCATCGACCTCAGCGACGGTACGACAACCCGGACTAACCCGGGACTAACCCGGGACTAAACCCGGGACTAACCCCGGACTAACCCCGGACTAACCCCGGACTAACCCCGGACTAACCCCGGACTAACCCCGGACTAAACCCGGACTAAACCCGGACTAACCCCGGACTAACCCCGGACTAACCCCGGACTAACCCCGGACTAAACCCGGACTAAACCCGGACTAAACCCGGTCTGAGGACTAACCCCAGTCTGTGGACTGAACCCGGTCTGTGGTCCGGTCTGTGGTCTAACCCCGGTCCTGGTTTGGTTCCAGGGTCTGGGATGAACCTGTTGGACTTGTCTCAGAGGGACTGGTCTGATCTGTGTTTGGAGGCCTGTGCCCCAGGACTGCGCCCCCTGCTGGCGTCGCCGGTGCCCTCGGCCTCCGTCCTGGTGAGACTCACGATTTATGATCACATAATAATTAATATAAAAATAATGAGCAATATAAATGTAATGAATTATATAAATATAATGAACAATATAAATATAATGAATTATATAAATATAATTAACAATATAAATATAATAAATGATATAAAAATAATGAACAATATAAATATAATGAATTATATAAATATAATAATCTAAACTGAGCTGTGGTGCATTCAGGGCCCTGTCTCCTCGTACTTCGTGAGGCGTTTCGGGTTCTCCGAGCGCTGCAGCGTCGTGGCGTTCACCGGAGACAATCCCGGTAAATCCACAATCTGTTTTTTTATTTAATTTACAGGTTTTTATTTTTTTTTATTTTTTTTGTCTGTTTCTAGAGTTCAGTTCATGTTGTTTTAAATGTGGCTGTAATTCCTCTTTTCTCCACTGAGCAGCGCTGTTCCCCAGTTTTTCTTTTCACCAGGACTGAACCAGGACTGAACCAGGACTGAACCAGGTCTAAACCAGGACTGAACCAGGACTGAACCAGGACTGAACCAGGTCTAAACCAGGACTGAACCAGGACTGAACCAGGACTGAACCAGGTCTAAACCAGGACTGAACCAGGACCAAACCAGGACTGAACCAGGACCGAACCAGGACTGAACCAGGACTGAACCAGGACTGAACCAGGACTGAACCAGGTCTAAACCAGGACCGAACCAGGACCGAACCAGGACCGAACCAGGACCGAACCAGAGACTAAACCAGGACTAAACCCGGTCTAAACCCAATCTAAACCTCGTCTAAACCTGGTCTAATCCTGGTCTTGTGTTTCAGCGTCTCTGGCGGGGATGAGGCTGCAGCCCGGAGACGTCGCTGTGAGTTTTTGATTTTTATTTAAGAGCAGAAAATTTCATAGAGAACCCTGTGGGTTAAAGCCTCACTGCGGGACATTAGAGCCTCACTGCGGGACATTAAAGCCTCACTGCGGGACATTAGAGCCTCACTGCGGGACATTAGAGCCTCACTGCGGGACATTAAAGCCTCACTGCGGGACATTAGAGCGGGTTAAAGCCTCACTGCGGGACATTAGAGCGGGTTAAAGCCTCACTGCGGGACATTAAAGCCTCACTGCGGGACATTAAAGCCTCACTGCGGGACATTAAAGCCTCACTGCGGGACATTAGAGCCTCACTGCGGGACATTAGAGCCTCACTGCGGGACATTAGAGCCTCACTGCGGGACATTAAAGCCTCACTGCGGGACATTAGAGCGGGTTAAAGCCTCACTGCGGGACATTAAAGCCTCACTGCGGGACATTAGAGCCTCACTGCGGGACATTAGAGCCTCACTGCGGGACATTAAAGCCTCACTGCGGGACATTAAAGCCTCACTGCGGGACATTAAAGCCTCACTGCGGGACATTAGAGCCTCACTGCGGGACATTAAAGCCTCACTGCGGGACATTAGAGCGGGTTAAAGCCTCACTGCGGGACATTAAAGCCTCACTGCGGGACATTAGAGCGGGTTAAAGCCTAACTGCGGGACATTAAAGCCTCACTGCGGGACATTAGAGCCTCACTGCGGGACATTAGAGCCTCACTGCGGGACATTAAAGCCTCACTGCGGGACATTAAAGCCTCACTGCGGGACATTAGAGCCTCACTGCGGGACATTAGAGCCTCACTGCGGGACATTAAAGCCTCACTGCGGGACATTAAAGCCTCACTGCGGGACATTAGAGCCTCACTGCGGGACATTAGAGCCTCACTGCGGGACATTAGAGCCTCACTGCGGGACATTAGAGCCTCACTGCGGGACATTAGAGCCTCACTGCGGGACATTAGAGCCTCACTGCGGGGCATTAGAGCCTCACTGCGGGGCATTAGAGCCTCACTGCGGGACATTAGAGCCTCACTGCGGGACATTAGAGCCTCACTGCGGGACATTAAAGCCTCACTGCGGGACTTTCCGGTGTTTCCAGGTGAGTCTGGGCACCAGTGACACCGTGTTCCTGTGGCTGCAGTTCCCTCGTCCGGCTCTAGAGGGACACGTGTTCATCAACCCCATCGACCCGCAGCAGCACATGGCCCTGCTCTGGTGAGACCGGCTTTAGACCGGGGTTAGACCGGGGTTAGACCGGGGTTAGACCGGGGTTAGACCGGGTTAGACCGGGTTAGACCAGGTTTAGACCGGCTTTAGACCGGGGTTAGACCGGCTTTAGACCGGGGTTAGACCGGCTTTAGACCGGGGTTAGACCGGGGTTAGACCGGGGTTAGACCGGCTTTAGACTGGGTTTAGTCTTGGTTTAGTCCTGGTTCAGTCCTGGTTTAGTCCTGGTTTAGTCCTGGTTTAGTCCTGGTTTAGTCCTGGTTTAGTCCTGGTTTAGTCCTGGTTTAGTCTTGGTTCAGTCCTGGTTTAGTCCTGGTTTAGTCCTGGTTCTAGACTAACTCCTTGTGCTTTTGTGGTGGTAGTTTTAAGAACGGTTCTCTGGTCCGGCAGAGGATCCGGGACGAGCTCGGCGGGTCCTGGACTCGCTTCTCCACAGCTCTGAGCGACTCTCCTCTCGGTAACCACGGCAACATCGGTACACAACTTTATTTATTTAACGTTGTGGAGCGCTCGATTTTTTAAATTTGGCATTTTTTAGGTTTCAGATTTCACTTCCTGCCTGCAAATCCCGACATGATTTACACCGGGCGAAAAGGACAAAGGAAAAAATAGAAAAAAACACATTCATTTTGTTTAAATCATGTTTAAAATAATAGAAATTATAATTTATATTAAGTCAAAATGAGACTCGTAAAAGTCCGTCATGCTCCTTCAAAATAAAACTCTGTCTGTTCTCAGGCTTTTATTTTGACGTGCTGGAGATCCTTCCTGCGGCCGTGGGCGTGCACCGCTTCGACGCTCACGACAACAAGGTCATTTTTAGGTTTTGTTTTTCATAAATAAATAATAAATAAACCAAACTCGGGTGGCGCCTGAGTGCAGTTCTGCTGCTGCCCTGCAGGTGTCCTCGTTCCCCGCTCACACTGAGGTCCGAGCGCTCGTGGAGGGGCAGTTCCTGTCCAAACGACTCCACGCCGAACGCCTCGGATACGCCATCGGTAACCCCGCCCCTCCCCTCTGTAACCCCACCCCTCCCCTCTGTAACCCCGCTCCTCCCCTCTGTAACCCCGCCCCTCACCTCTGTAACCCCGCCCCTCACCTCTGTAACCCCGCCCCTCACCTCTGTAACCCCGCCCCTCCCCTCTGTAACCCCGCCCCTCTGTAACCCCGCCCCTCACCTCTGTAACCCCGCCCCTCCCCTCTGTAACCCCGCTCCTCCCCTCTGTAACCCCGCCCCTCACCTCTGTAACCCCGTGAGTTGTGCTCACAACTCACTTTGGTCATTTCCTGTTTGCCTTATTTGGCCCTGTGTTTTTAGTTCCTGTTTGCCTTATTTGGTCGTGTGTTTTAGTTCCTGTTGCCTTATTTGGTCGTGTGTTTTAGTTCCTGTTGCCTTATTTGGTCGTGTGTTTTAGTTCCTGTTGCCTTATTTGGTCGTGTGTTTTTAGTTCCTGGGACCCGAGTCTTGGCGACAGGAGGAGCCTCTTCAAACCCGCAGATCCTCCAGGTCTGTCCCATGATTCAGTCCTGGTTTAGTCCCGGTTTAATCCCGGTTCAGTCCTGGTTTAGTCCCGGTTTAGTCCCGGTTCAGTCCTGGTTCATTCCTGGTTCATTCCTGGTTCAGTCCTGGTTCTTGTGTTTTGTTGCAGGTTTTATCAGACGTCTTTAACGCTCCAGTTTACACCATGGACAGCTCCAACTCCACCTGCCTCGGCTCGGCCTACAGAGCCCTGCACGGTACCTGGACCTGGACCTGGACCTGGACCTGGACCTGGACCTGACCCGGACCTGACCCGGACCTGGACCTGGACCTGGACCTGACCCGGACCTGGACCTGGACCTGACCCGGACCTGGACCTGACCCGGACCTGACCCGGACCTGACCCGGACCTGACCCGGACACTTTTACATTTTTACTTTAAACTACAGCACATTAGAAACCATAAACTCTAAAACCTGTCCTCAAATGTGATTCTCGCATTTGTTTCTGTCTTTTTGTCCATTTTCCTGGACATGTTTAAACTTCGAGCAGAATCTTTTTATTAAAGTCTAAATCACAGGAAAATGAGATTAAAAACTTAACTTTGGTGTTTTGGTTTTCAGGCGTCGTGTCTGAGTCCAGAGTCTCGTTTTTCGACGCCGTGAGAAAAGGACCAGAGCCAAAACTGATCACAACTCCTCATCCCCACGCCAAAGAGGTGAGGAGGAGGAGGAGGAGGAGGAGAGGAGAGGAGAGGAGGAGGTGAGGAGAGGAGAGGAGGAGGAGAGGAGGAGGAGGAGGAGGAGGAGGAGGAGGAGGAGAGGAGGAGGAGGAGGAGGAGGAGGAGAGGAGGAGGAGGAGAGGAGGAGGAGAGGAGGAGGGGAGGGGAGGAGGAGGAAGAGAGAGGAGGAGAGGAGGAGGAGAGAGGAGGAGGAGGAGGGGAGGAGGAGAGGAGGAGGAGGAGAGGAGGAGGAGGAGGTGGAGGAGGAGAGGAGGAGGAGGAGGAGAGAGGAGAGGAGGAGGAGGAGGAGGAGGAGAGACACCTGAGGAGGAGGAGGAGGAGAGGAGGAGGAGAGGAGGAGGAGGAGGAGAGGAGGAGGAGAGACGAGAGGAGAGGAGAGGAGGAGGAGGAGGAGGAGGAGGAGAGGAGGAGGAGGAGAGGAGGAGGAGGAGGAGGAGGAGGAGGAGGGAGGAGAGGAGGAGGAGGAGAGGAGGAGGAGAGGAGGAGGAGGAGAGGAGGAGGAGGAGGAGAGGAGGAGGAGGAGAGGAGAGGAGGAGGAGGAGAGGAGGAGGAGGAGGCACTAGTTCTCATCTCTAAAGTTCATGTAGTCTGGATTGTTTTTACTTTATAAATGACTTTTGGAGCTTTGACGGGACTAAACCTGGACTAAACCAGGACTAAACCAGGACTAAACCAGGACTAAACCTGGACTAAACCAGGACTAAACCAGGACTAAACCAGGACTAAACCTGGACTAAACCTGGACTAAACCAGGACTAAACCAGGACTAAACCAGGACTAAACCTGGACTAAACCTGGACTAAACCAGGACTAAACCTGGACTAAACCAGGACTAAACCAGGACTAAACCTGGACTAAACCAGGACTAAACCAGGACTAAACCTGGACTAAACCTGGACTAAACCTGGACTAAACCAGGACTAAACCAGGACTAAACCTGGACTAAACCTGGACTAAACCTGGACTAAACCTGGACTAAACCAGGACTAAACCTGGACTAAACCAGGACTAAACCTGGACTAAACCTGGACTAAACCTGGACTAAACCAGGACTAAACCTGGACTAAACCAGGACTAAACCAGGACTAAACCTGGACTAAACCTGGACTAAACCAGGACTAAACCTGGACTAAACCAGGACTAAACCTGGACTAAACCTGGACTAAACCAGGACTAAACCAGGACTAAACCAGGACTAAACCTGGACTAAACCTGGACTAAACCTGGACTAAACCTGGACTAAACCAGGACTAAACCTGGACTAAACCAGGACTAAACCAGGACTAAACCAGGACTAAACCTGGACTAAACCAGGACTAAACCAGGACTAAACCTGGACTAAACCTGGACTAAACCTGGACTAAACCAGGACTAAACCTGGACTAAACCAGGACTAAACCAGGACTAAACCAGGACTAAACCTGGACTAAACCAGGACTAAACCTGGACTAAACCAGGACTAAACCAGGACTAAACCAGGACTAAACCTGGACTAAACCAGGACTAAACCAGGACTTTGACGGTTCTTGTATTTTTCAGGTTTATGATGAGATGCTGAAACGCTTCGCCCAATTGGAAGAAAGAGTCTTGCAGGAGTCCCGCCCTCAGGACTGACCGACCAATCACAGCGCAGCTCTGACATGACTGACAGTTTTCACAGAAGTCTGAAATATTTGTGAACGTAAAACTGGAACGATTCTGATTTAGTGAAGAAAACATGAATAAAAACTGTGATTCTAAGACGGTTTCATAGAGATAAGACTAAACCGGGACTAAACCGGGATAAACCGGGACTAAACCGGGACTAAACCGGGACTAAACCGGGATAAACCGGGACTAAACTGCGACTAAACCGGGACTAAACCGGGACTGAACCGGGACTAAACCAGGACTAAACCGGGACTAAACCGGGATAAACCGGGACTAAACTGCGACTAAACCGGGACTAAACCGGGACTGAACCGGGACTGAACCGGGACTAAACCGGGACTAAACCGGGATAAACCGGGACTAAACCGGGACTAAACCGGGACTGAACCGGGACTGAACCGGGACTGAACCGGGACTAAACCTCGACTAAACCGGGACTAAAACAGGACTAAACCGTGACTAAACCGGGACTAAACTGGGACTGAACCGGGACTAAACCGGGACTAAACCGGGACTAAACCGGGACTAAACCGGGACTAAACCGGGACTAAACCGGGACTAAACCGGGATAAACCGGGACTAAACTGGGACTAAACCGGGACTAAACCAGGACTGAACCGGGACTAAACCGTGACTAAACCGGGACTAAACTTGGACTGAACCGGGACTAAACCAGGACTAAACCGGGATAAACCAGGATTGAACTGGGACTAAACCGGGACTAAACCGGGACTAAAACAGGACTAAACCGTGACTAAACCGGGACTAAACTGGGACTGAACCGGGACTAAACCAGGACTAAACCAGGACTAAACCGGGACTAAACTGGGACTGAACCGGGACTAAACCAGGACTAAACCAGGACTAAACCGGGATAAACCAGGATTGAACCGGGACTAAACCGGGACTAAACCGGGACTAAACTGGGACTAAACCAGGACTGAACCGGGACTGAACCGGGACTAAACCGGGACTGAACCGGGACTAAACCGGGACTAAACTGGGACTAAACCGGGACTAAACCAGGACTGAACCGGGACTAAACCGGGACTGAACCGGGACTAAAGTGGGACTAAACCAGGACTAAACCGGGATAAACCAGGACTGAACCGGGACTGAACCGGGACTAAAACAGGACTAAACCGTGACTAAACCGGGACTAAACTGGGACTGAACCGGGACTAAACCGGGACTAAACTGGGACTAAACTGGGACTGAACCGGGACTAAACCGGGATAAACCAGGATTGAACCGGGACTAAACCGGGACTAAACCAGGACTAAACCGGGATAAACCGGGACTAAACTGGGACTAAACCGGGACTAAACCAGGACTGAACCGGGACTAAACCGGGACTGAACCGGGACTAAAGTGGGACTAAACCAGGACTAAACCGGGATAAACCAGGACTGAACCGGGACTGAACCGGGACTAAACCAGGACTAAACCGGGATAAACCAGGACTGAACCGGGACTGAACCGGGACTAAACTGGGACTAAACCGAGACTAAAACAGGACTAAAGCAGGAGTAAAACAGGACTAAAGCAGGAGTAAAACAGGACTAAAGCAGGAGTAAAACAGGACTAAAGCAGGAGTAAAACAGGACTAAAGCAGGAGTAAAACAGGACTAAAGCAGGAGTAAAACAGGACTAAAGCAGGAGTAAAACAGGACTAAAGCAGGAGTAAATTGGTCCAAAACAGACCTGAGGACAGAGGTTCGTCACAGATGTATTTAAATCAAACAAAATGGCCGCTTTGGGTTTGTACAACGACAGAAGAGCAAACGAGAGGACACAAGGACACAGGTCAGGAAGGAGGAGAGGACGAGGGAGGGAGGAGGAGACGAGGAGGGAGGAGGAGACGAGGAGGAGACGAGGGAGGAGAGATGAGGAGGTGACCTGGTTTGAACCTGTCGATTCGCGAAGACAGGGCCACATCCCATTTTTCAGATCACTGCCTCCTCACCACAGACTGTGCTCCTGACGTGTGAGGAGAGGAGAGGAGGAGGAGGAGGAGAGAGGAGGAGGAGGAGGAGAAGGAGGAGAAGGAGAGAGGAGGAGGAGGAGAGAGGAGGAGGAGAGAGGAGGAGGAGGAGAGAGGAGGAGGAGAGAGGAGGAGGAGGAGGAGAAGGAGGAGAGAGGAGGAGGAGGAGAGAGGAGGAGGAGAGAGGAGGAGGAGAGGGAGAGGAGAAGGAGAGAGGAGGAGGAGAGAGGAGGAGGAGGAGAGAGGAGGAGGAGTGATGTCTCTGCTCCTCACCTTTGCTGTTCTGGAGGATCTGACCTCATTACACCTGGAGTTCGTTCATCTGAGTTCAACAAATACAAGATGGAGGTGAAGGAGAGAGGAGAGGAAGAAAGAAGGAGAGGAAACGAGAAGAGAAGGAGAGAGGAGAGGAGGAGAGAGGAAACGAGAAGGAGAGAGGAGAGAAGAGAAGGAGAAGGAGAGAGGAAACGAGAAGAGAAGGAGAGAGGAGAGAAGAGAAGGAGAGAGGAGAGGAAGAAAGAAGGAGAGAGGAAACTAGAAGGAGAGAAGAGAAGGAGAGAGGAGAGGAGGAGAGAGGAAACGAGAAGGAGAGAGGAGAGAAGAGAAGGAGAGAGGAGAGGAGGAGAGAGGAGAGCAGGAGAGCAGTGGTTTCTGGTGTGTGTAAGACGATGGGAGGGCAGTCCTCGGATGGACTACAACTCCCATCATCCTCTGAGACTAAACTAAACCAGGACTGAACCAGGACTAAACCAGGACTGAACCAGGACTAAACCAGGTCTAAACCAGGACTGAACCAGGACTGAACCAGGACTAAACCAGAACTGAACCAGGACTGAACCAGGACTGAACCAGGACTAAACCAGGTCTAAACCAGGACTGAACCAGGTCTAAACCAGGACTGAACCAGGACTGAACCAGGACTGAACCAGGACTAAACCAGGTCTAAACCAGGTCTGAACCAGGACTGAACCAGGACTGAACCAGGACTAAACCAGGACTGAACCAGGACTAAACCAGGACTGAACCAGGACTGAACCAGGTCTAAACCAGGTCTGAACCAGGACTGAACCAGGACTGAACCAGGACTAAACCAGGACTAAACCAGGACTAAACCAGGACTGAACCAGGACTGAACCAGGTCTAAACCAGGACTGAACCAGGACTGAACCAGGACTGAACCAGGACTAAACCAGGACTAAACCAGGACTGAACCAGGACTGAACCAGGACTAAACCAGGACTGAACCAGGACTGAACCAGGACTGAACCAGGACTAAACCAGGTCTAAACCAGGACTGAACCAGGACTGAACCAGGACTAAACCAGGACTAAACCAGGACTGAACCAGGACTAAACCAGGACTAAACCAGGACTAAACCAGGACTGAACCAGGTCTAAACCAGGACTGAACCAGGACTAAACCAGGACTGAACCAGGACTGAACCAGGTCTAAACCAGGACTGAACCAGGACTGAACCAGGACTGAACCAGGACTGAACCAGGACTAAACCAGGTCTAAATCTGGACTGAACCAGGACTGAACCAGGACTGAACCAGGACTGAACCAGGACTGAACCAGGACTGAACCAGGACTGAACCAGGACGGAATCTGATCCTAAATCTGATCGTGATCTTAAAGTGATGGGGGAGAACTGAGAGACCTGGACATTAAAATGTACATCTGAAACAGAATTTTTGTAGTTTTTGTAGTTTCTAAAGTCACTTCCTGGTTGCTGCAGGTGTGACACAGGAAACTCCCATCACTGTAACCACGGCAACCAGGATGTAAACAGGCCAAGTGTTCAGACCAGAGACCAGAATATGAATAAACACACAAATAAAAGAGAAACGAAGGATTAAAGGACAGGTTTCTCCGAGTCCTGGTTTAGTCCTGGTTCAGTCCTGGTTCAGTCCTGGTTCAGTCCTGGTTCAGTCCTGGTTCAGTCCAGGTTTAGTCCAGGTTTAGTCCAGGTTTAGTCCAGGTTTAGTCCTGGTTCAGTCCACCGTATATCATCTAGAGAAGTTCGGCTTCAAACGTTTCCTCCATTTCTTTTAAAACTGTCACGTTTACATGCGGCAAAGTCGTAAAGTTCAATCAAAATTGACACAATATTCAGTGTGCAGATTTGTTCCCGTTGGCTCAGACTTAGTCCGATTGTGCTGAAATTTGAATCACTGATGCTGATCTCGGCCTGAATATAAAACACTGTAAAGCAGATGAAAAGTTTGGTTGGGGTTTATGGTTATTAGGATTAGTGTGGGGTGCGGTGGTTGCTGAGCGTGTCATTTGTGGGGAACGGTGTTTGTGGGGAACGGCGTTTGTGGGGAACGGCGTTTGTGGGGCACGGTGTTTGTGGGGAACGGTGTTTGTGGGGCACGGTGTTTGTGGGGAACGGTGTTTGTGGGGAATGGTGTTTGTGGGGCACGGTGTTTGTGGGGAATGGTGTTTGTGGGGAACGGTGTTTGTGGGGAACGGCGTTTGTGGGGCACGGTGTTTGTGGGGAACGGCGTTTGTGGGGAACGGCGTTTGTGGGGAACGGTGTTTGTGGGGCACGGTGTTTGTGGGGCACGGTGTTTGTGGGGCACTTCGTTTGCAGAGTGCAGCGTAGGCACATGCGAGGGCCGATCATCACCGCTTGCGGCTATATTTTTCAAATTTATTTTCCACTCGTTCTGCTTCATTCTAGTCTAGAGTTTGTTTATTTGAACAGAACTTGTCCAGTAAAATAATCTTGGTCCATGGACAGATCATTTCACTATTTAAAGTCTTTTTCTGACTTGAGTGTTTAGATCGTAAGCTTTTTTGCAGTGTGTTCTGGGATAGTCCTGGTTCAGTCCTGGTTTAGACCTGGTTTAGTCCTGGTTCAGTCCTGGTTCAGTCCTGGTTCAGTCCTGATTCAGTCCTGGTTCAGTCCTGGTTCAGTCCTGGTTTGATCCTGGTTTGATCCTGGTTCAGTCCTGGTTCAGTCCTGGTTTAGTCCTGGTTCAGTCCTGGTTTGATCCTGGTTCAGTCCTGGTTCAGTCCTCGTTCAGTCCTGGTCCAGTCCTGGTCCAGTCCTGGTCCAGTCCTGGTTTGATCCTGGTTTGATCCTGGTTCAGTCCTGGTTTGATCCTGGTTTGATCCTGGTTCAGTCCTGGTTCAGTCCTGGTTCAGTCCTGGTTTAGCCCTGGTTTGATCCTGGTTCAGTCCTGGTTTGATCCTGGTTTAGTCCTGGTTCAGTCCTGGTTTAGCCCCTGGTGCAGGAGCCATTTTGGACTCGGTTCAGACTCGTGTGCGTCCTCGCGCACGCGGCAGCTTCCGGTTCAGTCTGACACAATAAAAGTCCCGGAATGTGACTTTACTGCGAGAGTTTGATCCACGAGGAAATGATCTGGACACAGAAGCTCAGACCGCACATGAAAACAAGGAGGAAAATATAGAAATAATCATAATAATGCCTCAGTTTTATATCAGGACACTCAAAGACTCTTTACAGCGTTATTCACTCACTCCAGACCCGGTGGTGGTGCTGCTATTGTAGCCACAGCTGCCCTGGGGCAGACTGACGGAAGTGAGGCTCCAATCTGCACCATCGGCCCCTCCGACCACCCCCACCACCACTCACACACACACACCTCTTTCACCACTTTCACACTCGGTAATGTGGGTGAAGTGTCTTGCCTAAGGACACAATGACAGTTTTTGCCACTGGCCCCACTGTGGCCCCTGGAGCTCCCAGTGTCTCCATCCAAGTCCTGACCAGGACCTGCTGAGCTCCTGAGATCTGACGGGATCAGGTTTGACAAACCGGTGTGGCCACAAAATGGAGATAAAAAATTAAAAATAAGAAGCAAAAAAGAGCAAGAAACACTGATATAAATGTAAATGTACAAAACAACATGGAAAAAGAAGTAAATAAATAAACAGCAACAATGATCTGAGTGACGGGACTCAGGCGCATCTGTCTCCTGTATCTGTGTGTCAGATGCCCTCCCGGGTGTTGTGGTGTGTCAGATGCCCTCCCGGGTGTTGTGATTGGACTAATGGCCTTTGAATTGATGATGAAATAAAAATAAAACGATCAAAATGAAATGATCGGGGGAAACATTTGTGGATTTGACTTTTGGGGCTCACACATTCAGATTCCAGAAGAAGAGACGGAATAAAAACACATTTTATTTTGGGAAACATTTTAGTCTGTTTTTAGGCTTTTATTGTGGAAGCGGAAGCGCGCGGTGTGCGCGTTGCGCGCGATTGACGCGGAGCTCCCGTGTCCCCAGCAGCCCCTCACACACACGGACACACGCACACCGAGAGCGCGGAGGGACTGGGCTGGAGAACCGGAGCACACGGGCCGGACAGCGGGCTGCTTCCTCTGCGCTACCCGCCCCGTGGAGCCTGCTCCGCGGCTGCATGTGAGGACGGACCCCGGGGTCGCGATGGAGCTCTGGGGGTGAAGCGGCGCGAAGGAAACGAAGAATACAGTGGGTTTGCGCGTGGATTGCACGGGCAGAGCTGCACACAAAGCCCGGAGGAGCACCGTGGAGGCGCGTGTTCGTGCAGACAGCGGGACACGGAGCGGAGCGCAGCGGCAAAATGAGGCTCTATCCTCGGATCACCTGCTCCGCGCTGCCGCTGCTGCTGGGCGCTTTGTGCTCGGGTAAGCGGGCTGCAGGGGGTTTGTGGAGGGTTTGTGGGTGCTGCTGGGTGCTGCTGGGTGCTGCTGGGTGCTGCTGGGTGCTGCTGGGTGCTGCTGGGTGCATGTGGACCGTGCAGGGGGCGTGTGTGAGCCTCGCAGGCCGAGCGCGGCTCCGGAGCGGCGGGGTGAGCTGAGGATCCGCGGCCGTGTCCTCATTTCGCTTCTCAATCGGAGGACCGCGCTCTCCTCCATCCCTGAGCCGCGCGCGCGTCAGTGGGGATGTGTGCGCGCGCACGTGCGGGTTTATTGTCTGCGGGTGCGCGTGCTCGTGTGACCAGGCCGCGCACGCGCGTTACTCCAGCTCCAGGGCGCGTGAATGGAGCAGGCACGTGCTCGTAGTGAAAGTGACGGAGGCGGAGATCAAACCCGCAACTCCGGAGCGGCCTGAGAGCGAAAGAGAGTTCCTCTACCCGGGGAGAGAGTTCCTCTGCCCGGGGAGAGAGTTCCTCTACCGGGGAGAGAGTTCCTCTATCCGGGGAGAGAGTTCCTCCCTGGACTCTCCGTGGCCCCTGGGGGCCTCTTCTGTAACAGACTCTAATCCTCATCATCAGTTTGATCTTCAGGGCCGTGAGGAGGGTCACACTTTTCTGGAGAACTTTCCTCAGATGCCCCAGAACTGTAACTGTCACATGTCTCAGGTGCAGGAGGCAGGGGTCAGGGGTCAGGTGCAGGAGGCAGGGGTCAGGTGCAGGGGTCAGGTGCAGGAGGCAGGGGTCAGGTGCAGGAGGCAGGGGTCAGGACAGACCTCAGCCTGAGTCTGTGTGGAGATGGACTGAGGGTCCAGGTCCAGACTGAGGGTCCAGGTCCAGACTGAGGGTCCAGACTGAGGGTCCAGGTCCAGACTGAGGGTCCAGGTCCAGACTGAGGGTCCAGACTGAGGGTCCAGGTCCAGACTGAGGGTCCAGGTCCAGACTGAGGGTCCAGACTGAGGGTCCAGGTCCAGACTGAGGGTCCAGACTGAGGGTCCAGACTGAGGGTCCAGGTCCAGACTGAGGGTCCAGGTCCAGACTGAGGGTCCAGACTGAGGGTCCAGGTCCAGACTGAGGGTCCAGGTCCAGACTGAGGGCCCAGGTCCAGACTGAGGGTCCAGGTCCAGACTGAGGGTCCAGACTGAGGGTCCAGGTCCAGACTGAGGGTCCAGGTCCAGACTGAGGGTCCAGGTCCAGACTGAGGACTGGACTGAATGAGCCTTGGGGCAGTGGTGCAGTGGTTGAGCAGGCGCCCGCTCACCACAGGCACATTCAGTTGTTTCCTCCTCCAGTGTTTGTGTTCGGCTCTTTCTGTTCTATTTTGACTCGGATCTGGTTTCTCCTTAAACCCGGCTCAGTCCTGGGTCGGTGCTAGTGCAGCTTCTGCAGCTCAGGGGGATTCTGGAGGTTCTGAGCTTCACCTGAGGGACACAAACTGAGACTGAGACAAACGCAGGAGAACCTACACCTGCCAACCCTCCCTGTGTGTCAGATGCCCTCCCCGTGTGTGTCAGATGCCCTCCCCGTGTGTCAGGTGCCCTCCCCGTGTGTCAGATGCCCTCCCCGTGTGTGTCAGATGCCCTCCCCGTGTGTCAGGTGCCCTCCCCGTGTGTGTCAGGTGCCCTCCCCGTGTGTGTCAGGTGCCCTCCCCGTGTGTCAGATGCCGTCCCCGTGTGTCAGGTGCCCTCCCGTGCGTCAGGTGCCCTCCCTGTGTGTCAGATGCCCTCCCCGTGTGTCAGGTGCCCTCCCCGTGTGTGTCAGATGCCCTCCCCCTGTGTCAGATGCCCTCCCCGTGTGTGTCAGATGCCCTCCCCGTGTGTCAGGTGCCCTCCCCGTGTGTGTCAGGTGCCCTCCCCGTGTGTCAGGTGCCCTCCCCGTGTGTCAGGTGCCCTCCCCGTGTGTGTCAGGTGCCCTCCCCGTGTGTGTCAGGTGCCCTCCCCGTGTGTCAGGTGCCCTCCCCGTGTGTGTCAGGTGCCCTCCCCGTGTGTCAGGTGCCCTCCCGTGTGTCAGGTGCCCTCCCTGTGTGTCAGATGCCCTCCCCGTGTGTGTCAGGTGCCCTCCCCATGCGTCAGATGCCCTCCCCGTGTGTCAGGTGCCCTCCCCGTGTGTGTCAGGTGCCCTCCCCGTGTGTCCATGAGGTTTTATTCTCTGTTTAGTTCAGATTTCAGTCTCAGTCCCGGTTTAAAATGTGTTGAGACTAAATCTGACTAAAAAACACTGACAGGGCATCTGGAGGACGGGAGGGCATCTGACACAGGGTACGGGGGAGGTCTCTCTCTGACCCACTGACCCTGGTTTAATTCTGGTTTAATCCTGGTTTAGTCCTGGTTTAGACCTGGTTTAGTCCTGGTTTAGTCCTGGTTTAGTCCTGGTTTAGACCTGGTTTAGTCCTGGTTTAGTCCTGGTTTAGTCCTGGTTTAGACCTGGTTTAGACCTGGTTTAGTCCTGGTTTAGTCCTGGTTTAGACCTGGTTTAGACCTGGTTTAGTCCTGGTTTAGTCCTGGTTTAGACCTGGTTTAGTCCTGGTTTAGTCCTGGTTTAGACCTGGTTTAGTCCTGGTTTAGTCCTGGTTTAGACCTGGTTTAGTCCTGGTTTAGACCTGGTTTAGTCCTGGTTTAGTCCTGGTTTAGACCTGGTTTAGTCCTGGTTTAGTCCTGGTTTAGACCTGGTTTAGTCCTGGTTTAGACCTGGTTTAGACCTGGTTTAGTCCTGGTTTAGTCCTGGTTTAGTCCTGGTTCAGGGACAGATGGGTTGTGCTCTGTGTAAGAATGAGACTTTTCTGTGTGACCGGGGAGGGGGGGGGGGGGGGGTGTATTTAGAGCATTAGTCTGGGGGAGGGGGGCAGATCTTTGGGGCAGATGTTGTCTGGTCCTGGTCTGGTCTTTGGTCTGGTCCTGGTCTGGTCTTTGGTCTGGTCTTGGTCTGGGTCTGGTCCTGGTCCTGGTCTGGTCCTGGTCTGGTCCTGGTCTGGTCCTGGTCCTGGTCTGGTCCTGGTCCTGGTCTGGTCCTGGTCCTGGTCCTGGTCCTGGTCTGGTCCTGGTCCTGGTCTGGTCCTGGTCCTGGTCTGGTCTTTGGTCTGGTCTTGGTCTGGGTCTGGTCCTGGTCCTGGTCTGGTCCTGGTCCTGGTCTGGTCCTGGTCTGGTCCTGGTCTGGTCCTGGTCCTGGTCCTGGTCCTGGTCTGGTCCTGGTCTGGTCCTGGTCCTGGTCTGGTCCTGGTCTGGTCCTGGTCCTGGTCCTGGTCCTGGTCTGGTCCTGGTCCTGGTCTGGTCTTTGGTCTGGTCTGGTCTTGGTCTTGGTCTGGTCCTGGTCCTGGTCTGGTCCTGGTCCTGGTCCTGGTCCTGGTCCTGGTCCTGGTCCTGGTCTGGTCTGGTCCTGGTCTGGTCCTGGTCCTGGTCCTGGTCCTGGTCTGGTCCTGGTCTGGTCCTGGTCCTGGTCCTGGTCCTGGTCCTGGTCCTGGTCTGGTCTGGTCCTGGTCTGGTCCTGGTCCTGGTCCTGGTCCTGGTCCTGGTCCTGGTCCTGGTCCTGGTCCTGGTCCTGGTCCTGGTCCTGGTCCTGGTCCTGGTCCTGGTCTGGTTCCTCCTGCACTTCGAACATTCACCATTTTTTGATTTGACTTTTTAACTTTGTCCAAAAACAGAAACTTGGATTTGAGTTTCGGGTTTTTACCTGAACTAAATAAATAAACACGACTGAATAAATCCTCAATAATCCCGGGTTTGGACCCGGACTTGGAGCTCGGTCCGAGGGTCCATGGGTCCGGGGGTCCGTGGGTCTGAGGGTCTGTGGGTCCGGGGGTCCGTGGGTCCGTGGGTCCGAGGGTCTGTGGGTCTGAGGGTCTGTGGGTCCGGGGGTCCGTGGGTCCGTGGGTCCGAGGGTCTGAGGGTCCGGGGGTCTGTGGGTTCCATGGGTCCGGGGGTCCGAGGGTCTGTGGGTCCGGGGGTCCGGGGGTCCGTCCTGCGGTGGTTCTGACTCTGAGGCGTCAGGTCTCGTTCTCTCGTGTTCTAATACTGCTCCTCATCACAAACCCGTCTGAACAGGTTTGAGTCATCTAGTGATCTCTCTCTGGCTTATGGTGAACAGTACGAGTCTGTGCGAGGCTCCGCCCACAAGCCCTTCCCCCCCCTTCTCCAGAAATACACAAAAACATGACGTTTAGACCTGGTTTAGACCTGGTTTAGACCTGGTTTAGACCTGGTTTAGACCTGGTTTAGTCCTGGTTTAGACCTGGTTTAGACCTGTTTTAGACCTGGATTAGACCTGGTTTAGACCTGGGTTAGACCTGGGTTAGACCTGGATTAGACCTGGATTAGACCTGGGTTAGACCTGGATTAGACCTGGGTTAGACCTGGATTAGACCTGGTTTAGACCTGGTTTAGTCCTGGTTTAAACCTGGTTTAGACCTGGTTTAGTCCTGGTTTAGACCTGGTTTAGACCTGGATTAGACCTGGTTTAGACCTGGATTAGACCTGGTTTAGACCCCGTTTAGACCCCGTTTAGACCTGGATTAGACCCCGTTTAGACCTGGATCACACAGATCTAAGGACACATGGGAGTAGAACAGAAAGTTCCACCATTTAAGGTGTAAAATCACAGGATTTCGTCTGAACGAAGAGTTTTTATTATTGTGGGATCAGAATCGGTGTCGAGTCTGTTCTTTTGTACAGACATTTTCCACAGTTTAAAGGAGAACAAAGACGTCAGGGACGTAAGAAGAAATAAATCTGGTGATATCGTATCGTCAAAGGTCTCACAATAATATCGAGGAGCGTCACAATATATCGAATCCCAAGTGTCTTTGCTTAAATGAACAGTTCTGATGCAGAAAGAGCTAAAACCAGAGGGAACTACATAGACCATGATCCTTTGCTCCGTTTCAGTGCAGACGACATGAAGAAATAACTGTTCTAAGCACTTTTACATCTTCATTCTTTGGATTAAGTCTGTGAAGCATTTTTAGAGGAAAAAGTCTCAGATTCACAGTTTTGTGCCACAGAATCTCACATTTATTCAAACTGTGGCTCTGTTTTCTGCACAGACTCTGTGGTTCCTCAGAGGTTCTGCATTTGCAGTTTGAGCCCAGCTCCAAAGTGCAAACTGTATTTGTTGGTTTGTGATGAGGACGAAAAGACAAAAACTTGATTTTGTAGAACACCTTCTCTTTAAAATGAACAAACAAACTTTTAAATGAAAAATATCAGAATCAGAAAAGGTTTTATTTCCTTTTTCAGAATCCTGCTTCAGGCGAACGGTGCAGAAACGCCTGAGGATAGAAATATAAACAGACTCAGGTGGATGAGGAATGTTCTACAGCAGGTTCTGTAGTTAAAGCCACAGTACGGAACTTTTGGAAGGTGATGGTGACGTAAATTCAGTTCATAACCTGAGAATCACCCGAGCCGAACAAACCGAAACAAACATGGCCGCCGACAACGTCCGTGAAGTCGCTCCATCAAACGTTTGTATTTGGTCTGTGCTGTTTTCATTTGTGTGAGTTTATTTCTACAATTCTTCATTATTATTTCTGTGGTAATTACAGGACGTCATTTCTGCTCAGCTGACGGAGACAAACTCCACAAAACTAGAGAAGAGAAACGACCTGAGGCTGAGAAACGACCTGAGGCTGAGGAAAAGTCTGTGTGATTATAAAATCTGAACCAAAAGCAAAAGACTAAAGACTGAGACAGACTTTTCCTCCGCCTCAGGTCGTTGGGTCTGGGCCTCAGGTCGTTGGGTCTGGGCCTCAGGTCGTTGGGTCTGGGCCTCAGGTCGTTGGGTCTGGGCCTCAGGTCGTTGGGTCTGGGCCTCAGGTCGTTGGGTCTGGGCCTCAGGTCGTTGGGTCTGGGCCTCAGGTCGTTGGGTCTGGAGGACGTGAGTCTCCTGCAGATTCTGTGGAAACAGAAAGTTAAATCTGTACTTGGGAACATTCTCTGTGCAGACGGAGGCCTCCTCCAGACCGAGTCAGGTCTGTGGAGATGAGGACTCGTCTTTTTCAGTGCAAACTGTTTGGCTAAAGTTCCACACTGTGGCTTTACGTCCTGATGTTCTGGTTTCACTTTCACTTTGAGTTTCTCACGTCTCAGACTCCAGCTGCAGCCCCTCCCCCTCCTGCTCATTTACATGTGTATGCGCGACCTCTGACCCCTGACCCCACAGCAGCAGCGCCGTGTGCAAATGAGCCGGGGGGGAGAGGAGGAGGGAGGGGGGGGGGCTTTGTTTAGGCGCAGACGCAGAGGTCAGAGGTCGCGGAGCCTTTGCACTCGTCCCCCTGAGGAGCCTGAGAATCAGACGCTTCTATTTTCAACCAAAACACAAAAGCGTCGCCACGGAGACAATCGGCACTCCAGAACCACGGGGAGGGCATCTGACACACGGGGAGGGCATCTGACACACGGGGAGGGCATCTGACACACGGGGAGGGCATCTGACACACAGGGAGGGCATCTGACACACGGGGAGGGCACCTGACACACGGGGAGGGCATCCGACACACGGGAGGGCATCCGACACAGGGGGAGGGCACCTGACACACGGGGAGGGCACCTGACACACGGGGAGGGCACCTGACACACGGGGAGGGCACCTGACACACGGGGAGGGCACCTGACACACGGGGAGGGCACCTGACACACGGGGAGGGCATCTGACACACGGGGAGGGCACCTGACACACGGGGAGGGCATCTGACACACGGAGGCATCTCAGGACGTGTTTGTGGAGTCAGTTCCAGTATCAGAATGTGTGAAATCTGTTTGTTTATTCATTCACCTTTTACTTTCCTCTCCTCTATCTTCTCCTTTCTCCTCTCCTCCTCTCTCCTCTTTCCTCTCTCCTCCTCCCTCCTTTTCTCTCCTCTCTCCTCTTCATCCTTTTCTCTCCTCTCTCCTCTCCTCTCTCCTCTCCTCCTCTCTCCTCTCCTCCTCCTCTCTCCTCTCTCCTCTCCTCTCTCCTCTCCTCTCTCCTCTCCTCCTCTCTCCTCCTCTCTCCTCTCCTCTCTCCTCTCTCCTCTCCTCCTCTCTCCTCTCCTCCTCTCTCCTCTCCTCCTCCTCTCTCCTCTCTCCTCTCCTCTCCTCCTCTCTCCTCTCCTCCTCTCTCCTCTCCTCTCCTCTCTCCTCTCTCCTCCTCTCTCCTCTCCTCTCTCCTCTCCTCCTCTCTCCTCTCTCCTCCTCTCCTCTCCTCCTCTTCTCCTCTCTCCTCTCCTCCTCCTCTTCGTCCTCCTCCTCTCCTCCTCTCTCCTCTCCTCCTCTCTCCTTTCTCCTCTCCTCTCTCCTCCTCTCTCCTCTCCTCTCCTCCTCTTCTCCTCTCTCCTCTCCTCCTCCTCTTCGTCCTCCTCCTCTCTCCTCTCCTCCTCTCTCCTCTCCTCTCCTCCTCTTCTCCTCTCTCCTCTCCTCCTCCTCTTCGTCCTCCTCCTCTCTCCTCTCTCCTCTCCTCCTCTCTCCTCTCCTCTCTCCTCTCCTCCTCTCTCCTCTCCTCTCCTCTCCTCCTCTTCTCCTCTCTCCTCTCCTCCTCCTCTTTGTCCTCCTCTCCTCCTCCTCCTCTTTGTCCTCCTCTCCTCCTCGTCCTCTTCTTCGTCGTCTTCGTCCTCCTCCGTTTGCGTGTTGAACTTTGGGAAAGTCTCTCTGGACTTTTTAATTGAGAATCTGTAAATGTCAGATTCAGACCAGGGTTCGTTAGGTCTGAGCGTCACCACGGAAACAAGGCCCGCCTCCCGCATACGAATGAGCTCATGAATATTAACGAGGGGCAAGGAGACGAGGTGACGGGGCTAGGAGGTGAGGTGAGAGGCTAGGAGGTGAGGTGAGGGGTTAAGAGACGAGGTGAGGGGCTAGGAGACGAGGTGAGGGGCTAGGAGACGAGGTGAGGGGCTAGGAGACGAGGTGAGAGGCTAGGAGACGAGGTGAGGGGTTAGGAGACGAGGTGAGGGGTTAGGTCACAATGTGAGGGGCTAGGAGGCGAGGTGAGGGGCTAGGAGGCGAGGTGAGGGGCTAGGAGACGAGGTGAGGGGGCTAGGAGGTGAGGTGAGAGGCTAGGAGACGAGGTTAGAGGCTAGGAGATGAGGTGAGGGGCTAGGAGATGGGGATAGGAGGTAGGAGCTGAGGTAGGAGACGAGATTGGGAAGTAGGAGAAGAGTTGAGGAGATAGGAGACTAGTCAGAGGCTAGGAGATGAGGTGAGATGCCAGGAGACACGGTTAGGAGGTAGGAGAAGAGATGAGGCAGTAGGAGACTAGGTTAGAGACTAGGAGACGAGGAGAGGGAGTATGAGATGAGGTTAGGAGGTAGGAGAGGAGGTTAGGAGGTAGGAGAGGAGTGTCTGGTGTTGGTCTGTGAGATGAATCCTCCTCTAACTCTGCTCCTCGTGTGTTTTTTGTGTTTTCGTTGTTTTCGTTGTGTGTGTGGCAGGTGCAGAGGCAGGTGCAGAGGCAGGTGCGGCGGCCGGGGCAGGTGCGGCCGGGGCAGGTGCGGCGGGGGCGGAGACTCGGGAGTGCGTCTTCTACAACGTGAACTTCGAGCTGGAGCAGACGAACCGCAGTGGGGTGGAGCGGTGCGACGGCGAGGAGGACAAACGGTCGCACTGCTACGCCTCCTGGAGGAACAACACCGGGAACATCGAGCTCGTCAAGAAAGGATGCTGGCTCGACGACTTCAACTGCTACGACAGGTGAGGGCAGGGGGAGGAGGAGAGGAGGAGGAGGAGGCAGGGGGAGGAGGCAGGAGGAGGAGGAGGAGGAGGAGGAGGAGGCAGGGGGAGGAGGCAGGAGGAGAGGGAGGAGGAGGAGGAGGAGGAGGCAGGAGGCAGGAGGAGGAGGAGGAGGAGGGGGGGGGGCCTGGGGAGGAGGCAGGGGGAGGAGGAGGCTGGAGGAGGAGTCCGCGGGAGGCTGGAGGAGGGGGAGGAGGAGGATGAGGAGTAGGAGGAGGAGGCAGGAGGAGGAGGAGGACTGGAGGAGGAGAGGAGGAGGCAGGGGGAGGCAGGGGGAGGAGGCAGGAGGAGGAGGAGGAGGAGGAGGAGGCAGGAGGCAGGAGGAGGAGGAGGAGGAGAGGAGGAGGCAGGGGGAGGAGGCAGGAGGAGGAGGAGGCAGGAGGAGGAGGAGGCAGGAGGAAACTGGAGGAGGCAGGAGGAGGAGGCAGGGGGAGGAGGCAGGAGGAGGAGGAGACTGGAGGAGGAGGCAGGGGGAGGCAGGAGGAGAGGGAGGAGGAGGAGGAGGAGGCGGGGGGAGGAGAGGAGGAGGCAGGGGGAGGAGGAGGAGAGAGGAGGAGGCAGGGGGAGGAGGAGGAGGAGAGGAGGAGGCAGGAGGAGGAGGAGGAGGAGGAGAGGAGGAGGCAGGGGGAGGAGGCAGGAGGAGGCAGGGGGAGGAGGAGGCAGGAGGAGGAGGCAGGAGGAGGAGGCAGGGGGAGGAGGAGGAGGCAGGGGGAGGAGGACGCAGGAGGAGGAGGTGGCAGGAGGAGGAGGCAGGGGGAGGAGGTGGAGGTGGCAGGAGGAGGAGGCGGCAGGAGCAGGAGGCAGGAGGAGGCAGGAGGAGGAGGTGGCAGGAGGAGGAGGCAGGAGGAGGAGGCAGGAGGAGGAGGCACGAGGAGGAGGCACGAGGAGGAGGAGGTGGCAGGAGGAGGAGGCAGGAGGAGGTGGCAGGAGGAGGAGGCAGGAGGAGGCAGGAGGAGGAGGTGGCAGGAGGAGGAGGCGGAGGAGGCAGGAGGAGGAGGCACGAGGAGGAGGCACGAGGAGGAGGAGGTGGCAGGAGGAGGAGGCAGGAGGAGGAGGAGGTGGCAGGAGGAGGAGGCAGGAGGAGGAGGAGGTGGCAGGAAGAGGAGGCAGGAGGAGGCAGAAGGAGGAGGCAGGGGGAGGAGGCAGGGGGAGGCAGGAGGAGACTGGAGGAGGCAGGCAGGAGGAGGCAGGAGGAGGCAGAAGGAGGAGGCAGGAGGAGGAGGCAGGAGGAGGAGGAGGAGGTGGCAGCAGGAGGAGGCAGGAGGAGGCAGGAGGAAGAGGCAGGAGGAGGAGGAGGAGGAGGCAGGAGGAGGCAGGAGGAGGCAGGAGGAGGCAGGAGGAGCAGGAGGAGGAGGCAGTAGCTCCATGAAGTTGCTCCATCAAACTCAAACCTTCACAAAAACGATGTTTGTGTGAGTTTCTTTCTCCAGTTGTTCTGGATTCTTTCTGTGGTCGTTACAGGAGGTCATTTCATGTGTTTAAAGTGTGTGTGTGTTTAAAGTGTGTGTGTGTGTTTAAAGTGTGTGTGTGTTTCAGGCAGGAGTGTGTGTGTGTTTAAAGTGTGTGTGTGTTTAAAGTGTGTGTGTGTGTTTAAAGTGTGTGTGTGTTTCAGGCAGGAGTGTGTGTGTGTTTAAAGTGTGTGTGTGTTTCAGGCAGGAGTGTGTGTGTGTTTAAAGTGTGTGTGTGTTTAAAGTGTGTGTGTTTAAAGTGTGTGTGTGTTTAAAGTGTGTGTGTGTTTAAAGTGTGTGTGTGTGTGTGTGTTTAAAGTGTGTGTGTGTTTAAAGTGTGTGTGTGTTTAAAGTGTGTGTGTGTTTAAAGTGTGTGTGTTTAAAGTGTGTGTGTGTTTAAAGTGTGTGTGTGTGTTTAAAGTGTGTGTGTGTTTAAAGTGTGTGTGTTTAAAGTGTGTGTGTTTAAAGTGTGTGTGTGTGTGTGTTTAAAGTGTGTGTGTGTGTGTGTGTTTAAAGTGTGTGTGTGTGTGTTTAAAGTGTGTGTGTTTAAAGTGTGTGTGTGTGTGTGTGTTTAAAGTGTGTGTGTGTTTAAAGTGTGTGTGTGTTTAAAGTGTGTGTGTTTAAAGTGTGTGTGTGTTTAAAGTGTGTGTGTTTAAAGTGTGTGTCTGTTTAAAGTGTGTGTGTGTTTAAAGTGTGTGTGTGTTTAAAGTGTGTGTGTGTTTAAAGTGTGTGTGTGTTTAAAGTGTGTGTGTGTTTAAAGTGTGTGTGTGTTTAAAGTGTGTGTGTGTTTAAAGTGTGTGTGTTTAAAGTGTGTGTGTGTTTAAAGTGTGTGTGTGTTTAAAGTGTGTGTGTGTTTAAAGTGTGTGTGTGTTTAAAGTGTGTGTGTGTGTGTGTGTGTTTAAAGTGTGTGTGTGTTTAAAGTGTGTGTGTGTGTGTGTGTGTTTAAAGTGTGTGTGTTTAAAGTGTGTGTGTGTTTAAAGTGTGTGTGTGTTTAAAGTGTGTGTGTTTAAAGTGTGTGTGTGTTTAAAGTGTGTGTGTGTGTTTAAAGTGTGTGTGTGTTTAAAGTGTGTGTGTTTAAAGTGTGTGTGTGTTTAAAGTGTGTGTGTTTAAAGTGTGTGTGTGTGTGTGTGTTTAAAGTGTGTGTGTGTTTCAGGCAGGAGTGTGTGTGTGTTTAAAGTGTGTGTGTGTGTTTCAGGCAGGAGTGTGTGTGTGTTTAAAGTGTGTGTGTGTTTCAGGCAGGAGTGTGTGTGTGTTTAAAGTGTGTGTGTGTGTTTCAGGCAGGAGTGTGTGTGTGTTTAAAGTGTGTGTGTGTGTTTCAGGCAGGAGTGTGTGTCTGTTTAAAGTGTGTGTGTGTTTCAGGCAGGAGTGTGTGTCTGTTTAAAGTGTGTGTGTGTTTAAAGTGTGTGTCTGTTTAAAGTGTGTGTGTGTTTCAGGCAGGAGTGTGTGTGTGTTTAAAGTGTGTGTGTGTTTAAAGTGTGTGTGTGTTTCAGGCAGGAGTGTGTGTCTGTTTAAAGTGTGTGTGTGTTTCAGGCAGGAGTGTGTGTCTGTTTAAAGTGTGTGTGTGTTTCAGGCAGGAGTGTGTGTGTGTTTAAAGTGTGTGTGTGTTTCAGGCAGGAGTGTGTGTGTGTTTAAAGTGTGTGTGTGTTTCAGGCAGGAGTGTGTGTGTGTTTAAAGTGTGTGTCTGTTTAAAGTGTGTGTGTGTTTCAGGCAGGAGTGTGTGTGTGTTTAAAGTGTGTGTGTGTTTAAAGTGTGTGTGTGTTTAAAGTGTGTGTGTGTGTGTGTTTAAAGTGTGTGTGTGTGTTTCAGGCAGGAGTGTGTGTGTGTTTAAAGTGTGTGTGTGTTTCAGGCAGGAGTGTGTGTGTGTTTAAAGTGTGTGTGTGTTTAAAGTGTGTGTGTGTTTAAAGTGTGTGTGTGTTTCAGGCAGGAGTGTGTGTGTGTTTAAAGTGTGTGTGTGTTTAAAGTGTGTGTCTGTTTAAAGTGTGTGTGTGTTTCAGGCAGGAGTGTGTAGCGACTGAAGATTCTCCTCAGGTTTTCTTCTGCTGCTGTGAAGGAAACTTCTGCAACGAGAAGTTCACGCACCTCCCCGAGCCGCCCAGCGCCCGTGAGTCCGGGTTTAGACCGGGTTTAGTCTGGGTTTGGTCCTGGTCCCAGTCCCGGTCCCGGTCCTGGTCCCGGTCCCGGTCCCGGTCCCGGTCCCGGTCCTGGTCCTGGTCCCGGTCCCGGTCCCGGTCCTGGTCCCGGTCCCGGTCCCGGTCCCGGTCCCGGTCCCGGTCCTGGTCCTGGTCCTGGTCCCGGTCCTGGTTTGGTTTGTTTAAAATGAACCACCAGCCTTTTGGTTCTGGTGTGAATAAAACACTGAACTCTGTCCTGCACCAAACGAGTGTCTCAGACCTGCTGAAGAGAATCAGTGCCAAACGGACCCTGGTCCCTGGTCCCTGGTCCCTGGACCCTGGTCCCTGGACCCTGGACCCTGGACCCTGGACCCTGGACCCTGGACCCTGGTCCCTGGACCCTGGACCCTGGTCCCTGGTCCCTGGACCCTGGACCCTGGACCCTGGACCCTGGTCCCTGGTCCCTGGTCCCTGGTCCCTGGTCCCTGGTCCCTGGACCCTGGACCCTGGACCCTGGACCCTGGACCCTGGACCCTGGTCCCTGGACCCTGGACCCTGGACCCTGGACCCTGGTCCCTGGTCCCTGGACCCTGGTCCCTGGTCCCTGGTCCCTGGACCCTGGACCCTGGTCCCTGGACCCTGGACCCTGGTCCCTGGTGCCGTTTGTTTGTGGTGGATCTGATCCCACACTGGGGTCTTTTGTACCTAACGAGCTCCTGTCGTATGTGGAGGATTCTGGGAAACAGAGTTTAATATAATATATAACTAAATGTTATATACTAATATAATATATAACTAAATGTTGTATACTAGTATAATATATAACTAAATGTTGTATACTAGTATAATATATAACTAAATGTTATATACTAGTATAATATATAACTAAATGTTATATACTAATATAATATATAA
This sequence comes from Odontamblyopus lacepedii, assembly GCA_034769755.1. Lineage (NCBI taxonomy): Eukaryota > Metazoa > Chordata > Actinopteri > Gobiiformes > Gobiidae > Odontamblyopus > Odontamblyopus lacepedii. The sequence continues at coordinate 3,059,900 of CM068361.1, read as the reverse complement.
CTAAATGTTATATACTAATATAATATATAACTAAATATTATATACTAATATAATATATAACTAAATGTTATATACTAATATAATATATAACTAAATGTTATATACTAGTATAATATATAACTAAATATTATATACTAATATAATATATAACTAAATGTTGTATACTAGTATAATATATAACTAAATGTTGTATACTAGTATAATATATAACTAAATGTTATATACTAATATAATATATAACTAAATGTTATATACTAGTATAATATATAACTAAATATTATATACTAATATAATATATAACTAAATGTTGTATACTAGTATAATATATAACTAAATGTTGTATACTAGTATAATATATAACTAAATGTTATATACTAATATAATATATAACTAAATGTTATATACTAATATAATATATAACTAAATATTATATACTAATATAATATATAACTAAATGTTATATACTAATATAATATATAACTAAATGTTATATACTAATATAATATATAACTAAATGTTATATACTAATATAATATATAACTAAATGTTATATACTAATATAATATATAACTAAATGTTATATACTAGTATAATATATAACTAAATGTTATATACTAGTATAATATATAACTAAATGTTATATACTAGTATAATATATAACTAAATATTATATACTAATATAATATATAACTAAATGTTATATACTAGTATAATATATAACTAAATGTTATATACTAGTATAATATATAACTAAATGTTATATACTAGTATAATATATAACTAAATATTATATACTAATATAATATATAACTAAATGTTATATACTAATATAATATATAACTAAATATTATATACTAATATAATATATAACTAAATGTTATATACTAATATAATATATAACTAAATGTTATATACTAATATAATATATAACTAAATGTTATATACTAATATAATATATAACTAAATGTTATATACTAGTATAATATATAACTAAATGTTATATACTAGTATAATATATAACTAAATGTTATATACTAATATAATATATAACTAAATGTTATATACTAGTATAATATATAACTAAATATTATATACTAGTATAATATATAACTAAATGTTATATACTAATATAATATATAACTAAATGTTATATACTAATATAATATATAACTAAATGTTATATACTAATATAATATATAACTAAATGTTATATACTAGTATAATATATAACTAAATGTTATATACTAGTATAATATATAACTAAATGTTATATACTAGTATAATATATAACTAAATATTATATACTAATATAATATATAACTAAATGTTATATACTAATATAATATATAACTAAATATTATATACTAATATAATATATAACTAAATGTTATATACTAATATAATATATAACTAAATGTTATATACTAATATAATATATAACTAAATGTTATATACTAGTATAATATATAACTAAATGTTATATACTAGTATAATATATAACTAAATGTTATATACTAGTATAATATATAACTAAATATTATATACTAATATAATATATAACTAAATGTTATATACTAATATAATATATAACTAAATATTATATACTAATATAATATATAACTAAATGTTATATACTAATATAATATATAACTAAATATTATATACTAATATAATATATAACTAAATGTTATATACTAATATAATATATAACTAAATATTATATACTAATATAATATATAACTAAATGTTATATACTAATATAATATATAACTAAATATTATATACTAATATAATATATAACTAAATGTTATATACTAATATAATATATAACTAAATGTTATATACTAGTATAATATATAACTAAATATTATATACTAATATAATATATAACTAAATGTTATATACTAATATAATATATAACTAAATATTATATACTAATATAATATATAACTAAATGTTATATACTAATATAATATATAACTAAATATTATATACTAATATAATATATAACTAAATGTTATATACTAATATAATATATAACTAAATGTTATATACTAATATAATATATAACTAAATGTTATATACTAGTATAATATATAACTAAATGTTATATACTAGTATAATATATAACTAAATGTTATATACTAGTATAATATATAACTAAATATTATATACTAATATAATATATAACTAAATGTTATATACTAATATAATATATAACTAAATATTATATACTAATATAATATATAACTAAATGTTATATACTAATATAATATATAACTAAATATTATATACTAATATAATATATAACTAAATGTTATATACTAATATAATATATAACTAAATGTTATATACTAATATAATATATAACTAAATGTTATATACTAATATAATATATAACTAAATGTTATATACTAGTATAATATATAACTAAATGTTATATACTAGTATAATATATAACTAAATGTTATATACTAGTATAATATATAACTAAATATTATATACTAATATAATATATAACTAAATGTTATATACTAATATAATATATAACTAAATATTATATACTAATATAATATATAACTAAATGTTATATACTAATATAATATATAACTAAATATTATATACTAATATAATATATAACTAAATATTATATACTAATATAATATATAACTAAATATTATATACTAATATAATATATAACTAAATGTTATATACTAATATAATATATAACTAAATATTATATACTAATATAATATATAACTAAATGTTATATACTAATATAATATATAACTAAATGTTATATACTAATATAATATATAACTAAATATTATATACTAATATAATATATAACTAAATATTATATACTAATATAATATATAACTAAATGTTATATACTAATATAATATATAACTAAATATTATATACTAATATAATATATAACTAAATGTTATATACTAATATAATATATAACTAAATATTATATACTAATATAATATATAACTAAATATTATATACTAATATAATATATAACTAAATATTATATACTAATATAATATATAACTAAATGTTATATACTAATATAATATATAACTAAATATTATATACTAATATAATATATAACTAAATGTTATATACTAATATAATATATAACTAAATATTATATACTAATATAATATATAACTAAATGTTATATACTAATATAATATATAACTAAATATTATATACTAATATAATATATAACTAAATGTTATATACTAATATAATATATAACTAAATATTATATACTAATATAATATATAACTAAATGTTATATACTAATATAATATATAACTAAATATTATATACTAATATAATATATAACTAAATATTATATACTACTATAATATATAACTAAATGTTATATACTAATATAATATATAACTAAATGTTATATACTAATATAATATATAACTAAATGTTATATACTAATATAATATATAACTAAATGTTATATACTAATATAATATATAACTAAATGTTATATACTAATATAATATATAACTAAATGTTATATACTAATATAATATATAACTAAATGTTATATACTAATATAATATATAACTAAATATTATATACTAATATAATATATAACTAAATGTTATATACTAATATAATATATAACTAAATATTATATACTAATATAATATATAACTAAATATTATATACTAATATAATATATAACTAAATATTATATACTAATATAATATATAACTAAATGTTATATACTAATATAATATATAACTAAATATTATATACTAATATAATATATAACTAAATGTTATATACTAATATAATATATAACTAAATATTATATACTAGTATAATTCCAGCTTCTCCCTGTTAGTCTGAAGAAGAAGAGCGTCTGTCTCACTGTGGCACAGGAGCGTCTCCAGAGTCTCGCCCTTCGTCTTCACTTCTGCTGTAAACGTGACGCTGCATCAGACGCACTTCCTGCTCAAACATTTGTGCAAACGTCTGAATCTGTAAAATCCAGATCTGACGATATGACGAGAACAAAATCAACACGCGAAATGGCCCTGATTCTCTCCTCACACTTTACGCTTTAATCGACAGTTTACAGAGTTTGGTCACAAAAATCTACAATGTGAATGAACCAAAAAAGAAATAAATTTGGTCCGGCCCAAAGCGAGTGAACTATCGGACTGTCCTGGTGTGAAGTCCTGGTCCTGGTTTATTCACGGTCCTGGTCCCTGTCCTGGTCCTGGTCTCTGGTCCCGGTCCCGGTCTCTGTCTCTGTCTCTGGTCCCGGTCCCGGTCCCGGTCCTGGTCCCGGTCCCGGTCCTGGTCCCGGTCCTGGTCCTGGTCCCGGTCCCGGTCCCGGTCCTGGTCCTCAGTCTGGTGTTTGTCTCCAGCTCCTCCTCCGTCTGTGGGGCTCCTGAAGTTGTCAGTGTTTTGTTTCCTGCCGGTGCTGCTGCTCTGCCTCGCTCTGCTCACCGCCGTGTGGATGTACCGCCACCGCAAGCCGCCGTACGGACACGTGGACGTCATGGAGGTATGACACGCTAACAACACGCTAACAACACGCTAACAACACGCTAACAACACACTAACAACACACACAAGCCGCCGTACAGACACGTGGACATCATGGAGGTATGACACGCTAACAACACGCTAACAACACACTAACAACACACTAACAACACACACAAGCCGCCGTATGGACACGTGGACGTCATGGAGGTATGACACGCTAACAACACGCTAACAACACGCTAACAACACACTAACAACACACACAAACCGCCGTACAGACACGTGGACATCATGGAGGTATGACACGCTAACAACACACTAACAACACACTAACAACACACACAAACCGCCGTATGGACACGTGGACATCATGGAGGTATGACACACTAACAACACGCTAACAACACACACAAACCGCCGTACAGACACGTGGACATCATGGAGGTATGACACACTAACAACACGCTAACAACACACACAAACCGCCGTACGGACACGTGGACGTCATGGAGGTATGACACGCTAACAACACGCTAACAACACGCTAACAACACACTAACAACACACTAACAACACACTAACAACACACACAAACCGCCGTACAGACACGTGGACATCATGGAGGTATGACACGCTAACAACACGCCAACAACACACTAACAACACACTAACAACACACACAAACCGCCGTATGGACACGTGGACGTCATGGAGGTATGACACGCTAACAACACGCTAACAACACACTAACAACACACACAAACCGCCGTACAGACACGTGGACGTCATGGAGGTATGACACGCTAACAACACTCTAACAACACACTAACAACACACACAAACCGCCGTATGGACACGTGGACGTCATGGAGGTATGACACCCTAAGAACACGCTAAAAACACTAACAACACGCTAAAAACACACTAACAACACGTTAAGAACACGCTAAAACACACACACAAGCCGCCGTACGGACACGTGGACGTCATGGAAGTACCACACGCTAAAAACACGCTAAGAACATGCTAAAAACACACTAACAACACACTAAAAACACACTAACAACACTCTTAAAACACCCTAAAACACACACACAAGCTGCCCTACGGACACGAGGACGTCATGGAGGTACCGCACGCTAAGAACATACAACAATAATGTAAATCTGGTGATATCGTATCGTCAAAGGTCTCACAATAACATCGTGGAGCATCACAATATATCGAATCCCAAGTGTCTTTGCTTAAATGAACAGTTCTGATGCAGAAATAGCTAAAAAAACCAGAGGGAACTACATAGACCATGATCCTTTGCTCCGTTTCAGTGCAGACGACATGAAGAAATAACTGTTCTAAGCACTTTTACATCTTCATTCTTTGGATTAAGTCTGTGAAGCATTTTTAGAGGAAAAAGTCTCAGATTCACAGTTTTATATTGTAATAAATCTGGTCCAGTGAGATGTTTATGGTGAAAATATCGTACAGAGAGATTTGGATTTCATTCCATCCCTAATGACAATAAATGTTGTACCAAATGACTGGACAAAGCGTTTTAAAATGTCAGAATATTGACATTGCAATAAACATCGTATCGTGACACTTGGATATCGTTCGATCTTTACTGCTCATTATAAACAGTTTGCAGAGGTCCACAGTTCCTCTTCACTTCCCTCCTGCATTCAGAGCGTCCTCATTACTCACCATGATGAGTTCACAAGAGTTTTTCACAGTAAAACTAACAACAACTATCATGCTAAGACACACTTCCTGATTCTGGACACGTTTTACTCAAATACACGATAAAAGGAGGTTACAGCACTTAATATTTTCCATTTTGAATAATTAAACACCCTGTGAAACGTTGCCCCGCCCCCAGGACCCGGCCCCGCCCCCCTCGCCTCTGCTCGGACTCAAACCGCTGCAGTTACTGGAGGTCAGAGCCAGGGGGCGCTTCGGCTGCGTGTGGAGAGCCCAGATGATCAACGAGTACGTGGCCGTCAAGATCTTCCCCATCCAGGTCAGTGCTCCTGGTTTGGACCTGGTTTAGTCCTGGTTTTAAACCAGCTTTAGTCTCTGTTGTGTTCTGGTCTAAGCCTGACCTAAATCTTGGTTTTGGTCTAAACCCGGTCTAACCCAGGTCTTTCTCTGATCTTTCTGTGGTCTCGTCTTTGGTCCTCCTCTGGTCCTCCTCTGGTCCTCCTCTGGTCCTCCTCTGGTCCTCGTCTGGTCCTCGTCTGGTCCTTCTCTGGTCCTCCTCTGGTATAACCCCGGTCCTCCTCTGGTCCTCTTCTGGTCCTTCTCTGGTCCTCCTCTGGTCCTCGTCTGGTCCTTCTCTGGTCCTCCTCTGGTCTAACCCTGGTCCTCCTCTGGTCCTCCTCTGGTCCTCCTCTGGTCCTCCTCTGGTCCTCCTCTGGTCCTCCTCTGGTCTAACCCCGGTCCTCCTCTGGTCCTCCTCTGATCCTCCTCTGGTCCTCCTCTGGTCCTCCTCTGGTCCTCCTCTGATCCTCCTCTGGTCCTCCTCTGGTCCTCCTCTGGTCCTCCTCTGGTCTAACCCCGGTCCTCCTCTGGTCCTCCTCTGGTCCTCCTCTGGTCTAACCCCGGTCCTCCTCTGGTCCTCCTCTGGTCCTCCTCTGATCCTCCTCTGGTCCTCCTCTGGTCCTCCTCTGGTCCTCCTCTGGTCTAACCCCGGTCCTCCTCTGGTCCTCCTCTGGTCCTTCAGAACAAAGCCTCGTGGGAGAACGAGCATCAGATCTTCTTGACTCCGGGTCTGAGACACGAGAACATCCTGAGGTTCGTGGGAGCCGAGCGACGAGGAGGCGCCGTGGAGGCCGAGCTGTGGCTCATCACCGAGTTTCACCAACGGGTACGTACCTCCTCCTGCTCCTCACACCTCCTCCTGCTCCCTCCAAAGCTCCTCCTTCCACCTCTTCACACTTCCTCCTCCTGCTCCTCCTGCTCCTCCTCCTGCTCCTCACACCTCCTCCTGCTCCCTCCAAAGCTCCTCCTTCCACCTCTTCACACCTCCTCCTCCTGCTCCTCCTGCTCCTCCTGCTCCTCCTCCTGCTCCTCCCACCTCCTCACACCTTCTCTTCCTCTGGTCCACAGAGGAGGAGGAGATAACAGTTCCATCAATTGTAAAATCACTTCTGGATGGGCTCCACACTGTCCCCTACTGACCCCCCTGTCTCACCTGCCCCCTGTCTCACCTGCCCCCTGTCTCACCTGTCTCACCTGTCCCCCTGTCTCACCTGCCCTCTGTCTCACCTGTCTCACCTGTCCCCCTGTCTCACCTGTCCCCCTGTCTCACCTGTCCCCCTGTCTCACCTGTCTCACCTGTCCCCCTGTCTCACCTGTCTCACCTGCCCCCTGTCTCACCTGCCCCCTGTCTCACCTGTCCCCCTGTCTCACCTGTCTCACCTGTCCCCCTGTCTCACCTGCCCCCTGTCTCACCTGTCCCCCTGTCTCACCTGTCTCACCTGTCCCCCTGTCCCCTCAGGGCTCTCTGTGTGACTTCCTGAAGGGGAGTGTGGTGAGTTGGTCTGAGTTGTGCGTCATCGCTGAGTCCATGTCTCGAGGTCTCGCCTTCCTCCACGAAGACCTGCCCCGGACCAAGGACGGACCCAAACCCGCCATCGCCCACAGGTCAGAGGGGACCGGGTATAGACCGGGTTCAGGCCGGGTATAGACCGGGTTCAGAGCGGGTTTAGACCGGGTTCAGACTGGGTTCAGGCCGGGTATAGACCGGGTTCAGAGCGGGTTCACACCGGGTTCAGACCGGGTTCAGACCGGGTTTAGACCGGGTTTAGACCGGGTTCAGACCGGGTTCAGACCGGGTTCAGACCGGGTTCAGACCGGGTTTAGACCGGGTTCAGACCGGGTTCAGACCGGGTTCAGACCGGGTTCAGACCGGGTTCAGACCGGGTTCAGACCGGGTTCAGACCGGGTTCAGACCGGGTTCAGACCGGGTTTAGACCGGGTTCAGACCGGGTTCAGACCGGGTTCAGACCGGGTTCAGACCGGGTTCAGACCGGGTTCAGTCCTGTCTTTGTGCTTAGTGTGCGTTGTGTTTCAGGGACTTTAAGAGTAAGAATGTGATGCTGCGCTCGGATCTCACCGCTGTGATCGGAGACTTCGGTTTGGCGGTTCTGTTTGAGCCCGGAGTCCCTCCTGGAGAAACACACGGACAGGTGAGCCGAGCGCCGCCTCAGACGCACCGATACCGAGTTCTGAGTCCTGATACGATTGGTGTCGTGTGCGCAGGTGGGAACGCGGCGCTACATGGCCCCGGAGGTCCTGGAGGGAGCCATAAACTTCCAGAGAGACTCGTTCCTCAGAATTGACATGTACGCGCTTGGCCTCGTGCTGTGGGAGCTCGTGTCCCGCTGCAAGGCCGCCGACGGTAGGACTACAAACATGTCCGCCCACTCAAGGACTACAAACATGTCCGTTTACATACAGGACTACAAACATGTCTGCTTACATACAGGACTACAAACATGTCTGCCCACGTACAGGACTACAAACATGTCTGCTCACGTACAGGACTACAAACATGTCTGCTCACATAAGGACTACAGACATGTCCGCCCACGTACAGGACTACAAACATGTCTGCTCACATAAGGACTACAAACATGTCCACCCACTCAAGGACTACAAACATGTCCGCTTACATACAGGACTACAAACATGTCTGCTTACATACAGGACTACAAACATGTCTGCCCACATAAGGACTACAAACATGTCCGCCCACGTACAGGACTACAAACATGTCTGCTCACATAAGGACTACAAACATGTCCACCCACTCAAGGACTACAAACATGTCCGCTTACGTACAGGACTACAAACATGTCTGCTTACATACAGGACTACAAACATGTCTGCTCACATAAGGACTACAAACATGTCCGCCCACGTACAGGACTACAAACATGTCTGCTCACATAAGGACTACAAACATGTCCACCCACTCAAGGACTACAAACATGTCCGCTTACGTACAGGACTACAAACATGTCTGCTTACATACAGGACTACAAACATGTCTGCTTACATACAGGACTACAAACATGTCTGCCCACATACAGGACTACAAACTTGACCGCTCACGTACAGGACTACAAACATGTCTGCTCACATAAAGACTACAAACATGTCTGCTCATGTAAGGACTACAAACATGTCCGCCCACGTACAGGACTACAAACATGTCTGCTCACATAAGGAATACAAACCTGTCTTCTCACATAAGGACTACAAACATGTCTGCTCACATAAGGACTACAAACATGTCTGCTCATGTAAGGACTACAAACATGTCTGCTCACATAAGGACTACAAACATGTCTGCTCACATAAGGACTACAAACATGTCTGCTCATGTAAGGACTACAAACATGTCTGCTCACATAAGGACTACAAACATGTCTGCTCATGTAAGGACTACAAACATGTCTCCTCACATAAGGACTACAAACATGTCTGCCTGGTTACATAAAAAGTAACAACTCAACAGCACATGACATCCGCATAAAACATGACCGACCCAAGAGGATGGGAGGGCATCTGACACACGACCTGGTCTCTGGTCTCTGGTCTCTGGTCTCTGGTCTCTGGTCTCTGGTCTCTGGTCTCTGGTCCCTGGTCCCTGGTCCCTGGTCCTGACCCTGGTCCTGGTCTGGTTCTGCTCAGGTCCTGTGGATGAGTACCTGCTCCCCTTTGAGGAGGAGGTGGGGCAGCATCCGTCCCTGGAAGATCTTCAGGAGGTCGTGGTTCACAAGAAGCTCAGACCGGCCTTCAAAGAGCAGTGGTTGAAACACACGGTGAGACCTGCTCTAGTCCTGCTCTAGTCCTGCTCTAGTCCTGGTCTAGTCCTGGTCTAGTCCTGCTCTAGTCCTGCTCTAGTCCTGCTCTAGTCCTGGTTCAGTCCTGGTTCAGTCCTGCTCTAGTCCTGCTCTAGTCCTGCTCTAGTCCTGCTCTAGTCCTGCTCTAGTCCTGGTTTAGTCCTGCTCTAGTCCTGCTCTAGTCCTGGTTCAGTCCTGGTTCAGTCCTGCTCTAGTCCTGCTCTAGTCCTGCTCTAGTCCTGCTCTAGTCCTGCTCTAGTCCTGCTCTAGTCCTGCTCTAGTCCTGGTTTAGTCCTGCTCTAGTCCTGCTCTAGTCCTGGTTCAGTCCTGGTTCAGTCCTGCTCTAGTCCTGCTCTAGTCCTGCTCTAGTCCTGGTTCAGTCCTGGTTCAGTCCTGGTTCAGTCCTGCTCTAGTCCTGCTCTAGTCCTGCTCTAGTCCTACTCTAGTCCTGCTCTAGTCCTGCTCTAGTCCTGCTCTAGTCCTGGTTCAGTCCTGCTCTAGTCCTGCTCTAGTCCTGCTCTAGTCCTGCTCTAGTCCTGCTCTAGTCCTGGTTTAGTCCTGCTCTAGTCCTGCTCTAGTCCTGGTTCAGTCCTGGTTCAGTCCTGCTCTAGTCCTGCTCTAGTCCTGCTCTAGTCCTGGTCTAGTCCTGCTCTAGTCCTACTCTAGTCCTGCTCTAGTCCTGCTCTAGTCCTGCTCTAGTCCTGCTCTAGTCCTGCTCTAGTCCTGGTTCAGTCCTGCTCTAGTCCTGCTCTAGTCCTACTCTAGTCCTTGTTCAGTCCTGCTCTAGTCCTGCTCTAGTCCTACTCTAGTCCTGCTCTAGTCCTGCTCTAGTCCTGCTCTAGTCCTGCTCTAGTCCTGCTCTAGTCCTGCTCTAGTCCTGGTTCAGTCCTGCTCTAGTCCTGCTCTAGTCCTACTCTAGTCCTTGTTCAGTCCTGCTCTAGTCCTGCTCTAGTCCTGCTCTAGTCCTGCTCTAGTCCTGGTTCAGTCCTGCTCTAGTCCTGCTCTAGTCCTGCTCTAGTCCTTGTTCAGTCCTGCTCTAGTCCTGGTTTAGTCCTGCTCTAGTCCTTGTTCAGTCCTGCTCTAGTCCTTGTTCAGTCCTGCTCTAGTCCTTGTTCAGTCCTGCTCTAGTCCTGCTTTAGTCCTGCTTTAGTCCTGCTTTAGTCCTGCTCTAGTCCTGCTCTAGTCCTGCTCTAGTCCTCGTTTAGTCCTGCTCTAGTCTTGATTTAGTCCTGCTCTAGTCCTGGTTTAGACCTGCTTTAGTCCTGCTCTAGTCCTGCTCTAGTCCTGCTCTAGTCCTGCTCTAGTCCTGGTTTAGTCCTCGTTTAGTCCTGCTCTAGTCTTGATTTAGTCCTGCTCTAGTCCTGGTTTAGACCTGCTCTAGTCCTGCTCTAGTCCTGCTCTAGTCCTGCTCTAGTCCTGCTCTAGTCCTGCTCTAGTCCTGGTTTAGTCCTCGTTTAGTCCTGCTCTAGTCCTGATTTAGTCCTGCTCTAGTCCTGATTTAGTCCTGGTTTAGTCCTGATTTAGTCCTGCTTTAGACCTGGTTTAGTCCTGTTTTAGGCCTGGTTTATACCTGGTTTAGTCCTAGTTTAATCCTGCATTCATCCTGTTCTGGTCCCGGTCTAAACCCGGTCTAACCCCGGTCTAACCCCGGTCTAACCCCGGTCTAACCCCGGTCTAAACCCGGTCTAACCCCGGTCTAACCCCGGTCTAACCCGGTCTAACCCGGTCTAACCCGGTCTAAACTCGGTCTAACCCGGTCTAACCCGGTCTAACCCGGTCTAACCCGGTCTAACCCGGTCTAAACCCGGTCTAAACCCGGTCTAACCCGGTCTAACCCGGTCTAAACCCGGTCTAAACCCGGTCTAAACCCGGTCTAACCCCGGTCTAACCCCGGTCTAACCCCGGTCTAACCCCGGTCTGTGTTCCAGGGCCTGGCGCAGCTGTGTGAGACGGTGGAGGAGTGCTGGGACCACGACGCCGAGGCTCGTCTCTCGGCCGGGTGTGTGGAGGAGCGAATCTGCCAGATCCGCGTCACTTCCTGCTCAGACCACGCCCCCCTGCTCGTCTCCACGGTGACCAACAACGACCTCCCGCCCAAAGAGTCCAGTATATGAACCCAAACCAGATCTCCACGCAGTTCTGATTTTATTTTTGAAGAAAACTCATCAGCTACAACTCCAACATGTTTCTCAGAGGATTTTTACATTTTCAGCCATTTTCAGAACATTTCAGCCAAAACGCACACTCGGATGTGACCAGAGTCAACGTTGCTTTTATCTAATTAAAACAGGAAGTGCTCTAATACGTCCTGGCCCATTTTGCACCACGAGGAAATTGTATATATTTTTTTAATTCGTAGAAATGTTTTTATTTATTCCAAAATTACAAAAGTAGTTTTCGCTCAAATGTTCTTTTTTAGTACTAGACACTTTTGCTGCATTCAAGCCTCAATGAATTTTGTAAATAGATTTGAATACGACTAGAAAATATTACTGAAACTGACTGAAGATTGAAATTAATTGAATATTTTAAACCAGATGCCCTTCCCTTAGTGAAACCCACACTTTGAGTTTCGGCCTGAGCTTAAAACTCAAAATGTCGTAGCAAATGGACTAACGTTGTTTTAATTAAATTCTTTTTAATGCTAGAGTTCATAAAAGAGTCGATACTTGATGCTTTGCAGGGACGTCGCGCTGGGGGTGTTCTGCGTGTGTGTCTGTGGCAGAATGTGGCCAGTGGTCACATGTTTGGGGTGACCGGACACCCCTGTCTCCCCGGGATGGTCCCCTGTCCCCGGAGATTTATCCAAACCAGAGATTTGTCCTGGTTTTATACAAGAAATGTCCCAGGGTCCCTATTTTGGACCAGTTCGAACAGTAAAGAGGCGGAAACTTTGTCGTCATTTGTTTTGGTAAAATAGAGAAAAGCTGCTTAAAAATGACCAAAATAGAAAGAAAATGTGACTAAACTGACTCGCACATCAGTCATGAATGGGCACAATTTGACCAAAAACCAGCTCCGCGGCACCATTTAGACATTGACCTCTAAATGTTGCCGTAGAATAAACATTATTTTGCTCCACCATTTGTTTTCATTGTCGGAGCAGCGGCGCTTTATTATTTTTTGGGCTTTTCTGACATAATAATCTGAATGCCAGAGCCTTTTGTGCAGGGTTCCCACGGTCATGGAAATCCTGGAAAAGTCATGGAATTAGTTTGACGTGTGGGAATAGCGATGCTAAACGGAGGCCTGTCGTAGTGAAGGGGTGTTGGACCTGCACACACGAGCAAACACTGCCAAAAAGATTTCAAATAGTCTGAAAACTTGGGGAAAAAAAATCCCAAAGTGATTTAAAGAGCACATTTGAATTTTCCCGTGGTCAGGGCTTTGTTGGAGTTCAGATTAGTCGGGTCTTTCTGGTCCAATTGTGCTAAAACAAAACTCAGATTAAAGTCGTGACAGAGCTTCAGACAGAGCAGTGCCTCTGGTTAGCGTCGCTCCCCCAGGAAACAGTCGAGTTCTGGTTTTCTGGTTTTAGACCTGGTTTAATTCTGGTGGAGACCTGGTTTACACTTGGTTTTAGACCTGGGTTAGACCTGGTTCAGTCAGGACTTAGACCTGGTTTTAGACCTGGTTTTAGACCTGGGTTTAGACCTGGTTTTAGACCTGGTTTTAGATCTGGTTTTAGTTCTGTCTTAGTCCTACTTTAGACTTAGTTCTAGTCCTGGTTTAGACTTAGTTCTAGTCCTGCTTTAGACTTAGTTCTAGTCCTGGTTTAGACTTAGTTCTAGTCCTGGTTTAGATTTAGTTCTAGTCCTGGTTTTAGACCTAGTTTAAGTCTGGTCTACGCCTGGCTTACGCTTGGTTTAAGACCTGGTTTAGACCTGGTTTAGACCTGGTTTTAGATCTAGTTTAGACCTGGTTTTAGAGCTGGTTTAGACCTGGTTTAGACCTGGTTTAGAGCTGGTTTAGACCTGGTTTTAGACCTGGTTTAGACCTGGTTTAGACCTGGTTTAGACCTGGCTTTAGACCTGGTTTAGACCTGGTTTTAGACCTGGTTTTAGACCTGGTTTAGACCTGTTTTAGACCTGGTTTAGACCTGGTTTTAGACCTGGTTTAGACCTGGTTTTAGACCTGGTTTTAGACCTGGTTTAGACCTGGTTTAGACCTGGTTTTAGACCTGGTTTTAGACCTGGTTTAGACCTGGTTTTAGACCTGGTTTTAGACCTGGTTTTAGACCTGGTTTAGACCTGGTTTTAGACCTGGTTTTAGACCTGGTTTTAGACCTGGTTTTAGACCTGGTTTTAGACCTGGTTTTAGACCTGGTTTAGACCTGGTTTTAGACCTGGTTTTAGACCTGGTTTAGACCTGGTTTTAGACCTGGTTTTAGACCTGGTTTAGACCTGGTTTAGACCTGGTGGAGTTCAGATCAGATTTTTCTGGTCCGATTGTGCTAAAACAAAGCTCAGATTAAAGTCGAACTGGAGTCAGAGCTTCAGACAGAGCAGTGCCTCCGGTTAGCGTCACACCCCCAGTGAACATTGAGCTGCAAAGTATCAACACGACACAATTGTTAGAGAATGTTTTGGTCCCTAAATATTGCGAGATCAAAGCGTAGAGAGTTTATTTTGTGAGTGAAGTGCAGACGTGTGCTTTTTGGCTGAGCCCATTTCCCCTGGTGCATCCGAACGGCGTCAGAGCTGCTATTTTAACCCGGAAAGACTCTTATTTTTTATATTTTGATTTGATATTTTGGGACTTTCCTGTTTGGTTTTGTACCCGTCTCATGTTTGATTCCCGTGCAGCAGATTTCAGGTCCACCCTCAGTACCTCAGCGGAATCGCACTCCACTTTTGTACCTGGACTAAACGCCGTGGGCTTTTGTTTTGTACTTGATGCTGCAGCCTCTCAAGACTGTTCTGGGACATTCACGTGGACTCTGGGACCTTCACGTGGACTCCGGGGACCTCGTGGACTCCGGGGACCTTCACGTGGACTCCGGAGACCTTCACGTGGACTCCGGAAACCTTCACGTGGACTCTGGAGACCTTCACGTGGACTCCGGAGACCTTCACGTGGACTCCGGAGACCTTCACGTGGACTCCGGAGACCTTCACGTGGACTCCGGAGACCTTCACGTGGACTCTGGAGACCTCGTGGACTCCGGAGACCTTCACGTGGACTCCGGAGACCTTCACGTGGACTCCGGAGACCTTCACGTGGACTCCGGAAACCTTCACGTGGACTCTGGAGACCTCGTGGACTCCGGAGACCTTCACCTGAACTCTGGAGACCTCGTGGACTCCGGAGACCTCCTCGTGGACTCCGGAGACCTTCACGTGGACTCCGGAGACCTTCACGTGGACTCCGGAGACCTTCACGTGGACTCCGGAGACCTTCACGTGGACTCCGGAGACCTTCACGTGGACTCTGGAGACCTCGTGGACTCCGGAGACCTTCACCTGGACTCCGGAGACCTCGTGGACTCCGGAGACCTTCACGTGGACTCCGGAGACCTCGTGGACTCCGGAGACCTTCACGTGGACTCCGGAGACCTCGTGGACTCCGGAGACCTTCACGTGGACTCCGGAGACCTCGTGGACTCCGGAGACCTTCACGTGGACTCCGGAGACCTTGTGGACTCCGGAGACCTCGTGGACTCCGGAGACCTTCATGTGGACTCCGGAGACCTCGTGGACTCCGGAGTCCACAAGATCTCCAGCTCCATTTCAGTTTAAGGACGACGAGTCTGAGCAGAGGCCGGTTTTGAAAAGTGAAGGAGGAAAAACGTCTGAACAGAAAGAAAAATTAGAATTTGAGCTGAAAAAAAAACGATATGACCAAAGGCTGGTTTAGACCTGGTTTAGTCCTGGTTTAGACCTGGTTTAGACCTGGTTTAGTTTTGGTTTAGACCTGGTTTAGACCTGGTTTAGTCCTGGTTTAGACCTGGTTTAGACCTGGTTTAGTCCTGGTTTAGACCTGGGTTAGGCCTGGGTTAGGCCTGGTTTAGACCTGGTTTAGACCTGGTTTAGACCTGGGTTAGGCCTGGGTTAGACCTGGGTTAGACCTGGTTGAGACCTGGTTTAGTCCTGGTTTAGACCTTGTTAAGTCTTGGTTTAGGTGTAGGTAAGACCTCGTTTAGACCTGGTTCAGACTAGATTTAGACATGGTTTAAAACTGGTTTAGATCTGGTTTTAGGCCTGGTTTAGTCATGACAGACCTGGTTTAGACTTAGTTCTAGTCCTGGTTTTAGACCTAGTTTATTTCTGGTTTACACCTGGTTTATTCTTGGTTTTAGACCTGGTTTAGACTTGGGATTTAGACTCAGTTTAGACCTGGTTTTAGATCCGGTTTAGACACAGTTTAGACCTGGATTTAGACCTGGTTCACTCATTACCTAGTTCTGTTTTAGACCTGGTTTTAGATCCAGGTCAGACCCAGATTAGACCTGGTTTAGATCTGGTTTTAGACCTGGTTTTAGATCCAGGTCAGACCCAGGTCAGACTCAGTTTAGACCCGGTTTAGGCCCAGTTTAGACCCGGGTTAGAGCTGGTCTTGGGCTCATTCGGTCTCCATTCTGATCTTGTCTCTCGTTCCTCCGTCACTTTGTTAAACCGGTTTCTTCTTCTTCGTCGTCGCGGTTTTCTTCTGTTAAACGCGTTTGAGAAGCAGGAAGTAAACGCTGTGCACGCAGAGATTCGATTGGCCGAGCTCAAAGCCGGCCGCAGTGTCTGATTGGTCACTTTTCTCAGGTAAAAACAAAGAAGGCGGGACTTATTCGAGGGTGCTCAAAGCCGATTGGCTGCCGTCCTGCTGATGTAAAACTGAATAAGCTTGGGTGTGTTATGAGAACTGGTATCGGATCGGAAGGAATCGGACTGAATCAAACGATATCGAATTGGTGCTATGGTTCAGGGGAGCTGACAGGTGCAGGAGACAGGGCCTGCACCTGTCAGCACCTGTCAGCTCCTCAGAATCAACTTTAACTGGACAAAAGGAACGCACAATTTCAGTTATAAGTACTGTATTTACAACTCCAAGAGGATTAAACCAGGACTGGACCAGGACTGGACCAGGACTAAACCAGGACTAAACCAGGAAAAACCTGGACTAAACCAGGTCTTCATTCAGACTAAACCAGGTCTAAAAATGACTATAAACCAGGTCTTGATCTGGACTAAACCTGGACTAAACCAGGTCTTGTAACACACTCACTCGAGCCGTGCACGTGAGAGCAACTGTGAAACATGATTTTAATGTGAATTTTATTTTGAAAATCAGAAATGAATCATGACTTTTGACTTCGGAAAGAAATCGACTAAATTCTTTTATATTTAATTACACCTGTAGAAAGAATTTATGATAATCTGTTCATCCAACTTCATCCTAGAAAAACAGGTCTAAACCGGGTCTAAACCAGGTCTAAACCAGGTCTGAACCAGGTCTAAACCAGGTCTGAACCAGGTCTAAACCAGGTCTAAACCAGGTCTAAACCAGGTCTAAACCAGGTCTAAACCGGGTCTAAACCAGGTCTAAACCAGGTCTGAACCAGGTCTAAACCAGGTCTGAACCAGGTCTAAACCAGGTCTAAACCAGGTCTAAACCAGGTCTAAACCAGGTCTAAACCAGGTCTAAACCAGGTCTAAACCAGGTCTGAACCAGGTCTAAACCAGGTCTAAACCAGGTCTGAACCAGGTCTAAACCAGGCCTAAACCAGGCCTAAACCAGGTCTAAACCAGGCCTAAACCAGGCCTAAACCAGTATTTATTACCCAAGTGTCAAAAGTCCTGATGTATTTCTGGTTCTGCTCCATTTAATCTGGGACCAAACTTTTGCTGTTTTGAGTTTTGACTCGTTTGTCCCTCTGTGTTTCCATGACCGCGCTGCTGCTGTGGCGGCGGCGGCGGCGGCTGCTGCTGCGGCTGCTGCTGCGGCGGCTGCGGCTGCTGCGGCTGCTGCGGCTGCTGCTGTGGCGGCGGCTGCGGCTGCTGCGGCTGCTGCGGCGGCTGCGGCTGCTGCGGCTGCTGCGGCTGCTGCTGTGGCGGCGGCTGCGGCTGCTGCGGCTGCTGCGGCTGCTGCTGTGGCGGCGGCTGCGGCTGCTGCGGCGGCTGCGGCTGCTGCGGCTGCTGCGGCTGCAGCAGATCCACACGAGGACGCGTCCTGTTTCTCTTTCATCGATTCCTTCTCCTCAATTCTGCAGGAAATGGGTGAGGAAGCCCCGCCCATAGAGGAGACACCGAGAGGAGCAGAGACCTGGTTTAGACCCGGTTTAGACCTTGTTTAGACCTGGTTTAGACCTGGTTTAGACCTGGTTTAGACCTGGTTTAGACCTGGTTTAGACCTGGTTTAGACCTGGATCAGAGAGGATCTAAACTCCTCACTGAAACCTCCTCAGTTTCCTCCTTCACCAGAACAGCTGAAAAATGGAGGATCGAGGAGAAGGAAATGAGGAGAGAGAAATGTGCCGCGGCCGAGGAGGAGGAGGAGGAGTTTTGTTTTGTCCACTCTGTGTCGTGGCGTCGGGTGTTTTTGCGCCCGGCCCACAGCCCGGTCCACACGCGCCGACCTCAAACACTGATACCTCAAACTTTTCTACGTTTTTCTGACATCACCTTTTCATTTGTACGATTTTCTACGGTTTTTATTTCACATTCAACTCGATTTAAGACGGACTTCCCCCAAACACCTGGACTGAGCCGGACCGGACCGTGCCAAATCCACACAGACCAGCCCTGAACCAGGACTGAACCAGGACTGAACCAGGACTGAACCAGGACTAAACCAGGACTGAACCAGGACTGAACCAGGACTGAACCAGGACTGAACCAGGACTGAACCAGGACTGAACCAGGACTAAAAAATAATGTTCTAATTGAAACCAGGTAAAAATCTTGAACATAATGTGCAATGTGCCAAAACAGGACTAAACCAGGACTAGACCAAGACTAGGTGAGGACTAGACCTGGACTTGACCAGGCCTATAACAGGACTAAACCAGAACTAAACCAGGACTAAGTTAAATGAACCACTGAGAAAAACTCTAAAGCATGTGCCAATCCATACTACACAAACCCGGACTAAACCCGGACTAAACCCGGACTAAACCCGGACTAAACCCGGACTAAACCCGGACTCCCGCCGGTCCGGCCCCGGTCCAGGTTCTGAGTTTCCAGGTTGCAGGTTCAGGACCACATTACCTCATTGTGAGCGAGTTTGTAAATGTGTAGAGACGAAAACCTGTACAAATCTGTTCTGTTTGTGTGAAAACAAATGTGAAGCTCCAGGGACCAGAGTCTGAGGACTAGACCAGGACTAGACCAGGACTGGACCAGGACTGGACCAGGACTGGACCAGGACTGGACCAGGACTGGACCAGGACTGAACCAGGACTATAACAGAACTGAACTGGGACTGAATCAAGACTAAACCAGGTCCAAACCGGGATTAAACCTGGACTAAACAAGGTCCAGACCAGGACTACAACAGGACTAAACCAGGACTGAGCCAGGACTTAACCAATGTTTTAGAAACTCTAAATTGTGGCCTATTTTGGCACCAAACCAAGACTAAACCAGACCTAATCTTCAGACTAACCCAGAACTAAACCAAACCAGGACTAGACCAGGACTAGACTGTAAATCCACCCGAGTTTTCTCTCATGTGAGTCCTCTGGTAGTTCTCATATTTTCTGACTTTGTCCCTGGAACTGCGTCCCTCAAACCCGGCGAGATGATTTCAGATGATCTCAGATGATTTTGGATGATCTCGGATGATCTCAGATGATTTCAGATGATCTCGGATGATTTCAGATGATCTCAGATGATTTTGGATAATCTCAGATGATTTTGGATGATCTCGGATGATCTCAGACGATTTCAGATGATCTCAGATGATCTCAGATGATTTAAGATGATCTCGGATGATTTCAGATGATCTCGGATGATTTCAGATGATTTCAGGAGGAGATTGTAGATAGTCGTGGTGCTCTGTAGACTCTGGAGTTGTGCCGTGTGTGCGGCGCCCTCTGTCGTCCCCCTCTGGGAAATACAACAGGCCGCGCTCACGTTGCCCGTAACTACGGCGATCTGGACTTAAAGACGCACTGTGGAACTTTTCTAATGAGCTGTTATTGGTTTGTCAGGAATGTTCCGCAGTAAAGCTTTAAAAGAGTCATATTAATCTCTTTTCTGATGTTCTAAAGTAGCTTCCTCATCACAAACGGACCAAACTAAAGGGAAAAGGAGCTGTGAAAACAACCACTTCATGACATCACAAGGTGGAACAGAGTGTTTGGAGCTTTGGAGATGTAGACGCACGAAACAAAACACGACTCCAGGTCTGTTTTTGAGGAGGAACATTAGAACAGATCATAAAAGCGTACCCTCTGGTGTGTTTTGGCGACGTGGGCGTGGCCTGTCGGGTCTGATGACTGAATGTACGAGCGACGCGGGCGCCGCCCACACGCCCGAACTCTGTAGAAACGAACTTTGGTTTATCTTTTTGTAAATTAAGAAATAATAAAAACTGTCAAATGATTTTACATGGAAATATGAGAGCGGCGTGGTTCTGTGCGGCGGGGGAGGGCATCTGACACACGGGGAGGGGATCTGACACACGGGGAGGGCATCTGACACACGGGGAGGGCATCTGACACACGGGGAGGGCATCTGACACACGGGGAGGGCATCTGACACACGGGGAGGGCATCTGACACAAAAAGAGGGCTTTACCAACAGCACAGAGGAGCATAAATTGTTTGTTTCACTAAAATACAGAAATCCGTGTTTGTGAATCATCATAAAGTAAAAAAAAAAGCCCCATGAAAACGCTTTTTTCACTATTTTCTTTTCACCTTCCCCCGACCTGAGCGTGTCCCTGTTCAGAATGGAAAATCTAGTAAGACAGGAAGTGCTCCTCTGCATTCCTTAACTTTGATAATTTCAGCCCTGAAGTCTGCAAAAGCTCAAATGCAGCTGTTTAAGGGACACTTTGGGTTTTCTGACATGAATCTGGCATCAACAGTGACAATAACGGCTTCTAACTTGAATCAAAATAATGTCCCGTTGCTTATGAAAGACGCTCAAAATCTGCTTGATTCTAAGTTTAAAAATAATGTCATTCGGTGCCTTTTTAACCAACAATTATTTCCTTTTGTAAATCCAATTCTCGATTTCTTCACAATAAAGGAAGCTAAACAGTTAAGATCTAAATTGTTCAAAGTCCCAATTGCACCAAAAGAAGGAGATTAATTTGAAAATTGTGAGTGGTATAAACCCCTCTGCCCACTTGGATTTTTTTCTGCAGTGAGCGCATTAAATTACAGATCACTTATTCTTCAGTTGTGTGTAGTGATGCACTTTGGGAGGATTTACATCATTGTTTATCAAAACATAGGCCAGTTCCAAATATTAAATTAGAAAATATCACGTTTGGCTTTGTTGTAAATAATTATCAGAATGATTTAACTATTAACTCAATAATCATTTCAGGGAATTTCTTTATTCATAAAAATAGATTCTTTAAGAGTCGACCAAAACTTCAATGCTTTTCAGAAATAACTATGCATTTTTTTCCTTCTCTGAAATGTATGAAACAAAAATCTGCGACAATTTTATTTAATCTTTTCTTGTACGTCTTTTGTTTTGCTTGCGTGAAAATTACTGTAAAAGAAAAAAGAATTGAATTATTTAATAAAACCAACCAACCAAACAACCAACCAAACAAACAAACAAACAAACAAACAAACAAACAAACAAACTCCCGACATCCCCCCTTTAGCCGAGTTCCGGTTTTGGTCCTGCTGAAAGTAGTCCGGCAGGTTGGCTAGGGTCATGAAGATATACACTCAACAAAAATATAAACGCAACACTTTTGTTTTTGCTCCCATTTGTCATGAGATGGACTCAAAGATCTAAAATTCATTCCAGATACACAATATTACCATTTCTCTCAAACATTGTTCACAAATCTGTCTAAATGTGTGATAGTGGCACTTTTGCTTTGCTGAGATAATCCATCCCACCTCACAGGTGCCACATCAAGATGCTCATCAGACACCATGATTAGTGCACAGGTGAACCTTAGACTGTCCACAATAAAAGGCCACTCTGAAATGTGCAGTTGTTGCTTTATTGGGGGTCTGGGGACTCAGAACCAGTCAGTATCTGGTGTGACCACCATTTGCCTCATGCAGTGCAACACATCTTCTTCGCATAGAGTTTATCAGATTGTCAATTGTGGCCTGTGGAATGTTGGTCCACTCCTCTTCAATGGCTGTGCGAAGTTGCTGGATATTAGTGGGAACTGGTGCGCGCTGTCGTATACGCCGGTCAAGCACATCCCAAACATGCTCAATGGGTGACATGTCCGGTGAGTATGCTGGCCATGCAAGAACTGGGACATTTTCAGCTTCCAAGAATTGTGTACAGATCCTTGCAACATGGGGCCGTGCATTATCTTGCTGAAACATGAGGTGATGTTCATGGATGTATGGCACAACAATGGGCCTCAGGATCTCATCACGGTATCTCTGTGCATTCAAAATGCCATCAATAAAATGCACCTGTGTTCTTCGTCCATAACAGATGCCTGCCCATACCATAACCCCACCACCACCATGGGCCACTCCATCCACAACATTGACATCAGCAAAGCGCTCACCCACACGACGCCACACACGCTGTCTGCCATCTGCCCTGAACAATGTAAACCGAGATTCATCCGTGAAGAGAACACCTCTCCAACGTGCCAGACGCCATCGAATGTGGGCATTTGCCCACTCAAGTCTGTTACGGTGACGATCTGGAGTCAGGTTAAGACCCCGATGAGGACGACGAGCAGTTGAGCTTCCCTGAGACGCTTTCTGACAGTTTGTGCAGAAATTCTTTGGTTATGCAAACCAATTGTTTCAGCAGCTGTCTGAGTAGCTGGTCTCAGACGATCTTGGAGGTGAACCTGCTGGATGTGGAGGTCCTGGGCTGGTGTGGTTACACGTGGTCTGCGGTTGTGAGGCCGGTTGGATGTACTGCCATATTCTCTGAAACGCCTTTGGAGACGGCTTATGGTGGAGAAATGAACATTCAATGCCCGAGCAACAGATCTGGTTGACATTCCTGCTGTCAGCATGCCAATTGCATGCTCCCTCAATGCTTGCGCCATCTGTGGCATTTTGCTGTGAGACAAAACTGCACATTTCAGAGTGGCCTTTTATTGTGGACAGTCTAAGGTTCACCTGTGCACTAATCATGGTGTCTGATGAGCATCTTGATGTGGCACATCTGTGAGGTGGGATGGATTATCTCAGCAAAGCAAAAGTGCCACTATCACACATTTAGACAGATTTGTGAACAATGTTTGAGAGAAATGGTAATATTGTGTATCTGGAATGAAATTTTAGATCTTTGAGTCCATCTCATGACAAATGGGAGCAAAAACAAAAGTGTTGCATTTATATTTTTGTTGAGTGTAGATCTATAGAAAGTTGTGATGTGTCTGAAACCCAGAAACACTGTGATTATTATTGTCAGCAGCTCCGTGGACGTGTGGATGCGTCCATGTTTGTGTTAGTCCACACACAGTATAGATGTTAGAATAGAATAGAATAGAATAGAATAGAAAAGAAAAACTTTATTGTCTGTCACACAAAAAAGCGTTGGCAGAAATTTGTCTTTGGCTCAAACATCTCAAGCTCACAGACTAAAACACATTTCAATAATTTAAAATAGTGTTCATACAAGTTCTTTGTAGACACATCAGCAGAGAATAGGTGTATTGGTGTATATACAGCATAGATGTACAGTATAGATGTTAGCGTATGTACAGTATAGATGTTAGCATATATACATATATACAGTATAGATGTTAGCGTACCTACAGTATAGATGTTAGCGTATATACAGTATAGATGTTAGTGTATGTACAGTATAGATGTTAGCGTATGTACAGTATAGATGTTAGCGTACCTACAGTACAGTTAGCGGGCTTACAGCAGAATGCGAAACGAAACGAAACGAAATCTGCAGAATGCGAAATCTGCAAACTGCGAAATCTGCAGAATGCGAAATCTGCAAACTGCGAAATCTGCAGACTGCGAAATCTGCAGAATGCGAAATCTGCAGAATGCGAAATCTGCAGAATGCGAAATGGTGTGTTTATGTTTCACCTGAAAGTACATTACACCATCTGACTTGCGCGAGTGCAATATATGCTGTTCAAAGGACCTAAACGGGTCAGTCTCCGTGAAGAGGACATGACACCCCAAAAAATTGGAACTATTTTTGAGGTAAGGTTAAAATGACCTTTTTCTGTTGTTGTAAACACCGTTTTGTAATAGGCGGCATTAGCTAATAACTGGAATGCTAGCCAGCACTGCCGCTTACTCGTAGGCAAGCTGTTATGTTGCAGACAAGGGAGCACACACTGCTCCAGGGACTGTAACCAATACTGTTATTAACTGTAAGTAGCTTTGGATAAAAAGTGTCCGCTAAGTGTAATGTATAATGTAATGTAAACAGGGGTTATTCTAGGCTTCCCTTATCCCAGGCTATTGTTTTCATAGTCATATTTGCCATGCCTAAAAGATACCGCTCCATTATTGCAGTGGAATAAATAATGAACAAATCCAGGTCTTTACTGATGATTTATATTAGGCTTTTAAATTGTACATAGTTACAGTTAATGGGTGCGTGTGTGTGTGCGTGTGTGTGCGTGTGTTAGCTGACACTTTTTATCCAAAGCTACTTACAGTTAATAACAGTATTGGTTACAGTCCCTGGAGCAGTGTGTGCTCCCTTGTCTGCAACATAACAGCTTGCCTACGAGTAAGCGGCAGTGCTGGCTAGCATTCCAGTTATTAGCTAATGCCGCCTATTACAAAACGGTGTTTACAACAACAGAAAAAGGTCATTTTAACCTTACCTCAAAAATAGTTCCAATTTTTTGGGGTGTCATGTCCTCTTCACGGAGACTGACCCGTTTAGGTCCTTTGAACAGCATATATTGCACTCGCGCAAGTCAGATGGTGTAATGTACTTTCGGGTGAAACATAAACACACCATTTCGCATTCTGCAGATTTCGCATTCTGCAGATTTCGCAGTTTGCAGATTTCGCATTCTGCAGATTTCGCATTCTGCAGATTTCGCAGTTTGCAGATTTCGCATTCTGCAGATTTCGCAGTTTGCAGATTTCGCATTCTGCAGATTTCGTTTCGTTTCCTTTCGCATTCTGCTGTAAGCCATGTTAGCGTATGTACAGTATAGATGTTAGCGTATATACAGTATAGATGTTAGTGTATGTACAGTATAGATGTTAGCGTATGTACAGTATAGATGTTAGCGTATGTACAGTATAGATGTTAGCGTATATACAGTATAGATGTTAGTGTATGTACAGTATAGATGTTAGTGTATGTACAGTATAGATGTTAGCGTATGTACAGTATAGATGTTAGCGTATATACAGTATAGATGTTAGTGTATGTACAGTATAGATGTTAGCGTAAATACAGTATAGATGTTAGCGTATGTACAGTATAGATGTTAGTGTATGTACAGTATAGATGTTAGCGTATGTACAGTATAGATGTTAGCGTATATACAGTATAGATGTTAGTGTATGTACAGTATAGATGTTAGCGTAAATACAGTATAGATGTTAGTGTATGTACAGTATAGATGTTAGCGTATGTACAGTATAGATGTTAGCGTACCTACAGTATAGATGTTAGTGTATGTACAGTATAGATGTTAGTGTATGTACAGTATAGATGTTAGCGTATATACAGTATAGATGTTAGTGTATGTACAGTATAGATGTTAGCGTACGTACAGTATAGATGTTAGCGTATGTACAGTATAGATGTTAGCGTACCTACAGTATAGATGTTAGTGTATGTACAGTATAGATGTTAGTGTATGTACAGTATAGATGTTAGCGTACGTACAGTATAGATGTTAGCGTATATACAGTATAGATGTTAGCGTATGTACAGTATAGATGTTAGCGTATGTACAGTATAGATGTTAGTGTATGTACAGTATAGATGTTAGCGTTACCTACAGTATAGATGTTAGCGTATGTACAGTATAGATGTTAGCGTATGTACAGTATAGATGTTAGCGTTACCTACAGTATAGATGTTAGCGTACGTACAGTATAGATGTTAGCGTTACCTACAGTATAGATGTTAGTGTATGTACAGTATAGATGTTAGCGTATGTACAGTATAGATGTTAGCGTATGTACAGTATAGATGTTAGCGTACGTACAGTATAGATGTTAGTGTATATACAGTATAGATGTTAGCGTATGTACAGTATAGATGTTAGCGTTACCTACAGTATAGATGTTAGCGTACATACAGTATAGATGTTAGCGTACGTACAGTATAGATGTTAGTGTATATACAGTATAGATGTTAGTGTATGTACAGTATAGATATTCTGTTTCTAAATGACGATGGTGACCAGGGTCATTTGGAAATCAGGCAGAACATGAAGCTTTATGCTGTCACGAAGACTGTAAAGGGGATGTAGGTCTAGTCTACTCTAAAAAAAATGTTTCTAAGTGAAATTATTGTACAGAAACATATTTGTCGCTGTTACTATTTGTAGAAAGTCAAATGTATAATATATTACTGTTAGGGTGTTAGGGTGAGGTCAGTATTTATTCAGACCCTGAAGACGTGGACCAGACTTTCTCTGGACTCTCTCAGTCGACTCCTCTGAAGTCCAGGTTTGACCTCAGCAGCCGAGCAAACACAGATCCAAGTACAAAGCCTTCACCATCGGGTTCAGACTGGGCCCTGCCTCCCACCTGGACACAGTCTCAGGTGAGCACACGTTTCCTTCTGGTTTTGCAAACATTTTCTCAGAATGAAAAAAAAAAGTCTCATAGGTCAAAATATGAAGACGAGGCTCGTTATGTGCTGTACTTTACTCGATGACAAAACCTCCTCGTCAAAGCCTGATTCTGTCAGACGCTCGGGGAACATCAGGTGCCACAGGGGGGCACCAGGACCAAAAAAACTGTCATTGTTGTGTCCTTGGGCAAGACACTTCACCCACATGGCCGAGTATGAAAGTGGTGTGTGATGATGGTGCTGGCAGCCTCGCTTCTGTCAGTAGTACAACAGGAGTTTACAGCACCGGGTCTGGAGTGAATGAAGAATGCTCTGTAAAGAGCTAAAGAAATACTTCATTTCGAATTAGACTTCACCCTGTTTTTTTCTTCAAAGTCGGGGAACCTGAGCTCAGCAGCTGCATCTGAGACACTGGATACAACACGAGACCCACAGAGGTGCCTTGAGAAAGAGATGACACCACATTTCTTTCACAGAGCAGAGATTGCACATCCACAAGTCGTTCTGTTTTGTGATGTAGAAGCTGCACGCTGGCCTACTCAGGTGAAAGGTGTTGCATTCACGTCAGCAGCAGCTCTCCACCGGTCGGCTTTACTTCACTTAAAACAAGTGCACCACCATTTGTCTTAAGTCAGTGTTGATGCACCACCATACAGGTGTCAAAAGACCCAAACTATCCCTTTAACCTGAAAACTGACTGGGCAAAATAATGACATTCTCAAACAAAACTCCAGGTGTGATGAGGAATTATTCAAAAATTACTTAAAGTTTTGTTTAATATCAAGACCTTAAAGTAATCTGGCTCACTGTTTAATTCTGCCACTTGCCCCAAATCCCACCCGTCAGCCAGCTAAAGAAAAACCCCAAAGCCCATAACCCAGCAGTGCACTACAGCGATGCTGCAAGTGAAAATAATGAAGCGGCCTTAGTGTTGCTCTCTGGTGCCCTCTTCAGTCCACACAAATTACAGCAGGTCTAGAACAGTTTAATAAAAGAACACGAGACTAAAGTTTTACAGAGGTTTATTATTATTATTTCAGGAATGACTCAGTGTGTCTAATACTCCTCCCCCTCATCTTCATCGTTCACACTGTCTGCACCCACCTCCTCATAATCCTTCTCCAGAGCAGCCATGTCCTCTCTGGCCTCGGAGAACTCGCCCTCCTCCATGCCCTCTCCCACGTACCAGTGCACGAAGGCCCTCTTGGCGTACATCAGGTCAAACTTGTGGTCGAGCCGAGCCCAGGCCTCAGCGATGGCCGTGGTGTTGCTCAACATGCACAAGGCCCTCTGCACCTTGGCCAGGTCTCCTCCTGGCACCACTGTGGGCGGCTGGTAGTTGATGCCCACCTTGAACCCGGTGGGACACCAGTCCACAAACTGGATGGAGCGCTTGGTTTTGATGGTGGCGATGGCGGCGTTCACGTCTTTGGGCACGACATCTCCACGATACAGAAGACAGCAGGCCATGTATTTACCGTGACGAGGATCACACTTCACCAGCTGGTTTGCAGGTTCAAAGCAGGAGTTTGTGATCTCGCCCACAGAGAGCTGCTCGTGGTAGGCCTTCTCTGCGGAGATGACCGGGGCGTAGGTGGCCAGAGGGAAGTGGATACGAGGGTAGGGCACCAGGTTGGTCTGGAACTCCGACAGATCCACGTTCAGAGCTCCGTCAAAGCGCAGAGAGACTGTGATGGAGGAGACGATCTGACTGATGAGCCTGTTGAGGTTGGTGTACGAGGGGCGTTCGATGTCCAGGTTCCTGCGGCAGATGTCGTAGATGGCCTCGTTGTCCACCATGAAGGCACAGTCGGAGTGCTCCAGGGTGGTGTGGGTGGTCAGGATGGAGTTGTAGGGCTCCACCACAGCCGTGGAGATCTGGGGGGCGGGGTAGATGGAGAACTCCAGCTTGGACTTCTTGCCGTAGTCGACGGAGAGACGCTCCATGAGCAGAGAGGTGAAACCGGAGCCGGTGCCTCCTCCAAAGCTGTGGAACACCAGGAAGCCCTGCAGCCCCGTGCACTGGTCGGCCTGTGGACACAGAGTTTAGAGGAGCTCACAGCGACACACTCGCACTCACACTTCACACGCCGCTCACCAGTTTGCGGATCCTGTCCAGCACCAGGTCGATGACCTCTTTGCCGATGGTGTAGTGACCGCGAGCGTAGTTGTTGGCAGCGTCCTCCTTCCCGGTGATCATCTGCTCTGGGTGGAACAGCTGCCTGTACGTGCCTGTACGCACCTCATCTGAGGAACAGAAACATGACAATTACAGCCTGAAACAACACTGAGCCTCAGGGAAACTAAGATAAACTAATGCAGCTGCATTAACTTCTTAGGTTCCTTTCCAAGACAATGTAGCCAAGTGTATTTTTACCTTGTTGACATGTTTCGGCTGCGAGCCATCTTCAGAACTGTCACCGGTGTTGGTGGTGACGTGTCGTATATCAGATGTTATTTCCGGTAGGCGTGGTCAGTCTGGGCGACCTGCAGGTCCCATCAGGCTGACCACGCCTACCGGAAACAACAGCTGATATACGACACGTCACCACCAACACCGGTGACAGTTCTGAAGATGGCTCGCAGCCGAAACATGTCAACAAGGTAAAAATACACTTGGCTACATTGTCTTGGAAAGGAACCTAAGAAGTTAATGCATTAAGACGACAAAATGAATATTTTTGGCGTAATGCAGCTGCAGTCCAGCGATAACAGGTAAAACCTGTGCTCATGGTTTGTAATGTCGATGCATAAGGCTCGTCTCCATGGAGACAAGTTTTGGTGTGGCCTTCAGATAAGCTTCATAATGCACCTTTAAGACCAAGTGCAGTGAGCAGTTCAGACTCTCGTCTCACTCGTGTCTCTACTGTAAAGAGCTGGAGCAGTTCCATTACGCACCAATGACCGTGGGCTCCAGGTCCACAAACACGGCTCTGGGGACGTGTTTGCCAGCTCCAGTCTCAAGGAAGAAGGTGTTGAAGGAATCATCTCCTCCTCCTATGGTTTTGGCACTGGGCATCTGTCCGTCCGGCTGGATCCCATGCTCCAGACAGTAGAGCTCCCAGCAGGCGTTCCCGATCTGCACTCCAGCCTGGCCCACGTGGATAGAGATGCACTCGCGCTGAGGGGCAAAAACAGACGCAGGTTACAAAAAGTAAAGTACAAAACTACTAAGCAGCTACAAGATGCACTTTGAAACTCTTTACAAAAAAAAAAAAAAAAAAAAAAAAAAGACAGTTAAACTTCCAAGTTTAGTAAAATGTACTGAAACTTTTATTGAAAATTACAATTCAGGAGCAGCGCAACAATAATATGAATATAAAGAAACTGGCATAGACGGTGTGATGATTCAGAAGACTTCAGTCATCTCACGTTACAGCAGGCCACTACATGACACTTTCTATGCAAACTCCAAATGAACTTGAAGTAGTGACGATCAGTGACATTTTCCTTTTTAATTAAGGACTATCCAGCAACTTGGTTGCTTAGTCATTTCTGTCTAGATGTAGTGAAATGGGTAGTTACAAGTGATTCAGTACAATAGACTAGTGTCTTTAACATGTCACACTGGAGATCACCTTGTTAAATATGGAAACACAGCTTATCAGGCTTCAGATACCAGAACTTCATTAAACAGGACAAGAATGTGCTCAATTCTGGACATTATGGGGAAACGGGCTATAAACCTGACCTAAAACCACCAAAACGCTAAGCTGACATAAGTTACCGAAGCCCACATGACGTTTACCCAATTAAGGTTCATAAAGTCTAAAATGTTAGAGGATCCGGATCACCCAAATTAGTCCAAGTGCCACAGTTTGAGAACCACTGCAACAGGTGAGATCACGTCATAAGGCAAGAGTCGAATCTCTGGTTCGCCTTTTGTACGGGGAGGAGTTGGTTCTAACGGATTCTGGCGGTAACCTGCTCCTGTTTCCCGTGGCCCCGTGCGTAATGGCACCAGGTGCACTGAGCGTGGCTAATTAGGTCAACGCGCCTAATCATGCCAGGAATCGATTCTCTAGATTCCTGGCATGATTAAGTAGTTTTTCGTATTTATTTCCCAGTAAAATTTTAGAAGAGAAGGATTTGTAGACCAAAACTGTCAGCTGTGACCGAAATATAAACCTCCCCCCCCCAAAAAAAAAACTACGGGTGGAGCTCTGGTGCTTCAACCTGCGCAATGCGTCTCCCCTGTTAAGATTAATGTCTAATTCTGCGCTGTTCTTGTCTCATAAATGAAGCCACTAAAATAATGAAGATTTGAATGAACGAAAAAACCGGTTCAGACTAGTACTTAAACCATGTGCGTCAGCGACAACGCTTGGATTTTGGTTTGAGCGAAGTGGTAACACGAAATTGGACAAATATTCAGCTATACTCACCATGATTAATCGATTAAAATGCGAAAAAGAACGAGGAAAAGGAGCAGCAAAGTTGAACTCTCACAGCAAAGACCTCAACGCGTCCTCAGTGAGAATTACTGTGGCGCATACGCGGGGTGGGGCGTATTTATACCGGCTGCGTCACGGAAGAAAAGAGCGTAAGTGCTGATTGGCTGCTCAAGTCACGTGGCCCTTTTCTCATTGGTCCAAAGTTTAAAAATCTAAATTGTGACCGGACATATTTCAGAATGAGGCATGTATTTATTTTTTATATATAGATATTTATTTGAACATTAATGTATTCCAATTCAAAATGAATACAAAAGTAAAAAAAAAAAAAAAAAAAAAATGTGGAGGATTTCGTCATAACAACAGGAGTTGAGCGTCAGATGAGAAGTTGCTTTCGCTGATTTCTATTTCTCCATTGTGGTCATTATAATACAATTGAAACTCATTCATAAAATAAGAAAATGACGGTTTGTTCTCTCCTTTTACTACAATCTAACCAATGAATATGATATTTTGCAAAAAGCAAAAGAATATTTACAATAATTTCTGTTGAAGAGTCCAAATTGTTCATAGAAAATAAAATGTGAGAAGTTTTAAATACAGGGATTTTCATTTTTAAATTTAGCTCCAGCTTCTCACGTCTGACCAGAAGACCTGAGAGTGTGAGTAATCCAAAGATTCTTCTTCTGAATTACAAAAAAATACAACTTTCTACCTCAAATTTAAATCCTCTTTTAAGAAACAGAATGAGGCAACTTGTGACAGGGAGGGAAATAATGAAGAACTTATTCTACGCACTTCGTCTCTAATTTTGACCATTTTGTTTTGTTTTATTCCGGGTAGTTCTGTCACGAGCTTTTTTGTGCACACAACTTAATATATTCATTCATAAAACTTAAAATCTGATAGTATAGCAAGTTTAAGCATAAAAAGTATAGTTTATCCTCAGATATAATCGTTTTTTTATCATGTTCATAGGCCCGAACCACCATCTTTGAAATGTTCTGAACAAGCAGCACAAACTGTTGGCCTAACTAACTTCTGCTAATCTCTGGGGAAAATGGGCTTAGTTGAGATCGTACTAACTAATTCAAGTTCTAAGCAAAACCCCCAAAAAACAGCAAATCTGAACGTGGACTAAAGCTGATTCACTTGTGCACCACTAGGGGGCACTCATGTACTTTTGTTTGAGTCACAACTGCCCCAGAAAACCCCAAAAAACCCACTTATGAGAGACAGACACTTAATTCAAGCTTCATTTTTATTGAAAATACATTTCACAAACAATGTGAAGACGTGTGATTTAAAGATGATTTATGCATAAGATTATTTGATCTGAGCCAAACATTCTTCTCTCTCCTCGTCGCCTCCTGTCGGCAGAATCGGTGCCCCCTCCTCAGAATTACTTTTATTCATCCCCGAGGGGGAAATTTTCTTTGTTACAGCTGCAACCGACCAAGAGCATGTACATCGAAACAAGTTACAAAATAAGATAGATACAATAAGATAAAAGATAAAATAGCTCTCTCTGGGAAATTATTTACATCAGTGACATATTTATGACTATATACATGTGTGAGCAGGAATAGGATGAAAAGGATTGAGTAGTTTGTGAGTTAAAGTGCAGCGTTCAACAGTTTGATGGCGACAGGACAGATTTCCTGTGTCTCTCAGTGGAGCAGCGGCAGCCGCAGTCTGTGGCTGAAAGAGCTCCTCTGATTGGCCAGCACCTTGTGGAGGGGGCGGGAGGGAGAGTCCAGGATAGTCCAGATTTTGTCCAGTATTCTCCTGTCCAACACCACCGCCAGAGAGTCCAGCTCCTCCCCCACAACATGTCCAGCCTTCCTAATGATCTTCTCAAGTCTATTAGTGTCCCTCAGGCGCAGACTGCTGCCCCAGCAGACTACAGCGTACATGATGCACTGGCCTCCATAGACTCAGAACATCCTGAGCATTGTCCTGCAGATGTCAAAGGACCTCAGCCTCCTCAGGAAATAGAGGCGGCTCTGGCCCTTCTTGTAAACCGCGTCCACGTTCCTGCTCCAGTCCAGTTTATTGTCCAAGTTCACCCCCAGGTACTTGTACTCCTCCACCACGTCCACACTGACCCCCTGGATGGAGATGGGGGTCACAGCAGCTTTGGTCCTCCTAAGGTCCACCACCAGTTCCTTTGTCTTCAATAAGTTCTGTTTTGCATTGTAAGTGTGAAATCAATTCCGATACAAGCCAGAGATTCTGGACTGCAGTTTACCAGTTCTATTTTTCCAAGTGAATTCTCTATTATGTGGATTATTTGTTCTCCACATATCAGTTAACCCTCTCTCATTCACTAAGTCTGATAAATATAAATGAATATTGTTTTTCTTGGGTACCTGTCCAAATCATCATTAGGTGCACAGTTGAAATCCCCTCCTAATATTATCTTCAAAACTGAAAATCTTTCTAACATGCCTTCTATTGCTGGATTTAAGTCTTGAAATAATTGTTCGTTTTCCCTTACATTCGTATCACCATATATATTACCCATCAGAAATGACTGGTTACGATAATACCTGAAGAATGAAGTGTCCATTTAAGTCTGTTTGTGTAGAAATAACCTTCCCTATGTTTCAAAGTAAGAGTTCCTCCTGGATGCTGATTACCATGTGACATCCAAATGTCCTCTCCCCATTGGGATCTCCAGAAGTTAGAATGTTCATCAGAAGAGTGAGACTCCTGGATCAAACAGAAGTCTGCATCAAAGTTTTTTGCAGAAAGGAAAACAGCCTTGCGTTTTGTAATGTCTCTTAACCTCCTGAGACCCGAGCTTTTGTCTGGTGTCCATTTTTCATTTCTTCTTGCTATTTGGGATAAGTAGGACCTACTAAGTAAGTCTTCTGCATGACACCATTGGTTAAAAAATGTAAAAACATTAAAATGTATAAATAAATTACAAAAAAAAAAAAACAGCAATTAGCTGTTTATTTCAAGCCCTAAACCTGCCAAATGTGACGTAGGTCGACCGTGAGCGGGTTGGGGTTCAGTGAGTGAGGTTAAAAACACACAAAAAGGCCTGAAAATGTGGTCCACAGTTTTAATTTGTTCTGGTTTTCAATTGTTACAAAAAAAAGTAGAGGTGCAAAAAGTGGAGACAGGCAGCAGTTTCCCTATAGCAGCAGAAACGTCCAGCGATTTATAACTGTAAACTCATCTAAATATTCCCAAGTTTACCGAACAACATGTACAATCAATAATATAACACAGTCCCAATGTCTTCAAACGAGGACATGACATTTCCTGATGCTCTCGTCTGCTGTGGTCAATAAAATGTGTCAAATTTTAATGCCAAATGAAGATACATTAAGACACATGAAGAGACATTATTGTACATAAATACATTGGTTTTATTCATACATTTTGCATCTAAACTTTACCATGCAGTTTTTTTTTTACTTTCGGGAGCTGCTGTAGAGGTTTTTAGTTGATTACAGGTGAAAGTTTAAAATAATTGAAAATCATGGTGCTAAGAGGCAAAAATGTAATGTCCTCGTATGAGGCCACAGGGTCTCAAGAGGTTAAGCCTCGAACATTAACTGCAATAAATTTTAACTGTGAAATGTTTGAATAAACAGTCAAATGTAAAGGTTTGAACGATACCTTCTTAACTTAAAGGTACAAAGTAGTAACATAAGAAAGCAGAGCTTCTTCCCGTTGATAAGTTCTGAACAGTACATGACAGCTGGTGTATTTCCTTATTATCGATGTTGCTCTTCCTCCAACGAAGTAAGCCATCTTCTCCTCCTCCCGTGCTTTCTGGACAATTGCACTTTTCGTGGTCCTCTAGCGTCAGGTCCTCCTTGAAGTTCTGTTGTTTCAGATAGTCACAGTTTTTTGTCTTTTTCCAAATGCATCGTGGTAATGTTGCATTGAGAACTGGATAATAATATCTCTTGTGTGAGTCTTGGTCAGATTCACTCTCCCAAGTCTGTGCACCGAGTCAATGATGTCCACAAACTTCTTTCTAAAGCCCGGAGCAATATTACCACAAATGTCGATTACCGCCATCCTCACCTCTTCTCCCTCCTTCTCTGGCTCCGCCGCTTGTAGCGCGACAGTTCAACCACTTTATTTTCAAGTTGTTGGAGTTTGTCTCTGTCTTGACAACTCGTCTTTCTGTTTTTCCAGTCTCTGTTTCATGTCATGTAGTTCGTCAGAAAAAGCTCCAAATGGTAATTTCAGCTCTTTTATTGACTTCTCAATTCCTTCTCATTAGCTAGCGTTAGCTGTGCTGAGGCTGCTGTATCTTGGTCCATTTGACCTTTTTTGGGAGATGTTGTTGGGGTCACAGGTGGTTTTTCACTTTTGCATTTTGTTGAGGAATTGTTTGACATTGTGTCGTAGTTTTCAGTTGTGCAGATAATAATTTTCTCAAAAAGTTGGGAGAAGCTCTGTAATGAAGTTTACCACTTTGCTGCCATCTAGGCCTGTGTCGAGCGGCCTAGATGTACGGCCCCGTACGGGTCAAAACGACGCAGAGGAAGAGCAGGGGAAGCGACAGACAATAGGGGCTGTGACTGGTCCACTACCACCGCTCTGCACACATTTATGGTACTGCACTCAATATAGACATTTAGTAATAATGTGTTTACGTTTTACAGAAACAAAACTTAAAACCGCATGGCTCATTTGCATAAGCGCTGAAAAAAACAGCTTGTGCACTGATGCGGTCAGTTTCTGTTGGACTAAAGGACATGATTCAGTGGATTAGTGTCTTCTTTCTGTTGGGGATGACTCATGTTAAACTTTTCAGAAATGCGTCTGCTGTACGGTTAGTCCGATCGTGCTCACATTTGAGTCACTGATGCTGACCTCGGCCTAAATATAATACACTATAAAGCATATGAAAAATTATACTATAGCGGCACCTAGACATGAAACGCCAACATTATTGGATTATCATTATCATTATTTGTATCTTGGCTTTAATTATTATTATTATAATCTGATGATGTCATAATCTCAGGGGTTGGGCAGAGGCCTGTAGAGTTAACTCTTTGGGAGATTGGGTAATTTCCAAACTTCTCCACAAATGTTTCTCCTTCTCAAATTTTTTTCAGCTCCACAAACTTATCATTAATCTCATGGTTTAAAGTCCTTTCAGGTGACAGTGCTGTAAAAAGATGAAAAAAAATAAATAAATAACGCACAGGAAGTCCCAGTGTGGATGTTCAGTGAAAATCCTTCAGTCGAGCTCACTGCCATCTGAAAAAACAAGACATGTGCTGTTCTTCTGGACATCCAATCACACCACAACATCTGCAGACTAGACAGAAGTATGGGAGGGCATCTGACACACAAGGAACATGGGTGGATGGGAGGGCATCTGACACAAAGATATTACAGACCTTAAGTCCAGTGAAAGGCCCCTGAGTGTCTTCACGTCGGAGTCTCTGAGTCTGTTCCTGCGGAGATCCAGGACCCGGAGGTGGGATGGGCCAGAGCTCAGAGCCGAGCCCAGAGCAGAGCAGCCGACCTCAGACACGCGGCAGTAAGTCAGCCTGGACCAGAACGAGAAGACTGGAGAGTTAAGACCACATATTCACAAGGATCAGGCAAATGAATGCAAACCCATGAATACAAACTCCTCAGAAATCAACCCAAGAGGTATGATTAGGAAATTGAACTAGGAGTTTGTAAACTTGACCTTGTGATGTCTTGATCAGGTGTACCTCACTGAAGGGGGGAATCCGGAGTTCCCACCCACAAGGAGAAAATGCAAACTCTACAGATATTATGGGAGTGGGACAAACACACCAAAGCGCCTGAAGCCCGCAGTCTGGCTTCTGCAGGAGCTTGCACAGTTGCACCACCCCACAGTCAAAGATCTTGTTGTAGCTCATGTCCAGCTCCTGAAGGTGGGACAGGTTTGAGTCCAGAGCCGAGGCCAGAGCAGAGCAGCCGTCCTTGGTCACATGGCAGCACCTCAGACTGTGCACCAGAACAAGCACCAATATCAGAGACAACTCTAAGCTCCTCAGGTGAGTCGAATAAACACTGGGAAACACAGGCAGGTAGAACAGCTATAATGAGGGCCCTTTAAGGGCCCCTGAGGGCCATGTCTCACCTCAGGAAGTGCAGCTGTGAGGTCTGGAGGAAGGGGCCGAGCTGGAGGAGTCCAGCATCACAAAGTGTGTTCTCTGTCAGGTCCAGAGTCTTCAGAGAGGGGACAGACTTCAGAGCTGAGCCCAGAGATGAGCAACATTCTTGGGTGAAGGAGCAGCACTTCAGCCTGCACAGAGAAGAGGTGATGACTGCAGTACGGCCTGTGGTACCGCGGCTAAACTGAAGGAAACCACTTATATTGTGTAAAACTCATATTTACATCACATGCACCTGCAGCTCTACACTCCAAAGGCTAAAAGCTAATGTAAGTTCGACTGACCACTGGACTGGGGAAGGCATGGATCTGTGATCGACTTTCTACAGTGATAGATTGTGACCTAAAGGTTTCCCCTTCCTGCTCTACAGCATCTGTATACTGACCCCAGCACCTCCAGTCTGCAGTCTGGACTCTGCAGAAAACCACAGAGGCACAGCAGTCCAGCATCCTTCAGCTCGTTCCCTCCCAGATCAAGCTCTCTCAGGTGGGATGGGTTAGTCTTCAGTGCAGAGCCCAGAGTGGAGCAGCCCTCCTCTGAGAAACTGCATGAGTTCAACCTGCAGAACAACAGCACAATCAGCCCAACTCATCAGCACATTCTGACCAGTGGGGGGTGACAGAGACTGACCCTAGTGTCTCCAGGATGCAGTGTGGACTCTGCAGGAACCCAGAGACCTTCTCCAGACCAGCATCCTTTAGCTCGTTGTGACTGAGGTCGAGGACTCTCAGAGCACAGGGGCTTGTCTCCAGAGCCAAGGCCAGAGAGGAGCAGTCGGCCTCTGTCACACAGCAGTAAGGCAGCCTGAAAAACGCCAGAGATTAATGTACAAAAAAATGAAAGAGACACATCAGATCTCAATGTGAAAGAAATATGTTGGATCTATACAAATCTGGACAGGGCAATGTCTTAAGAACAAAAGAATACCACCTTTTTATGGAAATAACATTTTCTACCTACAGAGAGCTTCATGTGATAGACTCCCTAAAAATCAGTGAAATAATGATGTGGCAGCCTCGTCCATTTTGCCAAAATAACATTTCTGTAACTCAAAATGCTTACCATGTTGTGCACTGGGTCAAAACTCCTCTAATGTGCACAGAGACACAGATATGACAAACAACAATTTAAGAAACATATTTTTCATATTTTCTTCTTGATCAGCGTAAAACTACAACTTATTTTTCCAACAGGTTTTTCCCATCAAATAATTCAATATTTGAGAATCATCATTTGGTCATAAGCGCTTTAACCCGACCAGATTACAAACTGACCTGAGGACTGTGAGTCTGCAGTTGGGGTTTGCCAGTGCAGAGACGAGGAGGTCCATCCCGGTGGAGAGCAGAGGGTTGGTGCCCAGGTCCAGCTCCTGAAGGTGGGAGGGGCAGGACTTTAGCGCTGAAAACACCACCTCCAAATGAGTCCGTGAGAGCCAGCACCTGCACAGCCTTGAGCCCAAGACACAGGCAAAGTTACTCAACAAGACTGAAGTTAACAGGCTGCGTTCACATTCTGAAATCCAAGATTAGGGCCAGTCCTAGAATTTACATGTTGAACAACCTTCCAAAAAATGTAAGAATAGAAAAATTTAACGTTCGTTTATTTTCTATGGTGATGTGTTAAAACAAAGCAGATAAAAGTCTAACTTGATTATCATCACACCCCCAGGGAATGTTAATGACTTCAACTGCAAAGTATCATTAGGAAATCTTGTGGTGAATTCTGAAATACTCACTTGGCCTTCTTGCAGTTTCTCACGGCTGGGATGAGTCTCCACCTCCCCTCGCGACTGGTGTTGTACTTGCTGAGGTCCAGCTCCTCCAGGACCTGCTCAGACATCTGCAGCATGTAGGCCAGAGCCGAGCACTGGATCTCAGACAGACTCCTCTTCTCTGACCCCCCGGTCTTCAGGAAGTCCTGGATCTGCTGCTGGACGGACTGGTCGTGCATCTCGATCAGACAGTGGTAGATGTTGATGCTTCTGTCTGGAGACACGTCCTTCAGATTCAGCTCCTTCAGGTTATCCATGACTCTTTGGATGGTTTCTTGGTCAGTTTTGTTTGGACCCAAGAGAAACCTCAAAGCTCTGCGGTTGGACTCCAGACTGAGGCCGTGGAGGAAACGCACAAACAGGTCCAGGTGCCCTGTTTTACTGCCCAGAGACACTTCCATAACTCTCCTTAGGAACATGTCGTAGTGACGATTTCACCAGAACATCACACTGTGCCAGATCTTCACCCACAAACTGACTGAGAACCTCCGTGTTTTGGTGGAGAAGCAGTGGTGGATGTAGACCGCAGCCATAAACTCCTGGACGCTGAAATGGACAAAACTGTAAACCTTTTGATTGAAGATGACACTCTGTGGTTTGAAGATCTCAGGGCAGATTCCAGAGTAGAGCGAGGCCTGACGCAGGTCCAGACCAACCTCCTCCAGGTCCTCTTGGTAGAACATGATGTTTCCTTTCTGCAGGTGCTCAAAGGCCAGTCGGCCCAGCTTCAGCAGCAGATCACAGTCAGCAGAGCTCGGCTCTGGAACGCTGCTCCATGTCTGCATTTCCTCTTCCTTCAAGTGCCTGCACCAACAGGAAGTGAGCGTACAGGTCTGTGAGGGTCTGGGGCAAAGCTCCACTCTGAGGGTGTCTCAACATGTGGTCCAGGACAGTGGCTGTGATCCAGCAGAACACGGGGATCTGACACATGGTGTAGATGCAGCGAGAGCTTCTGATGTGGGACAGGACTGTTCTACGATGGTCTCTATCAGAGAACCTCATCCTGAAGTAGTTCTCCCTCTGCTGGTCAGTGAGGAACCCTCGCACCTCTGTGAGGCGCTGGACACACTCTGCTGGAATCTGATTGGCTGCCGCCGGCCGTGAGGTGATCCATATAAGGGCGTCAGGAAGCAGACTGCCTCTGATGAGGTTCACCAGCAGTGGGCCGACCTCTGACCCCTGTGTGACCTCAGAGATGGCCTCACAGCTGAAGTCCAGAGGGACACGACTCTCGTCCAGGCCGTCCAGGATGAACAGGACTTTACTGTGGAGCAGAGTCTGAGCCGAGAGAGGGCGCAGTGAGGGGTAGAACACGTGTATGAGCTCCAGCAGACTGTAGCGCCCCCTTGTGGCCAGGTTCAGCTCTCTGAAGGACAGAGGCAGCACCAGGAACAGGTCCTGGTTCTCGAAGCCCTTGGCCCAGTCCAGGCTGAACTTCAGAACCGAGAAGGTTTTCCCAACTCCCGCCACACCCAGAGTCAGCACCAGCCTGAGCGGCTCCTGCAGCGCCTCCTGCTGGTCTTCAGATGGTAGTGGTTTGAAGATGTCTTTGCTCTGAATGCGGGTTTCCTGGATGTGTTTGTGGGAGTCGGCCTCCATCTGACTGAGCTCGTGTGGAGTCGTCACCTCACTCAGGCTCTCTGTGATGAACAGCTCAGTGTAAACCTTCTCCAGAGAGCTCGTGCACTCTGCCTCTTCCCTCCCCTCACTCACGCTGCTGCATCTGCCTATGAGGCTCCGTTTGAAGGCAGCTTGAGGTTTGTCTGAGAAAGTGAACTGATCAGAGAGCCTGAGTTTCTTTCCACACTGGGGGCAGTAGCGAGCAGAGGAGCTGCAGTCTGCACAGAGCCCATGACCACAGACCAGCCTCTGCACGACCAGACTTTTCTCACACTCAGAGCAGGACTCCTGGGGCTCTGTGGGGCTGTGGAGGACACACTCACATTAGGCCTGTCAGGTTTCAGAATGACATCCTCGTATTGACTGTATAAAGAAGTGGAGTAAGGGAATATGACGTCAGTGTGACCGCGAGCGTCACAGCAACCAAAGCACCAATTTGAAGTGAGACTGTTGAAGGAGCTTACCACAAGCACCACTGGTTTATCAGCGACATCAGGGATAGAAGGCACCTGATTGGTCTGTTATTAATGTTCATATCTTGATTCAAGGACAAAATCGTGAAAAAGAGGACATGTAGAGCGAGTTAATACAAACATTTTAAGACCAAAATGAGGACCCTGACAGCAGCAGGTACTGAGAGGATGACAAATTTTCAATAGGAAGTGAACTGGAGCGGAATCACACCCCACTAACTTCCTGTATGGAAAATGGCGGCTAACAGGTTAGCTCTGTCCATACACAGTCTATGCAATCTCATCATCATTCCTAGAGTGACATGTTTAGAACAGCTGTGCACACTACATGGTCCTGATAAGAACATTCTGTCCCATTCATTTTAATAGAAAATGAACATAGCTAACACGCTAGCCACTGCATGCTAAACAGGAAGTGAGCATGGGGCCACTTCTGGCTCCTTCTGACTCTGGCTCTATTGACTTGCATTGGGATCTTGTGACTCCTCTCTCTGTATCTGCAGCTGTGAACCTCGTCACTTTGGTTTTAAAATCTTGTATGAATCCGCTCAACATAATCCTGGGGTTTCATTTTTCTATTTTGTCTGTTAAAAAAATCCTATTCATAATCTAGAGCCTGGCTCCAAACTCAGTCCTGTAACCGTGAGCATGTTGAGCTTTATTTTCTGTGGAGACAAACGCTTCAAACTCGGGATACACGGTTCCAGCACTAGGATCAGATATCAGCACCAACACCAATGAAAGATTTACTGGGTCAGATATGGGCTTCCAAATATCGGTTCAGCCGATATCTTAGTCTTATCATATCTTATCATATACATTTATGAAATACTGATATTTCCTAGATGTAGTCGACCCAGAAACTTTTTATTCACACAATGTTGTTTTGTTGTTACATGAGACACATTTGGATCCGTTTTATCTTAATCATTTTAACGGGATTAGACAAAATGTTTATGCACTGATATCGGCAGATACTGAAAGCAAAATTAGTATCGGAACTGTGAAAGCTGGATCCCTACTGTAAACACCATCATTCGTCTTACATGTGGGAGTAATACGAGTAAGAACAGTCCAAATATAACTACAACCTCCCGTTTCTAAAGAAATAAAAACACATTCCAGTTTGCGCCTGTCCCACTGCATGTTCCCTTTAATTGTTTTGAAAATGCTATGTTCACACTTGTGTTTTCATGAACACAAAGTTATTGAATGAAATCAAATAAAAAAGAACTTACGATTCATCTTTCTGCTCAGGCCCAAACGTCGGGGGTAACCCTTTGGAGATGTCTGTTCTCACAGACACACAGTGGCACTGGGGAGAGCTGGACCTGTGGCTGAGCACAGAACATAAACTCATTCAGTGCCTGTGCACCACTCACATGTTGCCTTGAAAAAAGGCTCTGACTCTTCCCTTCTTTTTACATCAGGTTTGTCCAGATGCTGCGCACAGTTTTGTGTCATGTTTTTGTGTATTTCTGGAGAATTGTCGTGTGGGAGCGTGGGGGACGTAGGCCTGTGGGCGGAGCCTCGTACAGGCTCAGGAGAGGTCACTAGATTACTCAAACGTGCATGTTTGAGTAATCTAGTGATCTGTCCTGAGCCTGTACGAGGACTCTTAAACAGACATGTTTTGCATAAAACCCTTGATTGTCCATTTTGTCATGAGCTTAAGTGAAGAAGGCATGTGGTTTGTCCAGTGCCATTTGTGTGTACATATTTTTGTGGTACATTTAAGGCTCACTCACTGTTCTGTGGGCTCCAGGTCTCTGTGCACCTCCATGACAGCGACACTGATCCTGCACAAACAACAGCATGAGCAGAAGGAAAGTAGTGACATGTCTTTGATTTTACTTTTTTAATTTGGTGATTTACTAGTCCATCTCAAAGAATTAGAATATCATGAAAAAGTTCAATAGTTTTGTCTCTCATTTTAGAAAGTCAAATCCAGATATTATATCTGATATTATACAGACTCATGACACAGAGTTTGTTTCT
>CM068361.1:2988763-3011263 GCA_034769755.1 Odontamblyopus lacepedii | reverse complement strand
TCTGACTGATTACATGTGTGTGTGTGAAAGCTGTGACGGACGAAATAAAAAATGTAAAGCCTAACAGCAGCAGCAAAAACAAACCCCTCAGTGAGGCTGAGCGCGGTGCAGTTCTCCTCCTGTCCTGCGGCGGCGCTGCTCTCCGGCCGCAGACGCTTTTGTTGTTCTTCCGCTCACGGCGCACGCACGGAGCCACTTTTGCACAAAATCTCTTCTTTTCTGTCGCATCTCTGTCGCTTTTTTGCACTTTTAAGCCGCTTTCCCCGCAGAAACATGGCGCCTGCGCGGACCGTGCCCTGAGCCGCGCCCGCACGACTTTACGGTGAGAAACGAGACGAAACTTTACACTTTTTACACCAGAGACTCACGTAAATACTCATAAAAACCCACGCAAACGCCACGGGACAGATATGGAGTTGTGTTTTGTTTCATTCACACATGTGTAACACACAAACCTGCACTTTTAGGCTGAAAACACTGATATCCTATCGGCAAAGG
Source organism: Odontamblyopus lacepedii (assembly GCA_034769755.1). Lineage (NCBI taxonomy): Eukaryota > Metazoa > Chordata > Actinopteri > Gobiiformes > Gobiidae > Odontamblyopus > Odontamblyopus lacepedii. The sequence continues at coordinate 3,010,765 of CM068361.1, read as the reverse complement.
TCTCACAGTAATATCGTGGAGCATCACAATATATCGAATCCCAAGTCTCTTTGCTTAAATGAATAGAAAAACAGAGGGAACTACATAGACCATGATCCTTTGCTCCGTTTCAGTGCAGACGACATGAAGAAATAACTGTTCTGAGCACTTTTACATCTTCATTCTGTGGATTAAGTCTGTGAAGCATTTTTAGAGGAAAAAGACGCAGATTCATAGTTTTATATTGTAATAAATCTGGTACAGAGAGATGTTTATGGTGAAAATCTGGTCCAGAGAGATCGTTCCATCCTTAATGACAATAAAAGTTGTACCAAATGGCTGGTCAAAGCATTTAGCATTTAGGGTCAGTCTTGTTATTCTGTAGAATATCGTAATATCGTGAGCTTTCCCACAATATCGCAATAAATATACCGTAACGATATCGTATTGTTGATCAATCAAAGTAAATTTATTGAGTATATCAATATACATAATATCTTACACGTATACATGTACGTGTAGACATGATCATATAATTCCCTTTATATATGTAAACATTTCTCAAAGGGTCATGGGAAGAAGTGTTCACTTTTTTAATCCCGCCCGTTACCTAAATTTAAGTATTATTATTGACGTCCGGTGTCTGCTGAACCGTCTTCGTCACATTTATCTGGTTTTACATCCTGTACAACTTGTATTTACAGTGTCTACAGATAAAGCCATGTACAGTGAACGTCGCTTTAACGCCGTTCACCTTTCGCTGCTTCGCTGTTTTGTGGACTTTTTAATGCTTTTTTTTTTTTTACAGTGCATTGTGCTCTGAATCCTGATTGGCTGAGGGACTGTAGTCTAGAGGTGAAAAAAGTTCACATTGGTCTTTCACTTTCACCAATGTCCACAGTTTCTGTGCCTCGTCTCTGTTCAGCCCGACAACTTTACCTTTGCAAATTTTCTCCATGACCAAACCCACAATGTGGAGGAAACGTTCTGCACGACAAAGGCAAAAGGCCGAGGAAGATGAAACTATCACAGAAAAAGAGAAACTTCTGGACCTGCTGAAGGTAGAAGCTCTGCGGCTGTAGGCGCCTTTACAGAATAAATGAATCTTCGGTTCGTTCCATAAAGAAGAAGGAAAATAACATAAGGACGACAGCAGCAATAAGTTTGAACAAGGATGAAAAAGGGTCATGACTGTCCAACGAGACCAGTGTAAGGATGGAGTCGCTTCAGCTTTGTGGATTAATGCAGGAAAAAGAACATTACGCTGGACCAACGTTATCCGCACAAAAGCTAAAACACTTTATGAAACCTTTGCTGACAGCGACGACTTTCACGACAGTGAAGAGGAGGAGGATCTCGGGCCATCGGCGACGCTGTTCACACAGTGTCAGGTCTGTTTAATGCCACCAAGGGCTGGACTGAGACATTTCAGAAACGCTTTGGACTTAAAAATGTTAGTCTGCACAGAGAGGTTCAGCCTCTGCGAATCCGCTGGAGCAGAGGCACACGAGAACAACACATTTAAAGCGATCACTGAGGAAGGGGGAAATAAGCCTGAACAAGTTTTTAATATGGATGAGACATTATTACAGCGGAGTCAGGGCGTAAAGGCTCAGTCAGAGGGTCTGGGAAATAGTCACAATGTCCAACCTCCTATTCAGTATTAAAATTATTTTACAGTATTTTTAAAAACTATCAGAGTTATTTGTAAGAAAATGTTTATTTTTATGTCTTAAACAAATGCTTGGGCCTGAAAACAGGTTTTGATCTTTGGTTTCATTCTACAGTTCAGTATTGGATTGTATAATAATTGTAAAAAATAAAGCTGATACTTCTCGGATTTCGCCTGTCGCGGGTTCTTTTTGGAACGTGACCCTGCGATAAACCTGGATTCACTGTACAGTCATTTACTATAATAACCATTACATCCTTGCATCACTATAACGGCTCAGAATATTAGATTTGGAAATACGTTCGTGTCGCTGTCCAATCAGAACTCTTCCCCACCCCCAGACGCTGAACCTGATTCAATAAAAAGACCATTCAATTTAGACCATGTTAACTCCAAGGAGAATATTTTAATTCAGAACTATTTAATTTGTAATTAAAAAAACATCACGTAAACATCTCGTCTCTTCTCTCAGATGGAGGAGGGCAGCGGCGCAGACCCGGGGGCGCAGGCCTGTGGGGGGCGCTGTGACGTGGGCGTGCAGTGGGAGGAGCCCGAGGACCTGCGCTGTGACGTGGGCGTGCAGTGGGAGGAGCCCGAGGACCTGCGCTGTGACGTGGGCGTGCAGAGTGACACCCGGTGGTGCGATGTGGCGGTGCAGGTGGATCTGATCGGCCTCAGCTGCAGGACTCCAGGTAAAAACTCCAGCGGGATTTTATCTGTAGAACTCACTTTGTCATCCCCTTTCCCTGGGGGGTGATGCTAACTGCAGGCACTGCTCTGTCTGAGGCTCTGTTGGACTCTTGCAGGCTCCGGTGACGTGCCGTGGCGCTGTTTGACGCTGCGCCCCGAGCACACAGAAGGGGGCGCTCTGTGGCACTGCTGCGCTCACGGTAACAGCCTCCTCGCCCCTCCCCCCTCCGCCGCTCTGCTCTGCCCCTCCCCCTCCAGGACCCCCGACGGCACGGTCCAGACTACACTACCCAGCATGCACCCCTCCTCTCCAGGTGCGTAGAGCGTCTGGGTTCTGTGTGAGCTCCGGTTTCCTCCGAGCGTTTGAATCAGACGCTCTTTCTGTTCTCTGTGGGGCTGTTCTCTGTGGGGCTGTTCTCTGTGGGGCTGTTCTCTCTGTGGGGCTGTTCTCTCTGTGGGGCTGTTCTCTCTGTGGGGCTGTTCTCTGTGGGGCTGTTCTCTGTGGGGCTGTTCTCTGTGGGGCTGTTCTCTCTGTGGGGCTGTTCTCTGTGGGGCTGTTCTCTCTGTGGGGCTGTTCTCTGTGGGGCTGTTCTCTGTGGGGCTGTTCTCTCTGTGGGGCTGTTCTCTCTGTGGGGCTGTTCTCTCTGTGGGGCTGTTCTCTGTGGGGCTGTTCTCTGTGGGGCTGTTCTCTGTGGGGCTGTTCTCTCTGTGGGGCTGTTCTCTCTGTGGGGCTGTTCTCTGTGGGGCTGTTCTCTGTGGGGCTGTTCTCTCTGTGGGGGTGTTCTCTGTGGGGCTGTTCTCTGTGGGGCTGTTCTCTGTGGGGCTGTTCTCTGTGGGGCTGTTCTCTGTGGGGCTGTTCTCTCTGTGGGGCTGTTCTCTCTGTGGGGCTGTTCTCTCTGTGGGGCTGTTCTCTGTGGGGCTGTTCTCTCTGTGGGGCTGTTCTCTCTGTGGGGCTGTTCTCTGTGGGGCTGTTCTCTCTGTGGGGCTGTTCTCTGTGGGGCTGTTCTCTCTGTGGGGCTGTTCTCTCTGTGGGGCTGTTCTCTCTGTGGGGCTGTTCTCTCTGTGGGGCTGTTCTCTCTGTGGGGCTGTTCTCTCTGTGGGGCTGTTCTCTCTGTGGGGCTGTTCTCTCTGTGGGGCTGTTCTCTCTGTGGGGCTGTTCTCTGTGGGGCTGTTCTCTGTGGGGCTGTTCTCTCTGTGGGGCTGTTCTCTGTGGGGCTGTTCTCTGTGGGGCTGTTCTCTCTGTGGGGCTGTTCTCTGTGGGGCTGTTCTCTCTGTGGGGCTGTTCTCTCTGTGGGGCTGTTCTCTCTGTGGGGCTGTTCTCTCTGTGGGGCTGTTCTCTCTGTGGGACGGACATTCGATTAAATTTTCTTAACCTGCGTAAACATGTGAAACCGGGACACTCAAAAACCCGATCATACCCGGGACACTGATGTGCAGGGAAACGCACTCTGAGGAATATAGGGATCTCCAAGGAGCCAGAGTTTGTGCTCAGACCTCCTCAGGCTCCGTTACACAGACACCGACATTCAGTTTGTCCATTAACATGAACCTGATCCACCAAATCCTGAAGGATCAGTTATCGATCAATCTTCTAATCAGCCCGACCCTTGTGTCAAACATATATTTGTCTGTCAGAAGTGTAGACTGTACATCTCCACTCCCTTCTGTGCAGCTCACCAAAACATTTCTGAATTAGACGTGTTGTGCTGAATAAGTCAAATGTGATTAAATAGGTTTTACTGTTGTCCCTGTATAATCCTGGTGCCTCGCTTTGTGCACTAATGAATGGATAATCGTTTATGTTTTATAGACACTAAACTGTCTGAGACTCGCTGTGGCTTTTATATTTACTCAGTTACTTGTGATCGCAAAAACTTGCAGCTCTCTGGCGTTTTTGTTTAGTAAAAGTCGCTCCCGGAGGAAAAAGTTTGGAGACCCGCACTGTAAATATCAACGGACAAAGGCACAAAGTCGCCAACAGGAAATGACGTTTAGCGGCACGTCCGCTCCATCGGGCACCAGTAGGTTTGGGTGGTGTCCAGATTTTGACACATTAAACCGTCTCACATTTTTCCCGGGGTTTACGGTTTTACTGTGACTGATTCAGGATTATTTAGTAGCTGCACCTAAACCCTTCAGAAACAGAGTCGCAGCTTTAGATTTGAAGATGAGGCACAAGTTCTGATCAAACCAAACTCTGCAGCGCGTTCGATCGCATCAGAGCACGAGCTGTTTTTATCAGCGCTTATACTGTATGCAAATGAGCTGTATGCAAATGAGCTGTATGCAAATGAGCCATGAGGTTTGAAGTTTGGTTTGTGTAAAACTTAAATAAATGTGCCAAAGCTGCATTAAACACATTATTCCTCAGAGTGTAGAATGAGGAGGAAATGCAGAGCGGTGCAGAGGACCAATCACAGCCCTCATGTCTGCGGCGTTTTGAGGCGTCGGTAGAAAGTTCAGGAGGTGCAGGTCGGACACAGACTCTGTAATAATAATAATAGTAATAATGCCGTTCTGGACGCCCAAGGTCTCCTTACAACAACAGCTGTAGTGCTTTTTCACAGACACATGTCCTCAAAGACACTTTACAGACGCTTTATTAACAGAGCTTTGTTCATTCACCCCAGTCCTGATGGTGTAAACTCCACCAACACTCGCACGCCACAGTCACACCTACAGCAGGTTTGGGCTGTGGGTCGGGGGGGCTGCGTCTCCTCCGTGAAAGTCTGACTTCACCCTCGGGAACTTTCTCCTCTTCGGCCTCGTCCCCTCTCGACTCTCGGCTTCAGTAAAACGTCTCCGTCACAAACTTTTGGGCTCAGCGTCGCACACGAAGCGTCAGTCAGGTCTTTTTCTTCTTCCTGCTGCGTGTGGAGGGAAATCTCCGAGCGGAACCACGTCTGAAGAGGAGAGAGAGCGGAGGGAGGAAGTCCTGCTGTGGGTTTAGGTCCTGATGCAGATTTTTATAATGACGGTGATGAAACCGATACCGCTGATACTTTCTGATACCGCGGGACACCGGATTACCGCCCAGTCCTGACACAACAGTTTTGTAACTCCAAAGTCGGAGCGCTTGTTTCTTTTCTGAAGTGGTTTTAGATCAGTGTTGGAACAGAAGGATCCGTCACACAGAAACACTTCAGGGCGGAGTTAGACTCGACTGACCCGGGGACTCCTCGTGCTTCTGTTTTCTGTGGCAGTGCTGCAGTCCTCTCCGAGATTACCCAGCATGCCGTCCTGTGGAGACTCCCCCTCCTCCCAGCACCAGGGGGCGGAGCCTCAGAGCGCCGCGCCGGGACCTGAGGGGGCGGAGCCTCAGAGCGCCGCGCCAGGACCTGAGGGGGCGGAGCCTCAGAGCGCCGCGCCGGGACCTGAGGGGGCGGAGCCTCGGAGCGCCGCGCCGGGACCTGAGGGGGCGGAGCCTCAGAGCGCCGCGCCGGACGGGTTCATGGCTCCTCTCAGCTCCGACGAGGACACGCTGCAGGGACGAGGTGGGTGCAGGCTGTGTCAGATGCCCTCCCATCGGTCTGTGTACCACTGGTTCATTTGAATTTCAATTAAGAACCAAAAACAATCAAATGGGAAACGGTTTATTTCATGATTCCATTTTAGTATCAAACAAAAAAACAGATTTCAAACTCTATTTCCAATATTTAATTTAAACTTTATTTATTGCCTCGTGTCTATTTTTATTTTCTTCTCTCTGGTTTATCTGAAGTTCTGCTGCTGAAGGACTCGCCTGAAAACTCGTTGCAGTTTTGTGGACAAACGTGTCGTCTTTTTTTATAGCGACACGTTTACTTTGGCGTCTGAGGAAATAATGCTGAACTTCAGGATGAGAAACAGAAGCAGCGAGAAACTCTCCTTTGTTCAGTCGACTCCACAGAGAATAAAATGATAAGAACTAAAATAAAAGATTTATTCGAGATCCAGGGGCGACTCTGATTTCACAGGCGACGCTGAGAGCAGAACTTCAAATAAACCACAGAGAAGAAAATATCGACATTCAAACAGGCACCAGACTGGGTTTTGATCAGTGTTACTGAAATAAACTTTAAATAAAACATTGGAAATAGAGGTTGAAATCTGTTTTTTTACACTAAAATGGAATAATGAAAAAACAAACTGTTTTCCCATTTTACGGTTTGTCGTTCTTAATTGAAATTCAAAGAGGGAAACATTGACCCTCATCCTCCAGAGCAGAGCACCCGACTCCACGTCCGATCCGACCCGCTGTAAATACAAACCAACACCCGAACTGCACCCGAACTGCACCCGAACTGCACCCGAACTGCACCCGAACTGCACCCCAACGAAAATCAGCCCGAGAGCCAAAAAAGAGCCACAACTTTATCATCTCCAGTCGCTAATTTTCCTTTCAGCTCCTCTGGAGTCATTTCTGCGAATGAGATTTCTGTGAATGAGATTTCTGTGAATGAGATTTCTGTGAATGAGATTTCTGTGAATGTGCGTGTGCAAAAACAAATGGATTTTACATTTCATCATCTTGTAAAGACAACGGCATTTTTGCATTTACTAAAACACAGCCCTGTTTTTGTTCTCACATGATGTTTGTAAAGTGCAGATTAGACCCGCGCTCTCCCGCGTCCGACACAGCACAACATTTTTCACCCGTTCATTCAAATCTGTGGTTCAGCCGTCGAGTATCCGCAGGAACCTGAACCGGTGCAGGACTCTCTGGACCAGTTTAAAACATTATAACAAACCTGTGAACAGAATCCGGATTTAAATTAAACTCGTCTGCATCTTTACAGTTTATCGAGCCTTTGCCATAGTTTTTTAATTATATTTTTTTGTTTCAGATGAGAAGTCGTCCGACGCTGCGATCAAGAAACGCCGGCGTCGCTCCAAAAACTCTGCGCTGCTTTCAGACCCGGAAACCACACCGACACAAAAACGCCGCAGCAAAACGGGACGAGCCGCCGGCCTCCCGCTCCGATACCTGCTGGACTACGACCTGGAGTCACACGACCAGCTCCCGGCCAATAAGCAGCCGGCGGAGAGCGGCGAGGGGGCGGGGCCTGGTACGAAACAGGAAAACACGCCGAGAAGTGCCAAGAAAATCCTGTTCCTCCCGTATTACAAACAGTCTCTGAACCTGGACGAGCTGGCGGAGTTTCAGAACAGAGCGCGGCAGCAGCGCAAAACTCTGCAGGAGGAAGACGATTGGCTGAGCAGCGCGCCAATCATCATGCACCCCGCCCTGGAGCAGTTAATGCCCCGCCCACTGTCCCCGGGCACGGTTTTAGAACTGAACGTGGACGAGAAGCCGCGCCTCCTGCCGCTCAAGCTCAAAAAACTCAAGAACAACGCCCAGTCCCGCCCACCCACTTCCAAAAAGACTCCCGATTGGTCGATTGAGAACGCTGCGATTAAAGAAGAGCCGACGGGACAAGACGAGAGCGCCGATTTGGAAAGTCCTGATTGGTCCAAAGCTAAAATGAAACGAGTCAAAGTAAAAAAGGAGCCTGAATCGTCAACGTTTAAGCAAGTCGTCATTAAAGAAGAGGACGGAGAGGCTCACATGGATGATGCAAATTCCACAAAGCTCAAAGAGGAAATTTTAGGCACAGAAAGCAACCAAACGAAAGAAAAAATGGAGAATTTCGATGTGGCTAAAAGTGGCGTCGGCGACAGTAACGATGCGCCAGTCCAGGTCAAACGGAAACGCGGGAGACCCAAGAAACGAGTGGAGAAACGAGTGGAGAAACTCGTGGAGGTTAAGCAGGAGGAGGAGGAGGTCGTGTTCGAGGAGGACGGCGGGACGACGTCGGCGGAGCAGCCGGAGCGACCGCGGCGCGCCACGATCCGACCCCCCGCCAGGTACTTACTGGAGTCCGAGGAGCGGCGGGCGGGGAGGCAGGAGCCGCTGAAGCTGGGGGACGTGCTAAACGGCGACGCGGACGAGGCGGGGATGGTTAAAAAAGTGAAAATCTTAAACGGCGACGCGGACGAGGCGGAGAGGAGGGCGTGGAGGGAGCGTTCGGAGAGCGCGATGCAGGTCAAATACGAGTACGAGGACATAGAAGACATCTACGTGCTCAGAGGGGACGAGTACGCCTCCGCGAGCCAATCGGGAGACGGACAGGCGCAGTGGGCCAATAGCGAGGCGGACCTGAGGATAATCGAAACGGATCAGGTGGGGGGCGGGGCTTACGGCGAGGGGGACCAATGGGAGCGGAGGAGAGGAGGAGGAGCGGACGGCGAGTGGGCGAACGAAGAGCAGCGGAGGCGGAGGAAGAAACGCCACCGGAACCTGAAAATGGACTTGAACCGGAGGGTCGTGAGCGCGTTTTTGGTTTTTAAAGACGACGAGACGAGCGCGGTGACGCTGATCCCGCCGTGCGCCGTCAAACTGCACAGACTGACGGACGGAGAAGCGGAGGCGACGGCGCAAACGGGGCAGGAAGAGGAGTAAACGAGCCACTGGGAAGAGGGTTTGACGAAACTCCACCGCTGCTTTTCTAACGTGTAGAAACATAAACTGAACCTGAAGTCTTTGCCACTGGAGGGAAACCGTAGAAAAGACAGAAAAGTTTTTCTTTTAGGACGATTTTGATAAAACGACACAGTCCCGCCCCCTCGCGTACAGCGGCTCACCTGATTGGTCCGTCGCCCTGTCACTCATGGCCGCGCCCAAAAGCTGCTGTTTTGAATTTGACAAAAACTTTTTTTTTAAAAAGTGACTTTTTATTATTTTATTGTTTCTAGTTTTTACATCATCACATCTAACGGTGCTTTGGAAAGAACAGAACCAGCAGTGACAAAAACCCAGGACTAGACCAGAACTAGACCAGGACTGAACCAGGACTGAACCAGGACTGAACCAGGACTGAACCAGGACTGAACCAGGACTGAACCAGGACTAAATGAGGCCCGAACCACAGAATAAAAAACTTAAACAGAACTTAAACCTGGACTGGAACTGAACCACGACTAACCCCGGTCTGTGCCAGGACTGAACCAGGACCGAAATGAACCAGAATTGAGCCAGGTCTAAAACGGGACTAAACCGCGACTCAACTGGGACTAAAACCTGGACTAAACCAGCACTAAACCAGGACTAAACAGTTGGTCTAAGGCAAAACTGAACCTGGTCTAGAGGAACCAGGACGCTCAATTACAACTGAACTAGGAAGGATTAAACCAGAACTAAACCAGGTCTAAAAGAGGATTAAACAAGGAAAAAAACAGGTCTAATTAGGACTTGACTAGACCAGGACTAAACCAGGACTTGACCAGGACTTGACCAGGACTAAACCAGGACTAAACCAGGACTAGACCAGGACTAGACCAGGACTTGTGCGCTGTTTCGTCTCATGTAAATATTGTTAAAGTGTAAAATGTTCATGACGGAGGCCTTTTTATTGCCCTTGTTACACAGACGTCGCTACAGTCGGTCAGATAAGCTAACGCCACCTACAGGTCAGGATCAGTACTGCAGCCACTTTACCACTTCTGCTCGGCTCAAATCTGTGCGCGGAGTCACGGTTCTGAAAGACAGTTTATATTTCCATATATTTTATAATCGCATTTAAATACCTTTGCTTTAAAGTAATTTGATTGAACATGAATCTGTAAAAAAAATAACTAAAATAATGGGGTTTAGAGATCGGCATCTGTTCCTTCTATCGAATTTGAGCTTTGGTATCGTGACACAAGTCTAAATATAATTCGATAAAGTGAATGTACGACTTTACCAGAGATTATAAAAACACACACACACACACTGGAGAATTCTGGTGCTAAGTTCAAAGTAGAAACTCTGTTGCTTGTTCTACCTCAGACTCCACAGAACAGTTGTGTATTTACTGTCACGTTGCTCATTTGTAATAAACTGAAGTATTGTTTTCAAAGACGTGTCCTGTGTTTTCTGTCTTAGGGGAGTCGACGGGGCCCGAGGTCTTAAAGAGCCGTTAAACCTGCGCAAAGTCGGCCCCATCAAACCCAAACCTGCACAAAAACTACGTCCAGTCCTTTGTGTTTGGTTTGTGCTGCTTTAGTTTTGGAGATATTAACGATTCTTTTATAGGTGAAATTGGGCTTTAAAATGCTCTAAAACGCCGAAAATGGAGTCAGTCGTTTGTGTTTTGTTTGTGCTGCAGAAAGTTTAGTTTGTGTGATTCTGGTTCTTCAGATATTCACAGTTTTATTTTGTTCCGATGACGTCGTCCAGAACCTCAGAATGTGAAACAGCCTCAAAACAGACAGGAAATTATAGAAAACATTTGGATTTGTGCTTCTGCATTAGTCATTCTAAATTTCTAAAATTATTATTATTATTTTCTGCTGTTTTTAATGGTCTGGATGACGTCATCGGAACAAAATAAAACCGAACATCTAAACTACTAAACTGTTGTAAGATAAACGACCTGAGGCTGTGGAAAAGTCTGGATCCGTCTGTAGGAACTCGCTTTAGATTCATATTTTACAGAATAACTTTTCCACAGCCTCAGGTCGTTTCTCTTCACTCGTTTTGTGGAGTTTTGCTGAAGTCGCTGTCCTATCATTTCTGCAGAAATAATACTGAATAATTTCAGAAATTTACTCACACAAAAACCGTCACAGCACAAACAAAATCCAAACATTTGGTATAATTTTCTGCTGTTTTGAGGCTCGTCTCCATGGAGGTCATTTCTCTGCCTGGAATGTTCCACAGTATTGCATTAAAACCATTCACCGCTCACTGATGCTGTCTTACTGTGAGCAGGGTCTCCTCTCCACAGATCTGACCCGTCTGAAGTGGCCTAGTAGTGTCATCTGCTGGTCTCCATGGTGATAAATCACTTTACTGTGGAAAAGAAAAATCTCCATTGAGACGAGCAGAAAAGTCACGCAGTGCACCTTTAATTATTAATTATTACTATTAATTATTTAAAAAGTTAAAAAAGTAAACTCATTAGCTAAAAGAAAGGTGAATCCCACTGTTTAACTGTTAAAATAAAAATATAATAATAGTTCACTGATGTACCGAAGCCCTCGTGTTCAAATGTGCAAAATCCCGCTGCGCGTTGCTGTGCACATTACCGTAAAGCTCCGGGACATTACGGTAAAACCCGGAACACGGAAACGTCCCGCGCGCGTGGCGGGTTTGTTTTGAAAAACGAGAGAAGATCCGAACATGACCAAAACATGACCGAAACATGACCGAAACATGACCGAAACATGACCGAAACATGACCGAAACATGGCCGAAACCGGAGCTCAGGTCAGAAATCACATCAGATCTGCGCAGTTTTCTGGAAAAAGCAGAAATCAGAGTGCGCGTTAACCTAGAGCTAATGTTAACACGGGAAAACTTACGGTAATTCAGACTAATGTAAAATAACGCGGCTCTGATCCTGATTATAAACTGTATAAAACTATAAACTCTATAAAAGTATAAACTGTGTAAAACTTTAAACTCTATAAAACCATAAACTGTGTAAAAGAATATCTATATTTTTGGCTTTTGACCAGAAAATATTTATAACTCCTCAGACTCGTGAGGTGTGAAAGTCCTGCTCAGATTTTCCTCTGTTCTGCTCATTTCTAAACTCCGCTTAAACTTTTCTCTCGATCCTCTTTGCTGCTTCTGTTCCAGCGCTGGAGAAAAGCTCACTCAGTGTTTAGGAAATGTTCAGACGCTCAAAGCTTTGATACAAACCTACAATTTAATGTAAAACTTGGACTTTTCGGTGTTTTTGAGAAAGATTTTCCTGCCAAAAAATGTGCTGAACTTAATCCTGTCAGACTTTCATGTCCTTTACTGTAAATTCTCAAATCAGAAACACAAATTTGTTGGATTTCAGTCCCTTTTATGTAAATTCTCTAAATTTTTTGCACAAATTTCATCCAAGCCATGAAAACAAAAGCACTTTGTTTGGAATGTGAAATATAAAATGTGAATGTGTTTATCATTTTTCTACATTTGTATATTTCGTAATTCAGATATTGCACATTTTGAGCCCTGTGAAGATAAATCCTTAAGCCTTGAGCAAAGTTACTGTTTAAACCGTTCTGTTTTACAGGACATATATATTTGAAATTAAAAAAACATTTGTATAAAAGAATATCTCCGCTCTGTGGTCCTGACGCTGGAACAGAACAGACTTTAGCGCCGTTTTACTGCGATTCTACTTTGAATTACACAAATAAACGAATTAAACTGAAAAAACGAATAAATGAATGAAACTGAAAAAACGAATGAAACAAAGAAAAAAGATAAAACCACAAACTGACGCCACAGACTCCGCCCACTTTCACTATACCTCACTGTTTTCGTCTTCCTCTGCATCATTTTACCCGTACATGACCCTCCTCTGCCCAAATAATCTCCTGTTGTTATTTGCAGTTTAAATAATCTCCTGTTGTTATTTGCAGTTTAAATAATCTCGTGTTGTTATTTGCAGTTTAAATAATCTGTTCTCTTTTGCAGCTTTTTGCTCGTCTTGAATCTCGCCAAAGTCTCCGGGACATTGAACCTCGTCTGTTTCCAGAAAATGTCGGCCCTGAAAACGGTGAAGACCAAAGTTTAATCCTCGAAGGCCTACGGTATCATATGCGATACAGGGGAATATGTTTCTATAACCACAGAACTTTGTAACGGTAAAGGACAGAAACGTCCTTTTCCCCTCTGAAAGTGCAGACATAGAGGTTTCCGTACATTTCTGCGGCTTTATCCTACGTCACACTCACGCTGTGTGATGACGGGAGCAAAACGAGTGTCCAACAGGAACTTTGTTTTCCCCAAACTCATGCGCTCCGTCCATTTTGATCGAGCCAAACTTTGCCAAAGAGTGAAGTGAGTCAAGATGGTCGACTCCTCTGACTGTGTGTGTTTATAACGAGGGAAAAAGTCGCTCTAAGTGGAGTTAATTCTCACACACATGGAAAATGACACATCTTGGTGTGTGTAATTGTGCATCTCTTTCTATTTTTATTTAAAGGTTTATTTCAGTCCAAATGAACAAATCCAAATGTAATTTCCACCCTGGAAATGCAGAAGTGCTGTGGCTCTGGCCGTGGTCCTGACAGGAGCTGTTTCCAGGACTGGACCAGGAAAGTCATGGAGCCACTGCACTTTTTTTGTTTTTAGGGCAATAAGGAGATTTTTTATTTACTTACAGACTTGAGATTTTGCATTTTTGTAGCTAAGGCCCTAAATTAAGCATTTTTTATGTCCAAAAGTTGTTTCTACATGTTTGCTGTGGGTTTTGTAGAAAAGAGTGAATTTTATTTTCAGTTTTTTTTCATCTCTATTTCTGGTCCTGTAGCTTTTCTCACAGCCTCATGACACAACTACAGCAGCAGATGTGAAATAACAGGTTGGACTGAACAAAAGGAGGTAGAACACTTCATTAGGGGTAAAAGGGGCAGATTTAAAAGCAAAATTAAGAAAAAAATCCAGGCGAGGAGAAATGAACTAAAACTGCCCTCAGGTCTTTGGGGTTTAACCCAGAACATCTGATTTTAAAAGTTTGTGACGGAGACGAGTTCTAACGAGACGTTTGTGATCGACAGGTGAAGTCGTGGAAATCTTCGGACCCGAAGGCACCGGTAAAAACTGCTTTTCTGTGTAATGTGTGTGAGTCCAGCACCTGCTCGTCTCCACGGAGATGTTCTCGCTTTGTCTGGAATGTTCCACCGTATTTACTGTTGCGTTTACACTCACAGGTGTTTCATCGCTTGAAAATACTATGGAAGATCATTTGTTTCATCAGATTTTGAATTTTAAACGCCGATTAATTTTTTAACTCTGAAAAAAACGTTTTAGTTGCTGCGATTTTAAGTGTTTAAAATTTAATTTAAAAAATCCCTTTTAAATATTCAGCACAAATATTTTCAAGGCCTCAAATTCAACAGTTAAAATTCTGAGTGTAAAATTTGCAGTAAACATCAAACATGCCGAGACAGAAGCAATCGATCCAGAGTGATCCAATCTGACGAGTAACAAACAGGAAATGGAGCAGGGAAGCGATCTGATTGGTCAGAATTTGCCTCATTCAAACCTCAAGCCCCGCCCACAGACGAGAACGGCCAATAGGAAACCGCCTCTGTCACTCACAGGATTGATTGCTTCTGCCTTGGATCTTTGCTGTGAAATTTACACTCTGACTTTTACACGCTGAATTTGACACGCTGAATATTTCAAAGGCGACATTTCTATTTTGAATTTGAAACTTATTAAAAAAGTACACTTACAATTTCAGTAGCTAAAATTTAGAGTAAAAATTATTGAAACATATTTTTTTCAGAGTTGAAAAATTCAAACAGAAATTCAACTGTGTTTAAAATTCAAAATCTGATGAAACAAATTATCTTCCACAAATCCCATCACAACCCTGTAACTGTGTGTGGAGGCGCTCGCCTCTCCACAGATCTGACCTGAATGAGCAAAAGCAGATTGTGACTGAAATGAGACCTGTTCTTCAAACTGTTCTCCTCAGATCTCCCCGTGTGTGTGTCTGTGTGTGTGTGTGTCTGTGTGTGTGTGTGTGTGTGTGTGTTTCTCTGTGTGTGTGTGTGTTTCTCTGTGTGTGTGTGTGTTTCTCTGTGTGTGTGTGTGTCTGTGTGTGTGTGTGTGTTTCTCTGTGTGTGTGTGTTTCTCTGTGTCTGTGTGTGTGTTTCTCTGTGTGTGTGTGTGTGTGTTTCTCTGTGTGTGTGTGTTTCTCTGTGTCTGTGTGTGTGTGTTTCTCTGTGTGTGTGTGTGTGTGTGTGTGTTTCTCTCTGTGTGTGTGTGTTTCTGTGTGTGTGTGTGTTTCTCTCTGTGTGTGTGTGTGTGTTTCTCTGTGTGTGTGTGTGTTTCTGTGTGTGTGTGTGTTTCTCTCTGTGTGTGTGTGTGTGTGTTTCTCTGTGTGTGTGTGTGTTTCTGTGTGTGTGTGTGTTTCTCTCTGTGTGTGTGTGTGTTTCTCTCTGTGTGTGTGTGTGTCTGTGTGTGTGTGTGTTTCTCTCTGTGTGTGTGTGTGTGTGTGTCTGTGTGTGTGTGTTTCTCTCTCTCTGTGTGTGTGTGTGTTTCTCTGTGTGTGTGTGTGTCCAGGGAAGACAGAGCTCCTGTACCTGCTCGTGTGTCGCTGTGTGCTGCCGCGCTCTGCCGGAGGTCTGGAGATCAGCGTCGTCTTTGTGGACACCGACTTCAGCCTGGACCTGCCCAGACTGGTGCAGCTGCTGGAGCACAGACTGCACACAACAGGCAAGACGCACAACTACACAACTACACAACTACACAACTATACACAACTACACACACATCCACCTGCTGGAGCACAGACTGCACACAGCAGGCAAGACGCACAACTACACAACTACACAACTACACACACATCCACCTGCTGGAGCACAGACTGCACACAGCAGGCAAGACGCACAACTACACAACTACACAACTACACAACTATACACAACTACACACACATCCACCTGCTGGAGCACAGACTGCACACAACAGGCAAGACGCACAACTACACAACTACACAACTACACACACATCCACCTGCTGGAGCACAGACTGCACACAGCAGGCAAGACGCACAACTACACAACTACACAACTACACAACTACACACACATCCACCTGCTGGAGCACAGACTGCACACAGCAGGCAAGACGCACAACTACACAACTACACAACTACACACACATCCACCTGCTGGAGCACAGACTGCACACAGCAGGCAAGACGCACAATTACACAACTATACAACTACACAACTACACACACATCCACCTGCTGGAGCACAGACTGCACACAACAGGCAAGACGCACAACTACACAACTACACAACTACACACACATCCACCTGCTGGAGCACAGACTGCACACAACAGGCAAGACGCACAACTACACAACTACACAACTACACACACATCCACCTGCTGGAGCACAGACTGCACACAGCAGGCAAGACGCACAACTACACAACTGTACAACTATACAACTACACACACATCCACCTGCTGGAGCACAGACTGCACACAGCAGGCAAGACGCACAACTACACAACTACACACACATCCACCTGCTGGAGCACAGACTGCACACAACAGGCAAGACGCACAACTACACAACTACACAACTACACAACTACACAACTAGTCCTGGTTTACACCTAGTTGAGAATTCTTTTTTAGTCCTGGTTTAGACCTGGTTTAGACCTGGTTTAGTCCTGGTTTAGTCCTGGTTTAGACCTGGTTTAGACCTGGTTTAGACCTGGTTTAGGCCTGGTTTAGACCTGGTTTAGACCTGGTTTAGACCTGGTTTAGACCTGGTTTAGTCCTGGTTTAGACCTGGTTTAGACCTGGTTTAGACCTGGTTTAGAGCTGGTTTAGTCCTGGTTTAGTCCTGGTTTAGACCTGGCTTGGTCTTGGTTTAGTCCTGGTTTAGACCTGGTTTAGACCTGGTTTAGACCTGGTTTAGAGCTGGTTTAGTCCTGATTTAGTCCTAGTTTAGACCTGGCTTGGTCTTGGTTTAGTCCTGGTTTAGACAAATCCTGGTTTAGTCCTGGTTCTGTATTGGGTTGAACCTGATTTCCTCCAGAGTTCCTGCAGTTCTTGTGGGTGATCTTGGCCTGGTCTGTGGGACAGTGGGAGGGCATCTGACACAGGGACAGTAGGATGAGCCTGCCCTCTTGTGTGCCTCAGCGCCCTCTGGTGGGCCGGACGAGGCGCTGCTCCGCTCCTGTCTGTCCCGGGTGCTGGTTCTGCACTGCGCCTCCTCGTCTCAGCTCCTCCTGACGCTTCACTTCCTGGAGGCGTGGTTCTCCTCGCGGCCCGACCTGTCGCTGCTGCTCGTCGACAGCATCTCCGCCTTCTATTGGCTGGACCGGGCGGAGGGCGGGACCTGCTACGCCAGGCAGGAGGAGAAGCTCAGCCGCTGCTCGGAGCTGCTGGGACGACTGCTCCGGTACGAGTCCACTACAGGACGTTACGCTAAAGCTGCACTGTGTAACTTTTTGGTTTGTGTGTGGGTCCGTCGCTTTGTTTCTATGGAGATAAACAGCTCTTTACATTTACTCAATTCCAGGTGGTTTTAGAGCTCAAAAATACACAGAAAAACAGAGAAAATATATTCTGACTGTGAGCGGGGTCGCCTCTCCACAGATCTGACCTGGAACTCGGTTTGGTTTGGTCTC
Organism: Odontamblyopus lacepedii; assembly: GCA_034769755.1. Taxonomy (NCBI): domain Eukaryota; kingdom Metazoa; phylum Chordata; class Actinopteri; order Gobiiformes; family Gobiidae; genus Odontamblyopus; species Odontamblyopus lacepedii. Next base: position 2,993,289 of record CM068361.1, on the reverse strand, counting down.
CATGACAATAGAAAGGTTTAATGCTGTACTGTGGAACATTCAAAGCATTGGACGGACCCTCCACGAGAAACGTTACACGATGCATCTTAATTTAAGTTATGCAAAATTAAAAATATGGAAAAAGATTTGGTCAAAAGCAGAAACTTGCAGTGAAACTTCCAAAAATAAAACGATGTTTCTGCATTTCCACAATTTGAACTCGATTTGGACTCGATTCTGATCCCACAATAATAATAAAAACACTCTTTGTTTAGACGAGTAAATCATGGAACTTTTGTTCTATTCCCATGTGTCCTTAGATCTGTGTGAACCAGGTCTGAACCAGGTCTAAACCAGGTCTGAACCAGGTCTGAACCAGGTCTAAACCAGGTCTGAACCAGGTCTAAACCAGGTCTGAACCAGGTCTGAACCAGGTCTGAACCAGGTCTGAACCAGGTCTGAACCAGGTCTAAACCAGGTCTGAACCAGGTCTAAACCAGGTCTGAACCAGGTCTGAACCAGGTCTGAACCAGTTCTAAACCAGGTCTAAACCAGTTCTGAACCAGTTCTAAACCAGGTCTAAACCAGTTCTGAACCAGTTCTAAACCAGGTCTAAAGCAGGTTAAGGAGGTTTTAGGATCTATACCTGCAAAAAATGCAAAAAATCTGGTTTCGATACCAGTTTTAGTATCGAAAGGATTTGATTGTTGATCCTATTTTTGCTTTTGCCATTTTGTTTGTGGAAATTTAAAGCCCCGACCTCCTGCTGTCTCCATGAGATCTTATTTTAAATCTCCGTCCATCCATTTTCTTCCTCTTATCCGGGGCCGGGTCAGTCTGAGCAGGGACTCCCACACTTCCCTCACCCCAGACACTTCCTCCAGCTCCTCCTGGACCCTGAGGTGTTCCCAGGCCCAGAGACAGAGTCCCTCCTGAGAGATGCTCCTCCCCTCAGCTGCTCCTCTCCACGTGGAGGAGCAGTGGCTCTAATTCGAGCTCCTCCCGTGTCACTGAGCTCTTCACCCTGTCTAATAATAATAATAATAATAATAATAATAATAATAATAATAATAATAATAATTATTATACATCAGTTTTATATAGTGCTTTTTTGACACTCAAAGACTCTTTACAGAACATTCTTCATTCACTCCAGACCCGCTGGTGTAAACTCCTGTTGTAGCCACAGCTGCCCTGGGACAGACTGACGGAGGAGCGGCTGCCGAGCCAACCACCACTTTCATACTGGGCCGTATGGGTGAAGTGTCTTGCCTGAGGACACAATGACAGTTTTTGTGACTGGCGCCCCCCTGTGGCACCTGGAATTCCCAGTGTCTCCATCCCAGTCCTGACCAGGCCCTGCTGAGCTTCAGGGCCGGCCTCTGCGCAGGAAACTCATTTGTGCCACTTGTATCTGGATCTGGTCCTTTCGGTCGTTCCCCAGAGTCAGGACCACAGGTGAAGGAGGAACGTGACCGAGGTGAGTCCAGAGCTTTGCCTTTGGGCTCAGCTCCTCTTCACCACAACGGCCGATACAGCGACCGCATCACTGCCGACGCTGCTCCACCTGTCGACCTCACGCTCCATCCTCCCCTCACTGAGAACAAGAGCCCGAGACACTGGAACTCCTCCACCTGAGGCAGAGATGGAGGAGTTCAAGTCCCTTCATCCCTTCCCTATGATTTCTGATGTTTTTGTTTTTTTTTTACAATAAAGCGTCTGCATAGAAGGACTGAAGAACTTTGCTTTTCCTTTTGTTTTTTCAGGGATTACAAGATCACTGTATTTGCCACCTGCCACTCCATCCGACAAAACACCAGCTCTGTGCCATCCTCCGCCCCCTCTTCCTCCTCCTCTTCTTCCTCTGCTCCTTCCTCCTCCTCTTCTTCCTCTGCTCCTTCCTCCTCTTCTTCCTCTGCTCCTTCCTCCTCCTCCTCTTCCTCTGCTCCTTCCTCCTCCTCTTGCCCCTCCTCCTCGTCTCTGGACCAGGACCGGCCGTACCTGTGCCGGGCATGGCAGAAGTTGGTGTCGCACCGTTTAACCTGCTCCAAGACCGAATCCGTCCTCAAACCGTCGGCCGGCGCCGCCTCGTCTCCGGGCCCCGAGCGCCGGAGGGACACGACCTTCACCGTCCACTGCTCGTCCAGGAACAGAGGCTCCAGAGCCAACCGCTTCACCGTCACCGACTCAGGAGTGCAGTTTATAACAGACTAGACCAGGACTAGACCAGGACTAGACCAGGACTGAACCAGGACTGAACCAGGACTGAACCAGGACTGAACCAGGACTGAACCAGGACTACAGAACTAGACCAGGACTAAACCAGAACAGAATCAGAACAGAACCAGGACTGAACCAGTGCTAAACCAGGTCTAAACAGGACTAAACAAGGGCTAGACCAGGACTGAACCAGGACTGAACCAGGACTAAACAAGGGCTAGACCAGGACTGAAGCAGGACTGAACCAGGACTGAACCAGGACTGAACCAGGACTGAACCAGGACTGAAGCAGGCTAGACCTTGGACCAAACGAAGGACTGAACCAGAACTAAACTGGGATCATAACAGGACTAAACTTGGACTAAACTGGTCTCAGAACCAGTGCTTTCAAAAGGCGTTGGGAGTTTTCTTTTAGAATATATTTTTCTGGTTCTGTTGTTCCTGTAAATATCGTTATAAAAGCAGCTCGTGTCTGTGGGGTTTTGGCGACACCTGGTGGTCAAAGTGCAAACTGCAGGAAACCGGAGAACGGAAACTGAGTAAAAATTGATTTAAATACACCTGCTTCACTCGAGTTCTTCAGGTTTTTACAAAGTTCACTTCAACAAGGAGCTACTACCACCAGTACTACTACTACTACTACTACTACTACTACTACCACCAGTACTACTACTACTACTACTACTACTACTACTACTACCACCAGTACTACTACTACTACTACTACTACCACCAGTACTACTACTACTACTACTACTACCACCAGTACTACTACTACTACTGCTACTACTACTACTACCACCAGTACTACTACTACTACTACTACTACCACCAGTACTACTACTACTACTACTACTACCACCAGTACTACTACTACTACTGCTACTACTACTACTACCACCAGTACTACTACTACTACTACTACTACTACTACCACTACTACTACTACTACTACTACTACTACTACTACTACCACCACCACTACTACTACTACCACTACTACTACTACTACTACTACCACTGTTACTACTACTATTACCACTACTACTACTACTACTACTACTATTACCACTACTACTACTACTACTACTACTACTACTACTATTACTATCATTACCACTACCACCACCACTACTACTACTACTACTACTACCACTACCAGTACTACTAATACTACCACCACCAATTACTACTACTACTGCACTACTACTACTACTACTACTACCACCACCAGTACTACTACCACTACCACTACTACTACCACCACCACTACTACCACTACTACTACCACCACCAGCATTACCACTACTACTACCACCACCAGTACTACTACTACTACTCCTACCGCTAGTACCACTACCACTACTACTACTACTACCACCACCACCATCACACTACACTACTACTACTACCACCACCACCAGTACCACTACTAATACTACTACCACCACCACCACCAATTACTACTACTACTACCACCAGTACTACTACTACTACTACTACCACCAGTACTACTACTACTACTACTACCACCAGTACTACTACTACTACTACTACTACCACCAGTACTACTACTACTACTACTACTACTACTACTACCACCAGTACTACTACTACTACTACTACTACTACTACTACCACCAGTACTACTACTACTACTACTACTACTACTACTACCACCAGTACTACTACTACTACTACTACTACCACCAGTACTACTACTACTACTGCTACTACTACTACTACTACTACTACTACTGCTACCACCACCAGTACTACTACTACTACTACTACTACTACTACTTCTACTACTACTACTACTACTACTACTACTACTACCACCACTACTACTACTACTACTACTACTACTACTACTACTACTGCTACTACTACTACTACTACTACTACTACCACCACTACTACTACTACCACCACCACTACTACTACTACCACCACCACTACTACTACTAATACTACCACTACTACTACCACTATCACCACTACTACTACTACTACCAGAACCACCACTACTACTACTACTACTACTTCTACCACCACCACCACTACTACTACTACTACTACCACTACTACCACAACTACTACCACCACCACTACTACTACTGCTAGTACTACTACTACTACAACCACTGCCACCACCACCACTACTACTACTACTACCACCACTACTGCCACTACCACTACCACTACCACCGCTACTACCATCATCACTACTACTACTGCTACCACTGCTACCAATTACTACTACCACTCATCACTACTACACTACTACCACTACCACTATCACCACTGCTACCACCATCATCACT
>CM068361.1:2981263-2983763 GCA_034769755.1 Odontamblyopus lacepedii | reverse complement strand
CCACACACACCACAGATCTGCTCCTGAACCGTGTGTGATGACCGTGTGTGGTGAAAACACAAACGCACACAGAGCCGTAGGTGTGCGTGATGAGCACAAGGATTTCCATGTGTTAATTAACTTTGAGAAATAATGAATTTAGAAGAGAACATGAGCCACATGTGAAGAGCAGCCCCGCGTCTGCACAACACACACACACAATACACACGCACACACAACAGACAATACACACACACCGTATTTGTGTTTAGAGTCTCATTTAACCAAACACTCAGTTAAAGAACCAGCTGAATGTGTTCCGTCCTCATTAGAAATGCGCGAAGTGTTGAATGGAGCCCTGGCTGAGTGGACCATCAGAGGAGATTTTCACCTGCCTTTTGTGGCCCATTATTTCTTACCTGTTTTGTCACATCTGTTTCTGTAGGAAGTGTTTAATTATTTAGCATTTCTGTGACAGGACGAGTGTATTTAAGAAGATGCAAAGAGTTTTGTCTGTATTAAAACTGTGCAGTTGATGGTAGTAATGTCTTACCAGGGGCAGCAGTAGTAGTAGTGTTAGTTGTGATAGTAGTAGTAGTAGAATGTGGAACAGTAACTTCATATATATATATTTTTTATTTATTTACCTTGCATAATGACTATTAACCATAATGTATTGGCTTGAATCAGGAAGGTTTTATTGCAATATGAGTGAACAGGTTCACAACATTAGGAAATTGCTGCGGTACTTGGAGCAAACATAAGACAAACACTACTAACCATGCAATTAATAAAATGAAGTAGAAAACAAACTATAATGTAACTCAAAAATTACAAAAAAAAATGTACAAAAATTACAAAGAGCACAGCAAACAGCACCTTTCAAGTCCCCTGAAGTGCTTTAATCATTCTTCACTCACTTCACTGGTGAGACGCTGTTGTAGCCACAGCTGCCCTGGGGCAGTGAGGATCTGCTCCCTTGTTTTGCCTTGAAATATGATTTTCCAAAGACATTTTTGCCTCCAGTAAACAGATGTGTTTATCATATTATGTAGAGATTATTGATATGTTTTTGTTTTTTTCCTGGCCAGTGCTGATGGCGACTTTTAAAAATAAAAATATGTGGCAGTGATTTTGAAATGATATTTTTTAAATGTACTTTTGCAAACTCACCCGCAGCCCTTTTTCCCACAAACCTTTAGGTGTTCTGTGCGGTTACGTTTGTTTTGTGCGATTATCTCTCCGCATTAAAGTGTTAAATAAAACTGTAAGTGTTTTCTCTAGACGCCTACGTTTCTTTAGACTCTGAAAAATGCAAATATATGTGCGATATATTGGTCTGTCACTGATATTACAATGTCTAAACCTGATGCCCTCCCATCCTCCTGAATGAAACTGAAACTGTGTCAAATACTTAAAAACTTGTGTGAATAAAGGAAATGTGTTTTAAATGTGTTTAGTCATTCAGAACCGTCATGTTTTTGTTTAAAATAGTAAATGTATTTCTTTTTTCCCAGAATGCCGTCTGAGGCTCAGTCGCAGGAGCCGCGGGACAGAGGCCCGCCTCCTGTCACTCGAGCCGGACGCAGCGCATTATTGGCTAAAGCCTCCACAAGCCCCGCCCTCGAGAGACGCTCCCGGGGACGTCCTCGCAAAGGTGGCCACTCCGCCGCGCCCCCATCGCCGCCGCCGCCTCCGGTCACGAAAGCCAAGAAAAAGTGAGTCACATGTTCAGCACAAACTGTTAAAGTGAGATCTTTACGTGTCTCTAGAGCTTCTGCAGAGGCTGTGGTAAGTCAGATGCCCTTCCAGATGTCGTGGTGTGGTGAGAAATATACGGTGCAGAGGAGGACAGTGAGTGTACAGAAGAGGTACAGAAGAGGTACAGAAGAGGTACAGAGGAGGTACAGAGGAGGTACAGAAGAGGTACAGAAGAGGTACAGAAGAGGTACAGAAGAGGTACAGAGGAGGTACAGAGGAGGTACAGAAGAGGTACAGAAGAGGTACAGAGGAGGTACAGAGGAGGTACAGAGGAGGTACAGAGGAGGTACAGAAGAGGTACAGAAGAGGTACAGAGGAGGTACAGAGGAGGTACAGAGGAGGTACAGAAGAGGTACAGAGGAGGTACAGAGGAGGTACAGAGGAGGTACAGAAGAGGTACAGAGGAGGACACAGAGGAGGTACAGAGGAGGTACAGAGGAGGTACAGAGGAGGTACAGAGGAGGTACAGAAGAGGTACAGAAGAGGTACAGAGGAGGACACAGAGGAGGTACAGAGGAGGTACAGAGGAGGTACAGAAGAGGTACAGAAGAGGTACAGAGGTGCTGAGGTTTGCGCTGCAGGAAATGAGAGGCCTGTAGCGGCTCAGAGCAGGTCTGTGGTTTCACTCGGGGGACGGGGGTTGGTGGTTGTTGGTGATTGGTTGGACGTAGCGCTGGGCGATATGGACCAAAAAATATCTCGATATATTTCGCTATATCTCGATATCTTTACAGGAAAAATAACGCCCCAAAACTACTGC
>CM068361.1:2958763-2976263 GCA_034769755.1 Odontamblyopus lacepedii | reverse complement strand
AGGAGAGGAGGCGAGAGAGGAGAGGAGGAGGCAGGAGGAGCGGAGGAGACAGGAGGAGAGGAGGCAGGAGGAGAGGAGGCGGCAGGAGGAGAGGAGGCGAGAAAGGACAGGAGGTGAGAGAGGAGAGGAGGCAGGAGGAGAGGAGGCGAGAGAGGAGAGGAGGAGGCAGGAGAGGAGGCGAGAGAGGAGAGGAGGCAGGAGGAGAGGAGGCGAGAGGAGAGGAGGCAGGAGGAGAGGAGGAGGCAGGAGGAGAGGAGGAGGCAGGAGGAGAGGAGGCGAGGAGGCAGGAGGAGAGGAGGAGGCAGGAGGAGAGGAGGCGAGAGGAGAGTTTTGTTTGGAAATACTGATGAAGTGACCTTTTGTTTTTAATAAATGTTGGTTCCTTTTGATAAACCCACAGGAGCCACTCACACCTGTTTGCTTGGTCTGTAGGGGGCGCAGTCGAGGCCGAGCTCAGGCTGAAGACGAGGAGAGTGTGGACACTGCAGAGAAGAGCCCCGCCCCAAAGACAGGTGAGCCAGGTGCTCTGAGCCAGGTGCTCTGAGCCAGGTGCTCTGAGCCAGGTGCTCTGAGACAGGTGCCGTCGTTTGTCCCTGACGCTCTGAGCTTGTCTTTTCCAGAGGTGAAAGAGAAGGCGGCCACACGGCGGCGCTCTACGTCCAGGAGGAAGTCCCAGACTAAAGACGGTCCTGAGTCTCCAGCCCCGAGTCCAGAGCCGGGGCCGAGCCCCCGAGCCCAGACGCCCACGCTCGACCCCGGGCACGACCCTCCGGACAGCCCCCCTCGCTCCCCCGACCCCCCCTCCGCCCCGCACAGCCCTGTTCCCATGGAGACGGAGGAGCAGGAAGTAGGCGTGTCCATGGACATCAGCCCCGCCCCCAGCCCCTGCTCCAGCGCCCCTGAGACCCCGCGGCCGGAGGACGAGGATGTGTTTCCTCTGTTCCGGCGCTGTCTGTCGGACGAGTCCGGCTGCTCCCCCACGGCGAGCATCGGGGACGCCACCAAACAGTGAGCCGCCTCGTACCTGACCGGATAAACATAAGTATATTGTGTCCTAACGCGTGTTCTGTGTGCAGCCTGACGCAGTGTGCCTTCTGCCTGCGGGGGGCGTGCTCTCCTCTGGGCCAGGGTCCTCTGGTCGTCTTCGGACCCACTCCCAGCTACATCCCTCTGCACGTCCTGAACAGCCGCGCCTCGCCAGATCGCCACGGCGACTGTCACGACCACGTGTACCGCCGAGACGAGACCGCGTCCACGTAAGCCCCGCCCCCTCTGTCCTTTTATGGCTGCCTCTGGGTCACATGATTAACCTGTGTTTTGTGTGTGCAGGTGCAGCAGTCCAGAGCAGAGCGGTACGTCCCTGTGTCCTCATGTCCCTGTGTCCTTATGTCCTTATGTCCCTGTGTCCTCATGTCCCTGTGTCCTTATGTCCTTATGTCCCTGTGTCCTCATGTCCTCATGTCCCTGTGTCCTCATGTCCCTGTGTCCTTATGTCCCTGTGTCCTCATGTCCCTGTGTCCTCATGTCCCTGTGTCCTTATGTCCCTGTGTCCTCATGTCCCTGTGTCCTCATGTCCCTGTGTCCTTATGTCCCTGTGTCCTCATGTCCCTGTGTCCTCATGTCCTCATGTTCCCGTGTCCTCATGTCCTCATGTCCCTGTGTCCTTATGTCCTCATGTCCCTGTGTCCTCATGTCCCTGTGTCCTTATGTCCCTGTGTCCTTATGTCCCTGTGTCCTCATGTCCCTGTGTCCTCATGTTCCCGTGTCCTCATGTCCCTGTGTCCTTATGTCCTCATGTCCCTGTGTCCTCATGTCCCTGTGTCCTCGTGTCCTCATGTCCCCGTGTCCTCATGTCCCCGTGTCCTTATGTCCTCATGTCCCTATGTCCTCATGTCCTTATGTCCTCATGTCCCTGTGTCCTTATGCCCTCATGTCCCTGTGTCCTCATGTCCCTGTGTCCTCATGTCCCTATGTCCCTGTGTCCTCATGTCCCTGTGTCCTTATGTCCTCATGTCCCTGTGTCCTCATGTCCCTGTGTCCTCATGTCCCTGTGTCCTCATGTCCTCATGTCCCCGTGTCCTCATGTCCCCGTGTCCTCATGTCCCCGTGTCCTCATGTCCCTGTGTCCTCATGTCCCTGTGTCCTTATGACCTCATGTCCCCGTGTCCTCATGTCCCCGTGTCCTCATGTCCCTGTGTCCTCATGTCCCCGTGTCCTCATGTCCTTATGTCCTCATGTCCCTATGTCCTCATGTCCTTATGTCCTCATGTCCCTGTGTCCTTATGCCCTCATGTCCCTGTGTCCTCATGTCCCTGTGTCCTCATGTCCCTATGTCCCTGTGTCCTCATGTCCCTGTGTCCTCATGTCCCTGTGTCCTCATGTCCCTATGTCCCTGTGTCCTCATGTCCCTGTGTCCTCATGTCCCTATGTCCCTGTGTCCTCATGTCCCTAGGTCCCAATGTCCCCTCTGTCCCCCTGTCCTCACGTCCTCACGTCCTCACGTCCTCAGTCTTACACATTCTGAATAGTTGCTCTTTGTGTATTTTATATTTTTAGTGAAGGGTTTGGTCAGACTTTGGTTATTGTTTACATGTTTATTACATCTTTTATTACACAGTAGATACTTGGCAGTGACATTCCGCTGGGGTGTTCTGTTCAGTTCGAGCATTCATTATCCTGTTTAGGAATTTGACTTTCAACAAAAAGGTGAGAGTGACAAACTGAGGAGAGGGACACAGCACAAAACAGCCCACCTGTTATAGTTTCAACTAAGTCCAGTTCTTTCTGCTCAGAGTGTGTTAAAATGAAGCTCAGATTAAAGTCTGATTTGAGTAACAGCTTCAGACAGAGCAGTGCTTACAGTTAGCTCCACGCCTCAGGGAGTGTTGATGTCATCAGCTGCAGAGGATCAGTACTGGTTTAAACACAGATGAGCACTTGAACTTACACTTCTGTTTGGAGTGAATTAGAGTTGATCTAAAGTGTGCGCTGCTTCCTCAGAGTCTTCCTCAGAGTTTGTGGTGCAGCTGGGACCCTTCGGCCTCTCCCCCGACGTGGATGCACACGCTCTGTTTGACCCCACAGGTCAGTCACACACAATACACAACACCACACACATCATCACACACATCATCACAACATTCAGGCAGCACCTTTAAGAGTCACAAACCTGTGTACAATATGATGATGTCCCATAAATAACCGTGCGACGTGTGGGTGCAGGTCAGTGCTGTGCCCACCTGCAGTGTGCCTCCTGGTCTGAGGGCGTGTCCCGAGGAGAGACCCAGTGTCTGCTGTATGTGGACAAGGCCATCGACGCTGCATCTACACAGGTAACTCCGCCTGCGCAGGTGTAACTCCTCTACACACAGCGTGACTGTGGTTATTTAGATAGATTTTCTGCAGGCATCCCGGTGCTTTTGTGCGTTTTTAAGTGCATAAAACATGAGACTGGTGATGGGAGTGGGTCTTACTCTTTTGGACTCGAGGGCAAAGCAAACAGAACTCTGTCTGTGTGCAGGTGTGTGCGTTCTGTCGCCAGCTGGGGGCGTCGCTGCGGTGTCGGGAGGCAGGTTGTGGGCGGAGTTATCATTTCCCATGTGCTGCTGCTGCATCGACCAATCAGGATTGGAATCAGAGGGTCACATGGTGCTCCAGACACGCCCACAGATGTATGTCATTTAAAATAAGAAGTGCATTTTTGATCCGGGTGTAAAATGGATCATTCATATTTACATTTTCCCACCGAATGACGTCAAACTGAGATAATCACTTTAAACCTTGTGCTCCTCTTGTGTCCTCAGTCCCAGTGCAGTGCGTGTTGTGTTCTCGGGGTGCTGACGTTGGCGACATTAGCGGGGGTTTGTTGATGTGCTGTTGCTGTGGAGACCATTACCACGGTGACTGCCTGGACCCGCCCCTCCGGCCCTCACCCCTGAGCCGAGCCGGGTGGCAGTGCCCCCAGTGCCGCGTATGCCGAGCCTGTGGGTGAGTACCTCTGTCAGTCTGGACACGCAGTGTGAACGCTCCGTGTGTGTGTGTGTGTGTCTGAATGCTCTGTGTGTGTGTGTGTGTGTCTGAATGCTCTGTGTGTGTGTGTGTGTGTGTCTGAATGCTCTGTGTGTGTGTGTGTGTGTGTGTCTGAACGTTCCGTGTGTGTCTGAACGCTCCGTGTGTGTGTGTGTGTCTGAATGCTCTGTGTGTGTGTGTGTGTGTGTCTGAATGCTCTGTGTGTGTGTGTGTGTGTCTGAATGCTCTGTGTGTGTGTGTGTGTGTCTGAACGCTCCGTGTGTGTGTCTGAACGCTCCGTGTGTGTGTCTGAACGCTCCGTGTGTGTGTGTGTGTGTGTGTGTCTGAATGCTCTGTGTGTGTGTGTGTGTGTGTGTCTGAACGTTCCGTGTGTGTCTGAACGCTTCGTGTGTGTGTTATGAGGACAGGTGATCAGAAACATCTCAAACACTCTTACTGCTGTATTAGTCACATGACAGGACTAAATAACAGCGACCAATGAGCTCCTGCGTTTCACAGACATGAACAAAAACGGATCTGATTGGACGTCATATTTGGCTCAGACTGACAATGTATAAAAATCTGTATAAAAATGCAGTATTATGGAATTTAATAATGAGACAAAATAAATGAGTTATATTATTATTTGGTGAATGTTCAGATTCAGTGATTCAGAACTAGTGTATGATGCAGTTCTTGACCCAGTTCTTGTGTGTGTGTTTTCAGTTTGCGAGAGGCCGGCAGTCCGTTGCTGGTGTGCGAGCGCTGTGATAAGACCTTCCATCCTCACTGCCTCAGCCCAGTGCTCCTGGACCCTCCCTCCAGCGGCTGGAGCTGCAAGGTCAGAGACTCGCACCTTCTATGCTCGTGTTGTTATTCAGCTCTTTGTAGACTCTGGGACACATGGAGGACGCTCACTGTTCCTGAAGTACAAAGACACGAGATCAGACTGTGTAACCTGGGCAGTGTATGCGTAGTCTTTAGTTGAATCTGTTTTTATATAAACACATTATTTCCCAGTACTTTCTTCTGCATAATTAGAGCTCCACACTGCACGGCTCAGACACACAGATACTGAAGAGTTTATAGAGATTTTTCCACGGCCCCCGTTTGTTCGACTCATCCGTCAGCAGGACGTCTTTATTCGACTACCGCCCTATGACTTTGGGCTTTTTAACGCAAAATAAACTGCTCAAATCCACACACTTTTACTGCCACATCTTTGGCCGTAGATCTGTCAGTCAAAAAGCTGCAGTTGACACGATCAGTTTGATTATAACACAGAGCTGGTGTTTAACTCTTTACGAAGTTTGTTTGTTTTTCCAAATGTATAATTTCTGTCAGTGGAAAGGTTCATTCTCCTGCTGTATCCAAACACAACACCTGGGAGGGCATCCGACACAACACAACATCTGCAGATTAAACTAGAGACGTGTGAGGAGGAAGGGAGGGCATCTGACACACGGGGACAGGAGGACGGGAGGGCATCTGACACACGGGGACAGGAGGACGGGAGGGCATCTGACACACGGGGACAGGAGGAAGGGAGGGCATCTGACACACGGGGACAGGAGGACGGGAGGGCATCTGACACGCGGGGACAGGAGGACGGGAGGGCATCTGACACACGAGGACGGGAGGGCATCTGACACACGGGGACAGGAGGACGGGAGGGCATCTGACACACGAGGACGGGAGGGCATCTGACACACGGGGACAGGAGGAAGGGAGGGCATCTGACACACGGGGACAGGAGGACGGGAGGGCATCTGACACACGGGGACAGGAGGACGGGAGGGCATCTGACACACGGGGACAGGAGGACGGGAGGGCATCTGACACACGGGGACAGGAGGACGGGAGGGCATCTGACACACGGGGACAGGAGGACGGGAGGGCATCTGACACACGGGGACAGGAGGACGGGAGGGCATCTGACACACGGGGACAGGAGGACGGGAGGGCATCTGACACACGTGGACAGGAGGAAGGGAGGGCATCTGACACACGGGGACAGGAGGACGGGAGGGCATCTGACACACGAGGACGGGAGGGCATCTGGCACACGGCGCCAGGAGGGAGGGGAGGGCATCTGACACACGGGGACAGGAGGACGGGAGGGCATCTGCCACACGGGACAGGAGGAAGTGAGGGCATCTGACACACGGGGACAGGAGGACGGGAGGGCATCTGACACACGGGGACAGGAGGACGGGAGGGCATCTGACACACGGGGACAGGAGGACGGGAGGGCATCTGACACACGGGGACAGGAGGACGGGAGGGCATCTGACACACGGGGACAGGAGGACGGGAGGGCATCTGACACACGGGGACAGGAGGAAGGGAGGGCATCTGACACACGGGGACAGGAGGACGGGAGGGCATCTGACACACGGGGACAGGAGGACGGGAGGGCATCTGACACACGGGGACAGGAGGACGTCTGTTCTGGCGCTGCTGAAGTTCACCTCTGTTCGATCCGTCCTCAGAGCTGCAGGGTGTGTCGGCGCTGCGGCGTGAGGTCATCGGGAGCGTGGGCCAATCACCCGTCTCTGTGCGAGTCATGTGACCCAGTCCAGCCCTGTAGTCTGTGTGGAGACGCCCCCGACCTCTACTCCCCGCAGGACCATGTGACCTGTATCAGCTGCTTTAGGTACGTACGGATCCTGATTTTTCCATTTCACTGTTCTGCTCCTAAATCAAGATCTGAACAGAAATAACGGACCAATCAGACGCCGTCATTCCCCGAGGTCCCTCCCTCTAGCGTTAGCAACAGGTTTGATCGACAGCTTGTGTGTTTCGAAATCTTAATCAATTACAATAGCTAACGTGACTAGAATCTTAACTTACAGTAAAGTGAATATTGTTGTTCGTGCGTAACAGAACAAACAACATAAATCAGTGACTTAAACTATTTAAAGTTTGATGCTAAAAGCTCAAAGTTTCTTCTTATTCTGAAGAATCAGTAAATCCAGCGGATCCTGCATGTGCAGAGTATCTCCGCTCTGAGGAGGCGGCGGCACATTTAACCTCCTCACTCATGATTGGCTCTTGTGTTGCTATGATACTCGCGGGTGGATTTCCAAATATGGAGCCTGTAACCGTGGCAACGAGAGCCTCATTTGAGCGACGCTGACGCTGTGGAGACGTCACACTCACTCAGACACTCAGATATACAGAATATGAGCCTGATACACGTTTAGATGAGCTGAGAATATTCACACAAGAAATTTCACGGAGCCTGTGATCAGACCGTGATTTATTTTCAACATAAAGGCGAGAGTGACTAACTGAAACTCACGGCACAGATCAGCTCACCTGTTGTAGTTCAGATCGGTCCGTTCTTTCTGATCAGATGGTTAAAATAAAGCACAGATTAAAGCCTGACTCGAGTAACGGCTTCAGACAGAGCAGTGCCTCCAGGTAACTTGTTAATGACATCAGCTGCAAAATCAATAGACCTTTTTCACAATGGTCTGAAGTGTCCCGCTGTAGGTCTGTGGAGCTTCCGGTTAAAGTTTTTCTGTGGTAAATGTGGCGTGTTCTCCACCAGCTTCATAAATCTGCCCCATCAGCTAATCTTCAACAAGAAGAATTTATCCACAATTATAAAGGGGAGACAGACAAAAGCTTAAAGGAGAACAATGACGAACATATTCAGTTCAATTCAAGTTTATTCCTATAGCACATTTAAAATGACCTCAACAGACCAAAGTGCTTCGCATAAAAAGTCAACAAAAGAAGAAAGAGTTACATATACATATACACAGAGAACGTAAATCTACAGTAAAAGCACCAAGATAACCTGACTGGCTCATACTAAAGTCCAGGGAGAAGAGGTGGGTTTTCAGTCTGGTCTTAAACTGCGTTACAGACCGAGAGGATCTGACAGGAGGAGGGAGGCTGGTCCACAGTCGCGACCACAGAAAAGCCTCTGTCTCCTTGCGTCTTGAGCCTGGTTTTGGTTCGACCAACAGGAGCTGGTCGGCTGATCTCAGGGCTCTGGGCGGAGTGTAGGGCTGCAGCATTTCCCTCAGACTGGACCCATAGAGTGCAAACGGATTCAATGCTAATACTGAGCAAAACTAACCTCCAACAGTCCAGCTGCACAAATCTATCCACATCATGAAATGGATTTGTAATTTTAATTGTAGAATCTGAACAAGGTCCTTCTGTTTTCTCCAGGACCAGAACGTTCACTGATGCTCGTTGTTGTTTCCTTTAAGCTTTCGTCTTTCTTCCCTTGATCATTGTGATAAATTCTTCATGAAGCATGTTTCTCCTTTGTGGACCTTATTGGTTGAAGATTTGGTGATGGGGCAGATTTATGAAGCTGCCTGAGAATATGCCACATTTACACACACATTTACACACATTTACCACAGAAAAACATTAACCGGAAGCTCCATAAAACTACACTTCAGGCTGCTGTGAAAAAGTGCCATTAACTCCATTAGGGTTACCATGGTGACTCAATGCACACATTAAGATGCTTGTGACTGTAATGTATTTGACTTCTTTTACATTTCGAACTACCACAGGTGACGTCATTTGTAGATACCAATAAACAACATCTTAATTTAACATTTCTTCAAAACAAGGATGTGGATATTTTCTTTTAAACAATCTAAACCACCTCTGTTAGAAGTTCTAGTGCGGATTTTAACTCTTTGCCTCCGTGTTGCAGGAGTGTCCATACAGAGTGCATCGTTCAGGCTGGAGAGGCGAGGTTGGGGGCTGAACCGTACACATGCGCCATCTGCAGGCCACGGGCGGAACTGCCTGGGCCGACCACTCCCCACAGCCCCCCAGTGTTAACAGAAGAAGAAGCTCCGCCCATTTCACCTCCACCATCACATCACACGCAGCCTCCCCCGAGTCCGAACGCTCACAGTCCCGTTCGACACATCCCGTCAGAGTCCCCAGAAAGTCCGGAAAATGTGGAATTTACGCAATCGCAGCCCAGTTCTCCGTATGCGCTCCTCCTCCCCCGATCTCCGACGCAGCATTCAGAGCGTCCCCCAAGCCCCTCTCAAAACGTCCTCACAGAAGGTCAAAGTAGAGAAAGTCCGGTGCCATTTGAACCTTCAGAAATCTCCCGACCAACACCTGACACTGTAGAACATTCAGAAGTCTGTCAACCAACCCCTAATTCTACAGAAATACAAGAATCCCCCACCTCACCACCTCTAAATCCCCCTCTGGAAGAAGTAGACACACAAATTGAGCTTTTGAGCGATCACCAAACCGGTTCACCATCCACGGAATTAAATTCTGGAGAAAGCAAATTAGATTCAGAATTGGTAATCCTCCAAGAACGGCTCACGATATCAGAATCTCCCGCACAAAGCCCAAAAGAAAGCAGTTTGAAAAATGATTCCACACCGGTGTGTCCACACAGTCCTCAGTTATCACATCAACTGAGTCAACTTTCGGAAAACTCTGAGCCATTACAACCTGAGCCGATGGAAGTTGGTCAAAGCGCTTCGGATTCTAACCCTTGTAGTCCACGGTCACCTCACAGCAAGCCCGTAGAACATCCACCAAGTCTGGAACAGTTGGAGCCCATGGAGGAGCAACAGCAGTCTCCTCCACCGAGCGTCCAGATGTCTGAGGAAAGTCCAGACTCAAAAGAGCAGGTCGTAACTCAAGAAGCAGCTAATGTCGTAATGCATTCACCTGTCCATCTCACGGAAGATACGGAAATGGCTGCGAGCCCCCAATCATCTCCGAAAGTTTCCCGCCAAGAAGACTCGTCAGAACTGGATTCCACAAAACTGCAAGAAAGCCATACGCAAGCGGACCTCGATGTGACGGATCAACAGAAGGCGGACGAAGAATCGGGTGAAGAAATGGAACTAGAAGTGACGCTACCAGTGCAACAAAGTCCAACCGCAGAGGAGCAGAACAGCCCTTCACATTCGAGTTCCGTCGAGGAGGAAGACAAAATGGTGGTTGGCGAATTGCACGAAGAAGTATCAACCGAAATTCAGGGTAGTCCCAAGTCTCAAAATGAACCGCGAAGCCCTCAAGCCGAGAATTCTGCAGAAATTTGCCAAAAATCAGATGAAAACCCACCTCCTCAAGTCGAAACTGCGGAACCGCAAAGCGAATGCAGTCCGTCTAGCCCTCCCCGAAGTCCCTCTCCTCCACCGACACTGGAAACGTCGCTAAACCTTGATCGTGAATTGCCCAAGACTGAAGAGGACGTTTGTACACTGGAAAAGGACCTCTCTGCTGCCCCCCGCTGGTCCAAATCACCGAGCCACGCTTCATTCCACTCAGCGCCATGTAGCCCCTCCCAGCCTGTCGCCACGCCACCGCAACGTAGTTTATCTCAACCCGCGAGTCCAAAACGAGTCGATCTGACACCGCTGCTTCAGCCTCTAGAGCTCAGAATACCAGATTTCAGCAAAGCAGGAGTTGGTAAAGGTGAAGAGGACCACGCGGCGCCCCCAACTCTGTCGCAAAGTCCTGATTTTGAAAGCCAAACACTGGAAAAATTGCCTTCAAGCCCCAGCGCGGTGGACCTACCTGAAATGCCTGACCAGGAACTCGAAGAAGAATCGCCAGCTCAAAGTAGCCCCAGTCCCACTAGCCCCGTCGCACCACAAAGCCTTAGCACTACAGCAAAACACAGTAGCCTAACTTTATCACCTTGTGCTGATCGAACTGGAGATGCAACGCCACCTCCGAGCCCGGCCCAAAAGCTGATCCAAGCCAGTCCTTTAAAAGACACTGAAATGCCTGCTAGCCCAATGCAGACGGACGCCGCTGTCGCCGAGGCCAGCCCCGTGTCCAGCCCCGTGTCCAGCCCCGCGTCCCCGCAGCAAGAAGTCATGGAAGTAGACGTTGAAGAACCACAAAAAGAAGCTAGCCCCTCTCATAGCAGCCCGAGCAGCCCGGAGCAAATAATCAACTCAGAAACTGCCATTTTAGCCGAGGTTTCTGATGTAATTCACGCAGGAAGCTCCGTAACAGCCCGCACCAGCCCAGCGCTAACACCAGCCAGCTTTAGTCCTCCACACTGTAAGTCGCCAGAGGTCAGCTCCAACGGCGTCTCTCAAAGTGCAGCTGAAACAGTCCATAGTCCGCCAAGGTCTAGTCCTGCTGGTCTCGCTAGTCCTGTTCGCACCCAAAGACGGTTTGAAGGTAGCCCCGCACATGCTACTGAACCCAGCTCCCCTCAACCCGGCGAAGACGTCCCCTCAGAAAAACCCCAACAGGCTGGTGCTACCGGTGAGACTGAAGCTACTTTGAGCCTTAATGGGGGAGAGCAGAGTCCCATTTCGCCTTGTAACGACCAGGTTCCTGCTTCGGAAACGGTTGAAGCCGAGCAAACGAATCCTGTATCTCCCAAGTCACTTCCAGACACGTTAGCAGTTTGCCCCGTTAGCCCTGTTAGCCCCGTTGTCCCCGTTGTCCACGCTGAAGCCTCAAGTCCGCACCTTAGTCCTCAAAGATCTACCAGCCCAGTCACGCCAAAACTAACATCTCCAGTTCCTTCTCCTGCGTTATGCCCCGCGAGTCCAGAACCTCCTACGCCCGATCAGGACGAGGTGGAAATGCCGAGTTCCAGCCCAAAACCCGAAGACCCCGTGTCCGGGAGTCCCGGTGAGAACGTTCCTCTCGATGAAGCTAAAGTTACTCCAGTCTCAAGCCCCGCTCCTCCCCCAAAACACGAACCAAGTCCGCCGCAAAGTCCGCCGCAAAGTCCGCCGCAAAGTCCGCCGCAAAGTCCGCCGCAAAGTCCGCCGCAAAGTCCGCCGCAAAGTCCGCCGCAAAGTCCGCCGCAAAGTCCGCCGCAAAGTCCGCCGCAAAGTCCGCTGCAGACCAAGCCCACGCCCGTCCCCTCGCTGCCCGGGTCGAGCTCTGCTGGGGCCAGTCCTGCGGCGAGCCCGGGTCCCGTTTGTGATCCTGTGAAGACTGAAGTAAACACTGTCGAGGATGAACTTCCTGTTTGTGAAGAGCCGCTTCCAGTCTCTCGATCTCAAACTCCACAACAAGAAATGGAGGGAGTGGAACCAGAAACTACATCGTCTGCAGGTGAGCGGCTCTAAGGCTGGAAAATGTGTCTAAAATTATTTTAGTCGACTGATCAGATACTTTTTGTTTCTACTGTACAATGAGACTTTTTCAAAACCTTTATTTGGCTAAAAATGTAGAAATGTGGAGACTTTTAAACACTGATTATTTGAACATAAAATCCATTGTTCATAAAAAGTCCGTGTCCCAGTCGTTCTTTTGAATTTCAACTAGGAACGAAAAATAATAAAATAGGAAAACAGTTTTTCATTATTCTGTTTTAGTGTCAAACAAAAAAAAAACTGATTTCATCCTCTATTTCCAATGTTTATTTAAACTATTTCGCAAAACACCGATCAAAAAGCAGTTTTGTGCCTATTTTAATTTACATATTTTATTCTCTCTGGTTTGCTTACTTGAAAAATTGTTGCAGTTTTGTAAACAAACATTTCACAGTCGTTTTCTCTTATATTATTTTGGTGTCTGAGAAAGTAAATGTTGAACTCCAGGATGAGAAACAGGAAGCAGCGAGAAACTCTCCTTTGTTCAGTTGACTTCACAGAACAAGAATAAAAATAGTAAACCAGAGAGAATGAAATAATCAAATTAAAACAGGCACTGAGACTGTTTTTTGATTGGTGTTATTGAAATAAACTTGAAATTAAATATTGGAAACAGAGGTCAAAAGCATTTTTTTTTGTTTGACACTAAAACGTAATAATGAAATGAACAATTTTCCTGTTTTAGTGTTTTTAGTTCTTAGTTGAAATTCAAAAGAACGAATGGTACATGGACCATAAAACTCTGAAATTTTTATTTAATGATGCCACTTTCTTGTATCAGTTACAGTTATTTTTATTTAATAATTGCAGCCTTAAAATTATGATTGTTTAAAGTTTTTGTATTTCAATAAATGAACCTAAACTGCGCCCTGCTGCTGTTTCAGATGTTCCTGCGGTGGAGGAGCCTGATGAGATGGAGGTGGAAGAGCAGAATCCAGAAGAACAAATGGAGACGGACGGGTGCACGCGACAGTCTGAATCAAAACCAGATCAGGAGGAGGAGACGGGTCTGAGGACGGAGGAGGGAGGACACGAGGAGGCTTCAGGAAGGACGGCGGAGGGAGGCGACGAGGAGGCTTCAGGAAGGACGGCGGAGGGAGGAGACGAGGAGGCTTCAGAAAGAACGGAGGAGGAGATCGTGGACGACCTACAGAGGGCAGATGGAGCAGAGGAGATGGGAGACGACCTTCTAAGGATGGACAAAATAGACCAGGAGCCTTCCGAGGTGAGGGAGGAGAAGGAGGAACATGAAGATCTTCAGAAAATCGAGGGATCAGAGGAAAAGATGGAGGAGGAGCCGTCCGAGGTGGAGGACAATCTACAGAGAACGGAAGAGGGGGAAGAACCTGGTGTACAAACGATGGACGAACAAGAGGAGCCTTCAGTCAGGGAGGTGGAGGAGGAAGAGCAACAAAGGATAGAGGGGGAGAGCTGTCTCAAAGAGGAGGAGGAGGAGAAGAGTCTAGAAGAGCAGGAAGAGGAAGAGAAGGAGAAGACTGGTCCAAGCGAGGAACCAACAGAAGAACAAGAGGAAGATCTTGGTCCTAAGAGTCCTCCATCAGGTACGAGGCCCTAGAACCAGCTGAGTATGAGCCAGTTATCTGATATAATTTAACAGAAAATAAATGTGAGGAGCATTGTTGTGATGATGTGCAGCTCTGAATAGAGTTCTACAACAGTCTGGGACGGATCTCGATCAGAACAGAAGATCTGAGCGTTCAAAGACCTGACGCCCTGATTAGTTGAACCGTCACAACAGCGAAACAAACAAAAAAATCAAACTTTAGTTAAAGGTGCACTATGTGGAGACGTCGCTGCTCTGCCTGGAGTGTTCCACAGTGTGACTTTAAACATTTAAACTTTATATTTATTCAGTCACAGGTGGTTTTACAGCTAAAAAAATACTGTAAGCGTGGTCGCCTCTCCAAAGATCTGACCTGGAACTTGGTCTGGTTTGATCACACTGCGAGACATCTCCATGGAGAAAAGCGTTTTTGACGAAGCCTCCACCAGAAAAGTTACACAGTGCAGCTTTTAAATCCAGTTATTCCAGTTCCCCAAATGAGAATAGTTGGTTTTTCAGTTAAATAGTGAAACATTTTATTATTATCGTGATCTCATATTGATCATATTGTTACAGCCCTGAAGTTTGCCTGTTTTTTTTGTCTTGTTCGTTTTTGTTTGAACCATAAACCAGATCCAAACGTCGATATAACTGTACAGGAAAAACAGAAATGTGGGCGTTTGTTGCAGATAGAGGGCGCTTGTGGAAAAAGGATAAAAAGTTTAGACATGACGAAATCCAGGCTCTCTGAAGAAGTAAAAGTTGCACGAGGAAAAGTAGAGTTAAAAGGGCTTTCGTTAAATGGCCAAAGCCGCCGTGTTTTCGCCGCGACAGGTCTTTATCAGGGCCGAGTTCGATAGAAACGCCCTGATTCTTCTGTTCTTTGTTCACAGGGGTCCAATCGACAGCAGCTCCACCAGCGGAGCACCACTCACCCCCTGCTCCTGCCTCCGTCCTCCACTCACCTCCTGCTCCTGCTCCTGCTCCTGCCCCTGCCTCCGTCCTCCACTCACCTCCTGCTCCTGCTCCTGCTCCTGTCTCCGTCCTCCACTCACCTCCTGCTCCTGCCCCTGCCTCCGTCCTCCACTCACCTCCTGTCTCTGTCCTCCACTCACCTCCTGCTCCTGCCCCTGCCTCCGTCCTCCACTCACCTCCTGCTCCTGCCCCTGCCTCCGTCCTCCACTCACCTCCTGCTCCTGTCCTCCACTCACCTCCTGCTCCTGTCTCTCTTCTCCATTCACAAGAAGCTGTGTCTCCCCCAAACGCCTCACCCAACTCTGCCTTATCTCCTCCTCCTTCCTCTCCTCCATCGTCTTTTCCTCCTGCCTCCACCTCCCCGACTGTATCCGCCCTTCCCCCGACCACATCCTCTCCTCCTCCTTCCTCTCTTCTGCCTTCAGCTCCTCCCCCTTCATATCCTCCTCCCTCCTCTCTTCCACACTCCTCCCCTTCCCACTCCTCTCTTCTGCCTTCTTCTCCTCCTCCCTCCTCTCTTCCACTCTCCTCCCCTCCTCCCTCCTCTCTTCTGCCTTCCTCTCCTCCTCCCTCTTCTCTTCCACTATCTCTTCCACACTCCTCCCCTTCCCACTCCTCTCTTCTGCCTTCCTCTCCTCCTCCCTCCTCTCTTCCACTCTCCTCTTCTCCTCCTCCCTCCTCTCCTGCCCACTCCTCTCTTCTGCCTTCCTCTCCTCCTCCCTCCTCTCTTCCACTCTCCTCTTCTCCTCCCTCCTCTCCTGCCCACTCCTCTCTTCTGCCTGTCTCTCCTCCTCCCTCCTCTCTTCCACTCTCCTCTTCTCCTCCTCCCTCCTCTCCTGCCCACTCCTCTCTTATGCCTTCCTCTCCTCCTCCCTCCTCTCTTCCACTCTCCTCTTCTCCTCCTCCCTCCTCTCCTGCCCACTCCTCTCTTCTGCCTTCCTCTCCTCCTCCCTCCTCTCTTCCACTCCCTTCTCCTCCTCCCTCGTCTCCTCCTCCCTCGTCTCCTCCTCCCTCGTCTCCTCCTCCCTCCTCTCTTCCACTCTCCTCTCCTCCCCTCTCATCTCCTCCTCCTTCCTCTCTTCTGCCCTCTTCTCCTCCCTCTTCTCCTCCTCCCTCCTCTCTTCCACTCTCCCCCCGCCCTCCTCCTCCACGTTCTCCCCTCAGAGCTGGTTCTCTGGAGGGCTCCTTCTCCATTCCCTCCGTGCAGAATGAACTCCCCGCCGCTCACGAAACGCCACATATCCCTCACCATCACGACGAGGAAATGGAACCCGCCGCTCACGAAACGCCGCATATCGCACACGATCACGACGAGGAAATGGAATCCGCCGCTCACGAAACGCCACATATCCCTCACCATCACGACGAGGAAATGGAATCCGCCGATCAACTTGAAGAACCCACGAGTCAGGAAGTCGAACCCACCAGTGAAAAAGAACCAACGAGTCCGGAAGTCAAGCTGCCCAATCAAAATGTTTTTAGTGAGAGCGAAGAATTTAAATCAACCAACGAGAAAGAAGGATTTAAAAATCATGATTCAGAATCGACCAATCTGAAAGAAGGGATTTTAAAGGATTCAGAGATGGACGACAACTCCTGCGCATCGATGTTGGATACCGACCAGTCACAGAGCTTGTTTGGGAACGTGGCAGTCGAAAGCACCAAAGACGATCCAACGGAAGCTTTGGAGGAGCTGGAGCAAGTTTCAGAAATGGTAAACGAAAAAGAGGAAGAACTCGCGGCATCTGAAACTGTGCAGAGAGTAGACGAGAAGACCGACCAATCCCAAGACGGAGAATTGGAGGAGTATGAAATTATCCAGAATGAAGAGGTCCTTAAAATTCAAGAAGAAATGTTGAAGCAAGAAAAATTATCGGTGTGGTCAAGTTCAAGTTCAAAAATGGAAGAAATATCCCAAAATGTGGCTTTGGAAGAACTGAATGAGACAGAGCCTTCCAAAATGAAAGACGAGACGGTGGAAAATCTGGAAATATTTGAACACCAGAAAACGGAACAGGTTGAAGAAACATGGCCTAAAATTCCAGCAGAGGAGGAGCCTAAAGAAGCAGCAGAAACTATTGACCGTTCTGGAAAAGACGACGTACGAGAGGCTGGTGCGACGGGAGAAAGCGCCGAATTTAAAACGCAAGACAAGATGGAGGAGGAGGAGGAACTTATTACTGAAGTCACAGCTTTGGAGCCTGAAGAGAGAAGCCCAAAGGACGACCGGGAAGACGTCACAGTTTCGGTTTCGGAAGAGGAACGAAACGAGGCGGAGCTCACTCAACAGCAAGACAAAACGGCGGAGGAGGAGACTATGGAACTGGTCGGCCAAACAGAAGTAGAAGTCTCGTTAAAAGAGGAGAGCGCGATCGGCGGAGAGGAGAGTCTCATCGAAATGCAAGAAGAAATTACGACGAGAGAGGACGAGGAGCCCGAGGAGCCTCGAGAGAAAGACGTAGTAACGGTGGAACAGTCTGAGATGGAGGAGAGCACAGAGGGGCCGGAGCTCGATGAGGACAAACCACAGACGCCGGAGAGGTAAGACGTTCAAGATGAGATTTTGGGGCTCAGTATTCTTCATATTTTCGTTGCAATAGTGGAGCGATTTCTGCTGTTTTTGGAGTCATTTCCAGGACTAAATATTTGTTAATCCTTCCTTTTATTTGATACCGGTAACACTTTTTAATGAAACCAAATATAAAGGGTCCAAATTGCTGATTTTCTGATCTGTTCTAATGTAGTTTCCTCATCACAAACAGACCTGGAGTTGATCATTTTTGATCATTTCAGTCCAGTCAGTCAGTGAATGAAACAAAACACAACTCCAGGTCTGGTTTTGAGGTGGAAACAGGATTAGAAC
>CM068361.1:2878763-2953763 GCA_034769755.1 Odontamblyopus lacepedii | reverse complement strand
TTCAGAAAAGACATGAACTTTCATAAATACGCCGTCGAGCGTCGTCATAACTACGCCGAACCTCTAGGGGCAGTGTAGGAAGAAGGAAAACGCTCTGCAGCCAACAGGGCCTCAGTTTCTGTAGTAAGTCGCAGAGTAACAGCGGTGATGAACAACCGGGACAAACACGTCATTTTCAGAACTATCCCACCAGACAGCGGCTCCGCCCACGTCAGACCCAGAACCGCCAGAGCAGCAGTCTGACGCTTCTGATCATCACCTTTGGCGTCAACTGCCTAAAACACTGTTTGTCACTTTACCGCACCGTGGTTTTCCAAAATCTCCACTTTAGCCGGAGTTTTTAGAATGATTCGTTTTTCAGAGGCGAATTCTCCGTTTGCGTGTAAAAGATGAGCACAAACGAAGGGAAATGTCTCAGTTTTTAAAAATATCCGTGTACGTGTAACCGGGGCCCTCCTGCTCTAAAGCCCCTCCTGCTCTAAAGCCCCTCCTGCTCTAAAGCCCCCCTCTGCTCTAAAGCCCCTCCTGCTCTAAAGCCCCTCCTGCTCTAAAGCCCCCCTCTGCTCTAAAGCCCCTCCTGCTCTAAAGCCCCTCCTGCTCTAAAGCCCCTCCTGCTCTAAAGCCCCTCCTGCTCTAAAGCCCCCCTCTGCTCTAAAGCCCCTCCTGCTCTAAAGCCCCTCCCGCTCTAAAGCCCCTCCCGCTCTAAAGCCCCCCTCTGCTCTAAAGCCCCTCTGCTCTAAAGCCCCTCTGCTCTAAAGCCCCTCCCGCTCTAAAGCCCCTCCCGCTCTAAAGCCCCTCTGCTCTAAAGCCCCTCCTGCTCTAAAGCCCCTCCTGCTCTAAAGCCCCTCTGCTCTAAAGCCCCTCCTGCTCTAAAGCCCCTCTGCTCTAAAGCCCCTCCTGCTCTAAAGCCCCTCTGCTCTAAAGCCCCTCTGCTCTAAAGCCCCTCCTGCTCTAAAGCCCCTCTGCTCTAAAGCCCCTCCTGCTCTAAAGCCCCTCTGCTCTAAAGCCCCTCCTGCTCTAAAGCCCCTCTGCTCTAAAGCCCCTCTGCTCTAAAGCCCCTCCTGCTCTAAAGTGTGTGAGTTTTTCTGACACTTTAACTTTCTGACTAATCTGTGGCGTCTGTGGTAAATTCTGACTAATCTGTGGCGTCTGTGGTAAATTCTGACTAATCTGTGGCGTCTGTGGTAAATTCGGACTAATCTGTGGCGTCTGTGGTAAATTCGGACTAATCTGTGGCGTCTGTGGTAAATTCGGACTAATCTGTGGCGTCTGTGGTAAATTCTGACTAATCTGTGGCGTCTGTGGTAAATTCTGACTAATCTGTGGCGTCTGTGGTAAATTCTGACTAATCTGTGGCGTCTGTGGTAAATTCTGACTAATCTGTGGCGTCTGCGGTAAATTCTGACTAATCTGTGGCGTCTGCGGTAAATTCTGACTAATCTGTGGCGTCTGTGGTAAATTCTGACTAATCTGTGGTAAATTCTGACTAATCTGTGGCGTCTGTGGTAAATTCTGACTAATCTGTGGCGTCTGTGGTAAATTCTGACTAATCTGTGGCGTCTGTGGTAAATTCTGACTAATCTGTGGCG
Organism: Odontamblyopus lacepedii; assembly: GCA_034769755.1. NCBI lineage: Eukaryota > Metazoa > Chordata > Actinopteri > Gobiiformes > Gobiidae > Odontamblyopus > Odontamblyopus lacepedii. Next base: position 2,952,174 of record CM068361.1, on the reverse strand, counting down.
TCTGTGGTAAATTCGGACTAATCTGTGGCGTCTGTGGTAAATTCGGACTAATCTGTGGCGTCTGTGGTAAATTCTGACTAATCTGTGGCGTCTGTGGTAAATTCTGACTAATCTGTGGTAAATTCTGACTAATCTGTGGCGTCTGTGGTAAATTCTGACTAATCTGTGGCGTCTGTGGTAAATTCGGACTAATCTGGTAAATTCGGACTAATCTGTGGCGTCTGTGGTAAATTCTGACTAATCTGTGGCGTCTGTGGTAAATTCTGACTAATCTGTGGCGTCTGTGGTAAATTCTGACTAATCTGTGGCGTCTGTGGTAAATTCGGACTAATCTGTGGCGTCTGTGGTAAATTCGGACTAATCTGTGGCGTCTGTGGTAAATTCGGACTAATCTGTGGCGTCTGTGGCTCAGGGCGGCTTCATGGAGTCGTTCCAGATGAGAGACGATGAGGAGAACTCCATGCACAACACGGTGGTGATGTTCTCCACCTCGGACCACTTCACTCTGAAACAGGTAAAGGCCGCGGCACAAACGCCCGTCACGGTTTCTGTGCCGCACTCTGACTGTGAGCGCCCCCTGCAGGACATGTGTGTGGTGTGCGGGAGCTTCGGACAGGGAGAGGAGGGACGCCTGCTCGCCTGCGCCCAGTGTGGACAGTGCTACCACCCGTACTGCGTCAACGTCAAGGTCTGTGGGCATCTCTCTGGGCATCTCTGTGGGCATCTCTGTGGGCATCTCTGTGGGCATCTCTGTGGGCATCTCTCTGGGCATCTCTGTGGCTCTGTGGGCATCTCTGTGGGCATCTCTGTGGGCATCTCTGTGGGCATCTCTGTGGGCATCTCTGTGGGCATCTCTGTGGGCATTATGGGCACTGTTTTCTCATTATTAAAGGTGCAATGGAAGTAAATACGTCTGGACCAGTTGTCAGAGGTCTGAGGCAGGGATGATGGGCATTCGATTAATCGATCATCGGGATTGATTTTTGATTAATTATTAATAATAATTATTTTATATTAAAATAATCATCGTTAACAAACAAACAGACGAACCTGAAACGGTGCCAGTGCAGATGTGTGTACAGAAGTGGAGCCAGTGTCTGAAGTCCAGGTGTGAGATCAGTCCTCCACTGTTTAATGTGAGCCAATTTATCTCACGGATCCGACTAATTTTACCGAATATATTCAAGATACAAACGAGACGTCATTTTATATATTCAAGATACAACCGAGACGTCATTTTATATATTCAAGATACAACCGAGACGTCATTTTATATTCAACTGATCATCACTATTCTTCCTGTTCCTAATCTGCATAAATAAACTTTAAACACATAAAGGTCCTGAGTCCAGAGCCTCATCAGTGTGAGGTCAGAATGAGTTTAATGCAGATTTAAACATTTGTGTTTGACACAAACTGTAAACTGTAAGAGCTGAAAAAAGCTGCTCTTTCCTTGTGCTGCTGCTTCAGCTTCTGTGGGACTAAAGGACTCGACTCAGTGAATATGAGTGTTCTCTCTGTGACTCAGTGAATATGAGTGTTCTCTCTGTGACTCAGTGAATATGAGTGTTCTCTCTGTGACTCAGTGAATATGAGTGTTCTCCCTGTGACTCAGTGAATATGAGTGTTCTCTCTGTGACTCAGTGAATATGAGTGTTCTCCCTGTGACTCAGTGAATATGAGTGTTCTCTCTGTGACTCAGTGAATATGAGTGTTCTCTCTGTGACTCAGTGAATATGAGTGTTCTCTCTGTGACTCAGTGAATATGAGTGTTCTCTCTGTGACTCAGTGAATATGAGTGTTCTCACTGTGACTCAGTGAATATGAGTGTTCTCTCTGTGACAGAGGATGTTCTGTGCGTATGTCGCGTTGCAGATGCTGCGTAAACATGTGAAACCGGGACACTCAAAAACCCGATCATACCCGGGACACTGATGTGCAGGGAAACGCACTCTGAGGAATATAGGGATCTCCAAGGAGCCAGAGCCGAGCCGTGGGGCTGTGAGGCTCCAGAGTTTGTGCTCAGACTCCGTTACACACGGAAACCTACAGTCGGTTTGTCGAGTAAAGTGAACGTGATCGATTATCGATTAATCGACGAATCAGCCCGACCCTGATCTGAGGCTCGTTCTCTGCCTGGTCAAGTCTAATTCTGATGGTGACACTGTTAAAACACAAACCGATAAAAACATCTTCATCTGTGTTAAATCTCTCCTCCTCCTCTCCTCCTCCTCCTCCTCCTCCTCAGATTACCCGTGTGATCCTGACCAAAGGGTGGCGCTGTCTGGAGTGTACGGTGTGTGAGGCGTGTGGGGAGGCGAGTGACCCCGGGCGCCTCCTGCTCTGTGACGACTGTGACATCAGTTACCACACGTACTGCCTGGACCCGCCGCTCCACACCGTGCCCAAGGGCGCCTGGAAGTGCAAGTGGTGAGGCCGCAGAGTGCACCTCCTCCTGCGCCTCCTCCTCTACAGAGCGCACACACAAACTATACACCTCCTCCTCTACAGAGCGCACACACAAAATATACACCTCCTCCTCTACAGAGCACACACACAAAATATACACCTCCTCCTCTACAGAACACACAATATACACCTCCTCCTCTACAGAGCACACACACAAACTATACACCTCCTCCTGCGCCTCCTCCTCTACAGAGCGCACACACAAAATATACACCTCCTCCTCTACAGAGCGCACACACAAAATATACACCTCCTCCTCTACAGAGCGCACACACAAAATATACACCTCCTCCTGCGCCTCCTCCTCTACAGAGCGCACACACAAAATATACACCTCCTCCTCTACAGAGCGCACACACAAAATATACACCTCCTCCTCTACAGAGCACACACACAAAATATACACCTCCTCCTCTACAGAGCACACACACAAAATATACACCTCCTCTACAGAGCACACACACAAAATATACACCTCCTCCTCTACAGAGCACACACACAAAATATACACCTCCTCCTCTACAGAGCACACACACAAAATATACACCTCCTCCTCTACAGAGCGCACACACAAAATATACACCTCCTCCTGCGCCTCCTCCTCTACAGAGCACACACACAAAATATACACCTCCTCCTCTACAGAGCACACACACAAAATATACACCTCCTCCTCTACAGAGCACACACACAAAATATACACCTCCTCCTCTACAGAGCGCACACACAAAATATACACCTCCTCCTGCGCCTCCTCCTCTACAGAGCACACACACAAAATATACACCTCCTCTACAGAGCGCACACACAAAATATACACCTCCTCCTCTACAGAGCACACACACAAACTATACACCTCCTCCTGCGCCTCCTCCTCTACAGAACACAGACAAAATATACAACCAATCAGAAATGTGTATAAAGAGTTTGTAGAGTCATCCATGCATGTTTGAGTAATCTAGTGATCTCTCCCGGGCCCTGCCTGTACGGGTAGCTGTAACACTTGTACGAGACTCCGCCCACAGCCCTACATCACTCGTGCTCCCAATATACAAAAAACACGACACACTACAGCTTTACAAACCCCCTGACCGTGAACCTGTGTGAAGTTGCCCCCCCATCAAACACAAACCTACAAAAACTCTGTCGATCATTTGTGCTTCGTTTGTGCTGCAAAAAGTTTCGTGCTTCTTTAGTTTTGGAGAAATGAATGATCCTTTTACAGGTCAAATTGGGGTCAGTCCCACAGGAAGCTTCAAAATGCCCAAACGCCCAAAATGGAGTCAGTCGTTTGTGCTTCATTTGTGCCGTGACAGTTTCATTTGTGCGAGTTTATTTCTAAAATTATTCATTATTATTTCTGTGGTAATTATAGGATTTTAGAAATAAACTCCCACAAATTAAACTGTCACAGCACAAAACAGCACAAACCAAATACAAACGTTTTCTATCATTTTCTTCTGTTTTGAGGCTGTTTCACATTCTGAGGTTCTGGACGACGTCATCGACCAAAATAAAACTGTGAATATCTGAAGAACCAGAATCACAAACTGAACTTTCTGCAGCACAAATGACTGACAGTTTTTGTGCAGGTTTGTGTTTGATGGAGTGACTTCACAGAGGTTCACCCTGCCCCTCACCTGCCCCTCACCTGCCCCTCACCTGCCCCTCACCTGCCCCTCACCTGTCCCTCACCTGTCGTCTGTCCTCAGGTGTGTGTGGTGCGTCCAGTGCGGCTCCACGTCTCCCGGGCTTCACTGTGATTGGATGAATAACTACAGTCTGTGTGGGCCCTGCTCCAGCCTGAGCCGCTGCCCGCTGTGCCAACGCCCCTACGCCCAGGACGAGCTCATCCTGCAGTGCCAGCAGTGCGACAGGTGAGACCGGAGCAGGCAGGAGCAGGCAGGAGCTAGAGCTTTTGTTCATATTCAGTTTTCTGTTTTTTTTTTTTGTAATCATCTGCGTTTAGTTTCGAGTCTGTTCCTTTGAGTTTTAGTTTCGTGACAAAAGAACCAGAGACGTTCTGCAGCTCAGGAGATGGAGGAGGCCGTGTGTTTCCTCTGCCGTCCACACGCAAACTTACTGAAATAAAACGACAGTAATGTGGTTGTGCAGCGTAACCGTAGCCCCCTTATAGTTATGTATTGGACAATTTATAATAATCAAATTTCTCTTTTCTTTTGTTTTTTCCCCATTTTTTTAATAAACACTTTTAGTCACTAAACTTAATATTATTTCCACCATCATTTCCATTACGTCTTTTACGTTTTACTACAGTCTTAAAGCATCATTTTACAGGCATTTTCTTTTCCTTTTTCTTTCTTAATAATAATATTTGTTTTAAGGATGACCTATATTTCCATTATTGACTTATATTTTAGGTCATTACTTTAAATCCTTAGAAATGTAAACTTATGACTTATTTTAATTCAGTGATGTCGTGTAAGTGAATCGTTGGTTGTGCAGGTGGGATGAAGGAGTGTGAGTGTGTGTGTGTGTGTGTGAGTGTGTGTGTGTGTTTTCTCATCATGGTGTCGTGCAGGTGGGATGGAGGAGTGTGTGTGTGTGTGTTTTCTCATCATGGTGTCGTGCAGGTGGGATGGAGTGTGTGTGTGTGTGTTTTCTCATCATGGTGTCGTGCAGGTGGGATGGAGGAGTGTGTGTGTGTGTGTTTTCTCATCATGGTGTCGTGCAGGTGGGATGGAGGAGTGTGTGTGTGTGTTTTCTCATCATGGTGTCGTGCAGGTGGGATGGAGGAGTGTGTGTGTGTGTGTGTTTTCTCATCATGGTGTCGTGCAGGTGGGATGGAGGAGTGTGTGTGTGTGTTTTCTCATCATGGTGTCGTGCAGGTGGGATGGAGGAGTGTGTGTGTGTGTGTGTGTTTTCTCATCATGGTGTCGTGCAGGTGGGATGGAGGAGTGTGTGTGTGTGTGTTTTCTCATCATGGTGTCGTGCAGGTGGGATGGAGGAGTGTGTGTGTGTGTTTTCTCATCATGGTGTCGTGCAGGTGGGATGGAGGAGTGTGTGTGTGTGTGTTTTCTCATCATGGTGTCGTGCAGGTGGGATGGAGGAGTGTGTGTGTGTGTGTTTTCTCATCATGGTGTCGTGCAGGTGGGATGGAGGAGTGTGTGAGTGTGTTTTCTCATCATGGTGTCGTGCAGGTGGGATGGAGGAGTGTGTGTGTGTGTGTTTTCTCATCATGGTGTCGTGCAGGTGGGATGGAGGAGTGTGTGTGTGTGTGTTTTCTCATCATGGTGTCGTGCAGGTGGGATGGAGGAGTGTGTGTGTGTTTTCTCATCATGGTGTCGTGCAGGTGGGATGGAGGAGTGTGTGTGTGTGTGTTTTCTCATCATGGTGTCGTGCAGGTGGGATGGAGGAGTGTGTGTGTGTTTTCTCATCATGGTGTCGTGCAGGTGGGATGGAGGAGTGTGTGTGTGTGTTTTCTCATCATGGTGTCGTGCAGGTGGGATGGAGGAGTGTGTGTGTGTGTTTTCTCATCATGGTGTCGTGCAGGTGGGATGGAGGAGTGTGTGTGTGTGTTTTCTCATCATGGTGTCGTGCAGGTGGGATGGAGGAGTGTGTGTGTGTTTTCTCATCATGGTGTCGTGCAGGTGGGATGGAGGAGTGTGTGTGTGTGTGTGTTTTCTCATCATGGTGTCGTGCAGGTGGGATGGAGGAGTGTGTGTGTGTTTTCTCATCATGGTGTTGTGCAGGTGGGATGGAGGAGTGTGTGTGTGTTTTCTCATCATGGTGTCGTGCAGGTGGGATGGAGGAGTGTGTGTGTGTTTTCTCATCATGGTGTCGTGCAGGTGGGATGGAGGAGTGTGTGTGTGTGTGTTTTCTCATCATGGTGTCGTGCAGGTGGGATGGAGGAGTGTGTGTGTGTGTTTTCTCATCATGGTGTCGTGCAGGTGGGATGGAGGAGTGTGTGTGTGTGTTTTCTCATCATGGTGTCGTGCAGGTGGGATGGAGGAGTGTGTGTGTGTGTTTTCTCATCATGGTGTCGTGCAGGTGGGATGGAGGAGTGTGTGTGTGTTTTCTCATCATGGTGTCGTGCAGGTGGGATGGAGGAGTGTGTGTGTGTTTTCTCATCATGGTGTCGTGCAGGTGGGATGGAGGAGTGTGTGTGTGTGTTTTCTCATCATGGTGTCGTGCAGGTGGGATGGAGGAGTGTGTGTGTTTTCTCATCATGGTGTCGTGCAGGTGGGATGGAGGAGTGTGTGTGTTTTCTCATCATGGTGTCGTGCAGGTGGGATGGAGGAGTGTGTGTGTGTGTTTTCTCATCATGGTGTCGTGCAGGTGGGATGGAGGAGTGTGTGTGTGTGTGTTTTCTCATCATGGTGTCGTGCAGGTGGGATGGAGGAGTGTGTGTGTTTTCTCATCATGGTGTTGTGCAGGTGGGATGAAGGAGTGTGTGTGTGTGTGTGTGTTTTCTCATCATGGTGTCGTGCAGGTGGGATGGAGGAGTGTGTGTGTGTGTTTTCTCATCATGGTGTCGTGCAGGTGGGATGGAGGAGTGTGTGTGTGTGTGTGTTTTCTCATCATGGTGTCGTGCAGGTGGGATGGAGGAGTGTGTGTGTGTGTTTTCTCATCATGGTGTCGTGCAGGTGGGATGGAGGAGTGTGTGTGTGTTTTCTCATCATGGTGTCGTGCAGGTGGGATGGAGGAGTGTGTGTGTGTGTTTTCTCATCATGGTGTCGTGCAGGTGGGATGGAGGAGTGTGTGTGTGTGTGTTTTCTCATCATGGTGTCGTGCAGGTGGGATGGAGGAGTGTGTGTGTGTGTGTGTTTTCTCATCATGGTGTCGTGCAGGTGGGATGGAGGAGTGTGTGTGTGTGTGTGTGTTTTCTCATCATGGTGTCGTGCAGGTGGGATGGAGGAGTGTGTGTGTGTTTTCTCATCATGGTGTCGTGCAGGTGGGATGGAGGAGTGTGTGTGTGTTTTCTCATCATGGTGTCGTGCAGGTGGGTCCACGCGCTGTGTCACGGCCTCATGTCTGAGGAGGAGGTGGAGACGACGTCTGACGAAGGCTTCGACTGTTCGCTCTGCAAGAACCACGGCCGAGGCACATACGGTGAGCGCACACGGGCTAAAGCTGCACTGGGAAACGTTTCTCTTGGGGTCTGCAGGTTTCTATGGAGATGTCCCTGCTCTGTTCATTCATAGGAGGTTTTATCGCTCCAAAATACCAAAAACAACCAGGACTGAACCAGGACTGAACCAGGACTGAACCAGGACTGAACCAGGACTGAACCAGGACTGAACCAGGACTGAACAAAAACTAAAACAGGACTGAACAAGAACTAAACCAGGACTTGAAACAGGACTAAACCAGGACTTGAACCACAACTTGAGCCAGGACTGGACCAGAACTTGAACCTCGACATGAACATCGACTGAACCAGGACTAGAACCAGGATTGGACCAGGACTTGAACCAGGTCTAAACCAGGACTAGACCAGGACTAAAACGGGACTAAACCGGAACTGAACCAGGACTTGAACCAGGAATGGACCAAGACTGGACCAGTGTCGTCTCTTTAAGTTTAAGTTTAAGACTGTAGGGGGCGCCGTGGCTCCTGTAATAATGGGAAATGCTGGTAATTTTTAGCCGTTTTAATTAAAGATGTTTTACTTATCTCATAAAACAGAAAACTTCTTTGTAATATCCCAAAAAAGTGAAGTGAAGTCATATTTCTGCTGTTTAATCCATTTGGGGCAATTCTTGAACCTCAACGACAGATTTAAACACTCTTGGATGTTCTGGTTTTTAATATTTCATCAGAATCTTGTTATTGAATGAATCTAAACTGTCTGAACTCTGGTGTTTCGTGCGTTGCAGCTCGGTCCGACAGCTTCGACTCCCCGTACATGGCTCAGATCATCTCCAGGTTCAGAGAGCCAGGTCAGTGCTCAGACTGAAACCGCAAAACCAAACACGGAAACACGCGATTCAATATTCACATCTGCAACCTGGATTTTATTTGATGCTTTCTCAAGACTCTCAGTATATCTCCTGATCTCAGGCAAAAATTATCTGCTCAAAACACTCTTCAGGGTTAGAATTTTCATGACACATTACAAAAAAGCATGGCCAAAATTTAAGATCTAAACACTTAAATCCATCAGAAAATGATTAAAAAGTAGTGAGACTTTCTGTCCATGCAGCAAGATTTTACTGGACAAGTTCTCTTCAAATAAATGACCTCCAGACGAGAATGAAGCGTTTCAGAACGAGTTAAGTCGAGAATAAATCTGAAAACAAGACGAAGAACCTGATAGAAGCTTCAAAATCTTGGACAGATCAGAGAAATTTGCAGTGCAGGGTCTAGTTAAAGCCCCAGTATGGAATATTTGAGCCCAAAACGGACTAAAATAACACTTTCCCCCCATTTTGGTTGTGTTTATTGCACTGAAAAACATGCGTTCTTACAGTGATGAGCTCGCACCTCCACAAACCTGACTCTAATTTGGCCTTCTCCTGTGTGTTTCCATGGAAATGTCGTTCCTTTGGTTATAATACACCACAATACGACATAATACATCTATGTCCATGGAGGATGATCCAAAGTGTGGCACTAACTTATTTACTTTTACCTCAATCATACGGGTGACGTGTGAGTCCATTTTTGCCTAATCTAAACCCCTCAAATTGAAAATATTTCCATCTTAAGCGACCGTAACGTTGTCAGTTTTGCACGTTTGTCTGATTTTGTTCCCGTTCCTCTTGTGTGCGTCAGAGCTGAAGACCTACACTCAGGACGGCGTCTGTCTGACCGAGTCGGGTCTGTCTCACCTTCAGTCTCTGGTGGAGCCGCTGACGTCCCCACGCCGCTACCGCAGGTCAGAGGCTCACGGGGTCACAGGGTTTACTCGTACTTATTAAACTGGGGAAAAGGAACTAATACATGACATAAACCATTTTAAATACTCTACTACACCTTATTTAATCCCACCTGCACCTTTGTATATTATAGTTTATTACATTTTCATCATATCTGTATTTTATTATATTTTGTACTATATTCTTAACTATTTCCCTTGTATTTGCAAACACTTTTTAACAGTACTATTTATTGCAGCTGTTAGCACTTCTTGAATATCTTAGCAAGTCAAATGGTTCTCCTCATCCTAAGACGGCCTTGAGTTGAACCTGCATATGGCAAATGAACCATCTTGAATCTTGAATCTTGAAAATTGGGCCCAAACAAAAGTAAAACTGTGGTGCCAAATGTACTTTATTGTTTCTTGTTAATTTACGTTAGTCTCCCATTAGTCTCTGCAGATGCACAGGCGACTCTTCCTGGGGTCCACTCTCTTCATAGAATCACACACAAACACACTGACCGTACTAGGGTTTGGCGGTATCCAAATGTTGATCCCGTTAAACCGTCTCACATTTTTCCCCGGGGTTTACGGTTTTACTGTGACTAATTCAGGATTATTTAGTAGCTGCACCTAAATCCTTCAGAAACAGAGTCGCAGCTTTAGATTTGAAGATGAGGCACAAGTTCTGATCAAACCAAACTTTGCAGCGCGTTCGATCGCGTCAGCATCAGCGCACGAGCTGTTTTTATCAGCGCTTATACTGTATGCAAATGAGCTGTATGCAAATGAGCTGTATGCAAATGAGCCATGAGGTTTGAAGTTTGGTTTGTGTAAAACGTAAACAAATGTGCCAAAGCTGCATTAAACACATTATTCCTCAGAGTCTAGAATGAGAGGAGGAAATGTAGAGCGGTGCAGAGGACCAATCACAGCCCTCATGTCTGCGGCGTTTTGAGGCGTCGGTAGAAAGTTCAGGAGGTGCAGGTCGGTCGACGCAAATACGGTCGGATCAGAACCATAAATCGGGCTTTACCGTCTCCTCCGTGAAAGTCTGACTTCACCCTCGGGAACTTCCTCCTCTTCGGCCTCGTCCCCTCTCGACTATCGGCTTCAGTAAAACGTCTCCGTCACAAACTTTTGGGCTCAGCGTCGCACACGAAGCGTCAGTCAGGTTTTTTTCTTCTTCCTGCTGCGTGTGGATGGAAATCTCCAAGCGGAACCACGTCTGAAGAGGAGAGAGAGCGGAGGGAGGAAGTCCTGCTGTGGGTTTAGGTCCTGACGCAGATTTTTATAATGACGGTGATGAAACCGATACCGCTGATACGTAATGATACCGCGGGACACCGGATTACCGCCCAACATTAAACAGTAGATCACATAATAGATAATAAGTTGTAGTTTTCCTCAGTTTATGGGCAGGACAGACTCAACCTCAGGCTCTCCTCAGGACACGAGCTCGGAGTCCTGATGAGTGCAGGTCCTGGGGTTTATGCCGTGACCGTTCAGATCAGAGATACGCATTTTAGATTTAACAGAACACACTGGATTCCAGCTTTGAACCGGCAACCCAGATGAGAGCGTCATGTGAGGCTCATTCTGCCTTCTTTGAGCCAAAGCTAAGAATCCATCAGCATTACGGTAAAAGCTCTTGTTTGGTCTGAGCAGGTTCACCTCACGTCTGGACACAGGCAGGTCAGGTTTAGGAAACTCAAACTTTTACGGTCAGTTTTGTTAATGTATGAGGAAAAAGGGGATTGTGAAATATAGAAACGCGATTTTCTCTCAGTAAAAACAATTTAAAAAGTCTTTTTTTTTTTACAGGAACAAACCCAAACTGACACTGCGGATCATCAACCAGAACAGTGTGTCTGTGCTGCAGACGCCGGAGCCAGAGACGCCCACGGAGCCGGAGCCCCGCAGAGGTCAGTGCTGCATATGTATATTTGAGCCCCGTGTTCATAAGCGTTTGTCTGAGGGGCAGCGCTGGCATCATGGGGAATAAACTCTGCGTGTGTGTCGGGTTTTTGTTGTTCAGCAGATCTGGACTGCGAGATGAAGTCCGACTCGAGTCCAGAGCGAGAGCCTCAGCACGAAGAGTACGGCCCCAAAGAGATCGAGACGACCGACGGGAAGAAGCGCAAGAGGAAACCCTACAGACCCGGTACGCACTTCTGCAGAACCCACCACGTCAAACACCGACGCACATCACCTGCTGCAGTTGCGTTTGCAGAGGTTTTCTGTTGAACAAACGCGTTGCCCCTTTTCTTTTTCTCTCAGGTATCGGGGGCTTCATGGTTCGGCAGCGCGGCGGCAAAGGTCCGAGTCGGATCAAACTGTGTCGCAGCGACTCCACGGACACGTATCCAGGACGAGACGACGGTGAGAACTTAAACTGACCACTAAAAAAACACTGATCTGAAATATGAACCGTTATATATGCACACTGGCATCTGAACACGAACGTCTGAACACTTTTACCTGAACACGAACGTCTGAACACTTTTACCTACACACGAACGTCTGAACACTTTTATCTAAACACGAACGTCTGAACACTTTTACCTGAACACGAACGTCTGAACACTTTTATCTAAACACGAACGTCTGAACACTTTTACCTAAACACGAACGTCTGAACACTTTTATCTAAACACGAACGTCTGAACACTTTTACCTAAACACGAACGTCTGAACACTTATCTAAACACGAACGTCTGAACACTTTTATCTAAACACGAACGTCTGAACACTTTTATCTAAACACGGACGTCTGAACACTTTTATCTAAACACGAACGTCTGAACACTTATCTAAACACGAACGTCTGAACACTTTTATCTAAACACGAACGTCTGAACACTTTTATCTAAACACGAACGTCTGAACACTTTTACCTAAACACGAACGTCTGAACACTTATCAAAACACGAAACACTGAACACTTATACCAAAACACGAACGCCTGAACACTTATCTAAACACGAACGCCTGAACACTTTTATCTAAACACGAACGCCTGAACACTTTTATCTAAACACGGACGCCTGAACACTTTTATTTAAACACGAACGCCTGAACACTTTTATCTAAACACTAACGCCTGAACACTTTTATCTAAACACGAACGCCTGAACACTTTTATCTAAACACGAACGCCTGAACACTTTTACCTAAACACGAACGCCTGAACACTTTTATCTAAACACGAACGCCTGAACACTTTTCTAAACACGAACGTCTGAAAACTTTTACCTAAACACGAACGCCTGAACACTTTTATCTAAACACGAACGCCTGAACACTTTTATCTAAACACGAACGCCTGAACACTTTTACCTAAACACGAACGCCTGAACACTTTTACCTAAACACTAACGCCTGAACACTTTTCTAAACACGAACGCCTGAACACTTTTCTAAACACGAACGCCTGAACACTTTTACCTAAACACGAACGCCTGAACACTTATCTAAACACGAACGCCTGAACACTTTTATCTAAACACGAACGCCTGAACACTTTTATCTAAACACGGACGCCTGAACACTTTTATCTAAACACGAACGCCTGAACACTTTTATCTAAACACGAACGCCTGAACACTTTTATCTAAACACGAACGCCTGAACACTTTTATCTAAACACGAACGCCTGAACACTTTTACCTAAACACGAACGCCTGAACACTTTTATCTAAACACTAACGCCTGAACACTTTTCTAAACACGAACGCCTGAACACTTTTATCTAAACACGAACGCCTGAACACTTTTATCTAAACACGAACGCCTGAACACTTTTATCTAAACACGAACGCCTGAACACTTTTACCTAAACACGAACGCCTGAACACTTTTATCTAAACACGAACGCCTGAACACTTTTCTAAACACGAACGCCTGAACACTTTTCTAAACACGAACGCCTGAACACTTTTATCTGAACACGAACGCCTGAACACTTTTATCTAAACACGAACGCCTGAACACTTTTATCTAAACACGAACGTCTGAACACTTATCTAAACACGAACGCCTGAACACTTTTATCTAAACACTAACGCCTGAACACTTTTACCTAAACACGAACGCCTGAACACTTTTCTAAACACGAACGTCTGAACACTTTTACCTGAACACGAACGTCTGAACACTTTTATCTGAACACGAAAGTATGAACACTTTTACCTACACACGAACTTCTGAACTCTTTTATCTGAACAAGAACGTCTGAACTCTTTTCTCTAAACACGAACGTGTGATCACTTTTATCTAAACACGAACGTCTGAACACTTTTATCTAAACACGAACGCCTGAACACTTTTATCTAAACACGAACGCCTGAACACTTTTATCTAAACACTAACGCCTGAACACTTTTATCTAAACACGAACGCCTGAACACTTTTATCTAAACACGAACGCCTGAACACTTTTATCTAAACACGAACGCCTGAACACTTTTATCTGAACACGAACGCCTGAACACTTTTATCTAAACACGAACGCCTGAACACTTTTATCTGAACACTAACGCCTGAACACTTTTATCTAAACACTAACGCCTGAACACTTTTATCTAAACACGAACGCCTGAACACTTTTATCTGAACACTAACGCCTGAACACTTTTATCTAAACACGAACGCCTGAACACTTTTACCTAAACACGAACGCCTGAACACTTTTATCTAAACACGAACGCCTGAACACTTTTATCTAAACACTAACGCCTGAACACTTTTATCTAAACACGAACGCCTGAACACTTTTATCTAAACACGAACGTCTGAACACTTTTATCTAAACACGAACGTCTGAACACTTTTCTCTAAACACGAACGTCTGAACACTTTTATTTAAACACGAACGTCTGAACACTTTTATCTAAACACGAATGTCTGAACACTTTTACCTAAACACTAACGTCTGAACACTTTTACCTAAACACGAACGTCTGAACACTTTTACCTAAACACGAACGTCTGAACACTTTTATCTAAACACGAACGTCTGAACACTTTTATCTAAACACGAACGTCTGAACACTTTTACCTAAACACGAACGTCTGAACACTTTTATCTAAACACGAACGTCTGAACACTTTTATCTAAACACGAACATCTGAACACTTTTATCTAAACACGAATGTCTGAACACTTTTACCTAAACACGAACGTCTGAACACTTTTACCTAAACACGAACGTCTGAACACTTTTATCTAAACACGAACGTCTGAACACTTTTATCTAAACACGAACATCTGAACACTTTTATCTAAACACGAACGTCTGAACCAGGGCTCTACGCTAACTTTTTTTTTCAGGAGCACATGTGCCCCTAAGTTAAAAATTTTAGGAGCACAGAAAAAAAAATGGGGGCACAAGTAGGTTTTCATTTCGAAAGATTATTACAGTGCAGAACTTACGCACAACAACTTATTTGAATGAATTTAATACAAAAAAACAAAAGAATTATGACTGTACTTTTCCTGCATGATCGCAGGGTTTTTATAAATACATCTTCATTTTATCTGATTAATATTTAGATTTAAAATAAGCCAAACACTCTGTGGCCCTTTTTGGACCCTCACCCACAGTTTAAGAACCTCTTCTTTAAGAAAACTTCCACTGGCACTTTACACAAAACTGCTTCAAAGTGAAAAACATAGGTAAGATTTTTAAACCTGGATTTTCAAATTCCTAGGTGAAGTTACATTCTCTTGCTGGTTTTACAGTGGTTTTTAGCCTCTGCACATTTACCAAACTAAACGCACATTGTGACAGAGTTATTTGGCATTTTCTTAGGCAAACTTCAGCCCACATATCGCCTGCTCTGTGCTGTGGGTCTGCTCTGTGTGGACACTGATAGAAAATTAGTATTGGCGTATTTGACGTGAGGTGGAAGGATGGGTAGGGATACCTGCCCTGTGACGCACGTTGGTACACGAGGGTGCGCGCTGTGGACAAGCCGCGCGCTGCGGAGTCTGTGCTGACGGGCCGCACAGTGTCTGCGGGCTCCAGCGCACAGGCCGCAGAGAGACGTCCCGCGTGGTCACGCACACCGGTACAAGTTTATTGCAGCGGCCGTAATGAAATATGATCACACTCAGTATTCAGACCTGGAGTCCGTGATAAGACCGAGTCCAAATGCGCTTGAGACAAGACCAAGACAAAGCTCCCGCTTTAGCTGAGAAGGAAGTCCAGCGGCGTGGCGGTGTTTACTGAGTGGTGGGACAGGTGCGGGTCCTGCTGCGGGGCGCTCCTCATTGAATCTGGGCGTGGGTGTGTTTTGAAGCGGAGTTTGTTCGTATGAGTGATATCGGCGCACACGTGGAGCTCGTACGCTGGGGTCAGCGCTCGCGCTGGGCAAGCGTGCGGCTCTTTAGGGGCTCCAGGCTTGGGCACGATTCTAAAGTCCTAGTGTGAGTGCGCCCCTAATGTTTGATACATTTAGAATGTTTAACTCACACGCTAGCCTGTGCGCAGCTCTCCTTATTGTGGCTGCAGAAGCACTCGCACTGGTGCGACTGTTTTATTTTCCGCGTTCGCACGACGAAATATTTACTCGCAAATGCGAGTGAAATGGGCGCACTGTAGAGCCCTGGTCTGAACACTTTTATCTAAACACGAACGTCTGAACACTTTTATCTAAACACGAACGTCTGAACACTTTTATCTAAACACGAACGTCTGAACACTTTTACCTACACACGAACGTCTGAACACTTTTATCTGAACACGAACGTCTGAACACTTTTATCTAAACACGAACGTCTGAACACTTTTATCTGAACACGAACGTCTGAACACTTTTATCTAAACACGAACGTCTGAACACTTTTATCTAAACACGAATGTCTGAACACTTTTATCTAAACACGAATGTCTGAACACTTTTATCTAAACACGAACGTCTGAACACTTATCTAAACACGAACGTCTGAACACTTTTATCTAAACACGAACGTCTGAACACTTTTATCTAAACACGAACGTCTGAACACTTTTATCTAAACACGAACGTCTGAACACTTTTATCTAAACACGAACGTCTGAACACTTTTATCTAAACACGAACGTCTGAACACTTTTATCTAAACACGAACGCCTGAACACTTTTATCTAAACACGAACGCCTGAACACTTTTACCTAAACACGAACGCCTGAACACTTTTACCTAAACACTAACGCCTGAACACTTTTCTAAACACTAACGCCTGAACACTTTTCTAAACACTAACGCCTGAACACTTTTATCTAAACACGAACGCCTGAACACTTTTCTAAACACGAACGCCTGAACACTTTTACCTAAACAGGAACGCCTGAACACTTTTATCTAAACACTAACGCCTGAACACTTTTATCTAAACACTAACGCCTGAACACTTTTATCTAAACACTAACGCCTGAACACTTTTATCTAAACACTAACGCCTGAACACTTTTATCTAAACACGAACGCCTGAACACTTTTATCTAAACACGAACGCCTGAACACTTTTATCTAAACACGAACGTCTGAACACTTTTACCTAAACACGAACGCCTGAACACTTTTCTAAACACTAACATCTGAACACTTTTATCTAAACACGAACGCCTGAACACTTTTATCTAAACACGAACGCCTGAACACTTTTATCTAAACACGAACGCCTGAACACTTTTATCTAAACACGAACGCCTGAACACTTTTATCTAAACACGAGCGTCTGAACACTTTTATCTAAACACGAACGTCTGAACACTTTTATCTAAACACGAACGCCTGAACACTTTTATCTAAACACGAACGCCTGAACACTTTTACCTAAACACTAACGCCTGAACACTTTTACCTAAACACGAACGCCTGAACACTTTTCTAAACACGAACGCCTGAACACTTTTCTAAACACGAACGCCTGAACACTTTTATCTAAACACTAACGCCTGAACACTTTTCTAAACACTAACGCCTGAACACTTTTACCTAAACAGGAACGCCTGAACACTTTTATCTAAACACGAACGCCTGAACACTTTTATCTAAACACTAACGCCTGAACACTTTTACCTAAACACGAACGCCTGAACACTTTTACCTACACACGCACGTCTGAACACTTTTATCTAAACACTGAGCGCCTGAACACTTTTATCTAAACACGAACATCTGAACACTTTTATCTAAACACGAACGTCTGAACACTTTTATCTAAACACGGACGTCTGAACACTTTTATCTAAACACTGAGCGCCTGAACACTTTTATCTAAACACGAACGCGTCTGAACACTTTTATCTAAACACGAACGCCTGAACACTTTTATCTAAACACGAGCCTGAACACTTTTATCTAAACACGAACGCGTCTGAACACTTTTATCTAAACACGAACGCCTGAACACTTTTATCTAAACACGAACGCCTGAACACTTTTATCTAAACACGAACGCCTGAACACTTTTATCTAAACACGAACGCCTGAACACTTTTATCTAAACACGAACGCCTGAACACTTTTATCTAAACACGAACGCGTCTGAACACTTTTATCTAAACACGAACGCCTGAACACTTTTATCTAAACACTAACGCCTGAACACTTTTATCTAAAAAATAAAGTCTGTAAACTTTTATCTAAAAACGAACGCCTGAACACTTTTATCTAAACACCTAACGCCTGAACACTTTTATCTAAACACGAACGCCTGAACACTTTTACCCCTAAACACGAGCGTCTGAACACTTTTACCTAAACCACGAGCGTCTGAACACTTTTACCTAAACGAGCGTCTGAACACTTTTATCTAAACACGACGTCTGAACACTTTTATCTGCACGAGCGTCTGAACACTTTTACCTAAACCTGAGCGATCTGAACACTTTTATCTAAACCACTGACGTCGATGAACACTTTTATCTAAACCACGAACATCTGAACACTTTTATCTAAACTCACGAATGTCTGAACACTTTTACCTAAACACGAGCGATCTGAACACTTTTACCTAAACACGAGCGTCTGAACACTTTTATCTAAACACGAACGTCTGAACACTTTTATCTAAACACGAACATCTGAACACTTTTATCTAAACACGAACGTCTGAACCAGGGCTCTACGCTAACTTTTTTTTTCATGAGCACATGTGCCCCTAAGTTAAAAATTTTAGGAGCACAGAAAAAAATGGGAGCACACAAGTAGGTTTTCATTTCGAAAGATTATTACAGTGCAGAACTTCACGCACAACAACTTATTTGAATGAATTTAATACAAAAAAACAAAAAAAATTATGACTGTACTTTTCCTGCATGATGCATGGGGTTTTATAAATACATCTTCATTTTATCTGATTAATATTTAGATTTAAAATAAGCCAAACACTCTGTGGCCCTTTTTGGACCCTCACCCACAGTTTAAGAACCTCTTCTTTAAGAAAACTTCCACTGGCACTTTACACAAAACTGCTTCAAAGTGAAAAACATAGGTAAGATTTTTAAACCTGGATTTTCAAATTCCTAGGTGAAGTTACATTCTCTTGCTGGTTTTACAGTGGTTTTTAGCCTCTGCACATTTACCAAACTAAACGCACATTGTGACAGAGTTATTTGGCATTTTCTTAGGCAAACTTCAGCCCACATATCGCCTGCTCTGTGCTGTGGGTCTGCTCTGTGTGGACACTGATAGAAAATTAGTATTGGCGTATTTGACGTGAGGTGGAAGGATGGGTAGGGATACCTGCCCTGTGACGCACGTTGGTACACGAGGGTGCGCGCTGTGGACAAGCCGCGCGCTGCGGAGTCTGTGCTGACGGGCCGCACAGTGTCTGCGGGACTCCAAGCGCTGAGCCGCCAGAAGAGACGTCCAGCGTGGTCCACGCACACCGGTACAAGTTTATTGCAGCGGCCGTATGATGATATGATCACACTCAGTATTCAGACCTGGAGTCCGTGATAAGACCGAGTCCAAATAAGCCGAGACAAGACAAGACCAAAGCTCCGCTTTGGCTGAGAAGGAAGTCCAGCGGCGTGGCGGTGTTTACTGAGTGGTGGGACAGGTCGGAGTCCTGCTCTTGAGGCGCTCCTCATTGAATCTGGGCGTGGGTGTGTTTTGAAGCGGAGTTTGTTCGTATGAGTGATATCGGCGCACTGCGTGGAGCTCGTCGCGCTGGGGTCAGCGCTCGCGCTTCAGGCAATAATGCGATGCTTTTGACTCTTTAGGAGCTCCAGGCTCAGGCCGGGCACGATTCTAAAGTCCTGGTGTGAGTGCGCTAATGTTTTGATACATTTAGAATGTTTAACTCGTCCGTTGCGTCTGTCGCCTTAGCTCTCCTTATTGTGGCTGAAGCTTTTCGCACTGGTGCGACTGTTTTATTTTCAGCGTTCGCCTGCGGCCGAAATATTTTCGCAAAATCACGAGTGAAATGCAGGCGCACTGTAGAGCCCTGGTCTGAACACTTTTATCTAAGCACGAGCGTCTGAACACTTTTATCTAAACACGAGCGTCTGAACACTTTTATCTAAACACGAGCGTCTGAACACTTTTACCTACACGAGCGTCTGAACACTTTTATCTGAACGAAACGTCTGAACGCTTTTATCTAAACACGAGCGTCTGAACACTTTTATCTGAACACGAGCGTCCTGAACACTTTTATCTAAACCACGAGCGTCTGAACACTTTTATCTAAACGAATGTCTGAACACTTTTATCTAAACCACGAATGTCTGAACACTTTTATCTAAACACGAGCGTCTGAACACTTATCTAAACACGAGCGTCTGAACACTTTTATCTAAACGAGCGTCTGAACACTTTTATCTAAACACGAGCGTCTGAACACTTTTATCTAAACACGAGCGTCTGAACACTTTTATCTAAACCACGAGCGTCTGAACACTTTTATCTAAGCCACGAGCGTCTGAACACTTTTATCTAAACACGAGCGTCTGAACACTTTTATCTAAACACGAGCGTCTGAACACTTTTACCTAAACCACGAGCGTCTGAACACTTTTACCTAAACCACGAGCGTCTGAACACTTTTCTAAACCGACGTCTGAACACTTTTCTAAATACGACGATCTGAACACTTTTATCTAAGCACGAGCGATCTGAACACTTTTCTAAACGAGCGTCTGAACACTTTTACCTAAACAGGAGCGTCTGAACACTTTTATCTAAACACGAGCGTCTGAACACTTTTATCTAAACACGAGCGTCTGAACACTTTTATCTAAACCGCGACGTCTGAACACTTTTATCTAAACACGAGCGATCTGAACACTTTTATCTAAACGAGCGATCTGAACACTTTTATCTAAACACGACGTCTGAA
Source organism: Odontamblyopus lacepedii (assembly GCA_034769755.1). Lineage (NCBI taxonomy): Eukaryota > Metazoa > Chordata > Actinopteri > Gobiiformes > Gobiidae > Odontamblyopus > Odontamblyopus lacepedii. Next base: position 2,931,546 of record CM068361.1, on the reverse strand, counting down.
CACTTTTATCTAAACCACGAAGGTCTGAACACTTTTACCTAAACACGAGCGATCTGAACACTTTTCTAAACCACGAACATCTGAACACTTTTATCTAAACCGCGAGCGTCTGAACACTTTTATCTAAACACGAGCGTCTGAACACTTTTATCTAAACCACGAGCGTCTGAACACTTTTATCTAAACACGAGCGTCTGAACACTTTTATCTAAACCGAGCGTCTGAACACTTTTATCTAAACACGAGCGTCTGAACACTTTTATCTAAACCACGAGCGTCTGAACACTTTTATCTAAACCACGAGCGTCTGAACACTTTTACCTAAACACGAGCGTCTGAACACTTTTACCTAAACACGAGCGTCTGAACACTTTTCTAAACCACGAGCGTCTGAACACTTTTCTAAACACGAGCGTCTGAACACTTTTATCTAAACACGAGCGTCTGAACACTTTTCTAAACGCGAGCGTCTGAACACTTTTACCTAAACAGGAGCGATCTGAACACTTTTATCTAAACACGAGCGTCCTGAACACTTTTATCTAAACCACGAGCGTCTGAACACTTTTACCTAAACACGAGCGTCTGAACACTTTTCTAAACCACGAGCGTCTGAACACTTTTATCTAAACCACGAGCGTCTGAACACTTTTATCTAAACACGAGCGTCTGAACACTTTTATCTAAACACGAGCGATCTGAACACTTTTATCTAAACACGAGCGTCTGAACACTTTTATCTAAACCACGAGCGTCTGAACACTTTTATCTAAACACGAAGGACTGACAACATTTACCTAAACACGAACGTCTGAACACTTTTATCTAAACACGAACGTCTGAACACTTTTATCTAAACACGAACGTCTGAACACTTTTACCTAAACACTAATGTCTGAACACTTTTATCTAAACACGAACGTCTGAACACTTTTATCTAAACACGAACGTCTGAACACTTTTATCTAAACACGAACGTCTGAACACTTTTATCTAAACACGAACGTCTGAACACTTTTATCTAAACACGAGCGTCTGAACACTTTTATCCAAACACGAACGTCTGAACACTTTTACCTACACCCGACCGTCTGAACACTTTTCTAAACACGAACGTCTGAACACTTTTACCTAAACACGAACGTCTGAACACTTTTCTAAACACGAACGTCTGAACACTTTTATCTAAACACGAACGTCTGAACACTTTTGACTAAACACGAACGTCTGAACACTGTTGTCTGAACACGAGCGTCTGAACACTTTTATCTAAACACGAGCGTCTGAACACTTTTATCTAAACACGAACGTCTGAACACTTTTATCTAAACACGAAGGTCTGAACACTTTTATCTAAACACGAACGTCTGAACACTTTTATCTAAACACGAACGTCTGAACACTTTTATCTAAACACGAACGTCTGAACACTTTTACCTAAACACGAACGTCTGAACACTTTTATCTAAACACGAACGTCTGAACACTTTTACCTAAACACGAACGTCTGAACACTTTTATCTAAACACGAAGGTCTGAACACTTTTCTAAACACGAACGTCTGAACACTTTTATCTAAACACGAACGTCTGAACACTTTTATCTAAACACGAACGTCTGAACACTTTTATCTAAACACGAACGTCTGAACACTTTTACCTAAACACGAACGTCTGAACACTTTTATCTAAACACGAACGTCTGAACACTTTTATCTAAACACGAACGTCTAGGGGTGTGACGAGATCTCGTGTGACGAGATCTCGCGAGATGTAATTTGACGAGATTGCTCGTCGCGTTAAAATTCTGTCTCGCGAGAGTTATCCAGCAAGCAGCCAGAATGACGGAAAACACAGGTATTACTATTGACGACGCCCCCGCCACTTTCAAATCGTTTGTTTGGCAGCATTTTGGGTTCCCGGCAGAAATGATAAATGGCAAGAGAGTGACTGATAAGACACGGACAATATGCAGACACTGTATGCAAACAATGCCGTACAAGCGGCTATCGAGCACAATGCAGAGACATTTACAGCACTACCACAGCTCAGCACTCAAATCAACAACTGCGCCTGCGAAGAAAACACCAACAAACCAGACAACGCTGACAAACACATTCGGACCTCAACTTCCACAGTCAAGCGCTAGAGCCACAGCAATAACAAGAGACATAGGTGTTTTTATTGCAGCAGATATGAGGCCATTTTCTGTGGTAGAAAATGAAGGATTTCGGCGACTCCTCCACACACTAGAACCCAAATACACCATCCCATCACGCACGCATTTTACTCGTACAGTGATCCCGAAACTCTATGAAGATTCAAAGAGCAAGATAGTGCAGATCCTGAAAGACGCAGTAAGCATCGCCATAACGACAGACGGGTGGACATCGAGGAGTACACAAAGCTACATCACAATTACAGTCCACACAATCAACAATGACTGGAAAATGTTGTACTACAGACTCGCCCACTTTTCGAGTCCCACACGGGGGCAAACATAGCTGAAGTTTTACAGACAGCTGTTACTGACTGGGAGCTTAAAACCCAACCACGACATCGCTATTGTTACTGACAATGCACGTAATATGGACGTGGCCGTGCGCGAGGTAGGATTAAAGCCGCACATAAAGTGTTTTGCGCACACTATAAATCTTGCAACCCAAGCTGGTCTCAGTGTTCCCCGCGTCGCTCGTTTGCTCGGGCGAGTGAGACGTGTGGCTGCTTTTTTTCATCGGAGTTCAACAGCTACCGCGGTGTTAATTTCCAAGCAGAAACAGCTGAACTTGCCACCACACAAATTGATCAAATTGAACATTTTATTTTAGTTTCAATTTGTAGAGGAAGAAGCTCATTAAGAAGTTCATTAAAAGGAAGAAGTTTATTAAAAGTTAACGCTTACAAAGTTATAAAATCCATGTGCAACTCAGTTAAATAAAAGTCTGTTGTCCAGGCATTCATATAATTTGTAATTTAGTTTTCTTAAAATCTCGTCTCGATCTCGTGAACCCAATCTCGTGTCTCGTCTCGTATCGTGAGCTGAGTGTATCGTCACACCCCTACTAACGTCTGAACACTTTTATCTAAACACGGACGTCTGAACACTTTTACCTAAACACGAACGCCTGAACACTTTTACCTAAACACGAACGCCTGAACACTTTTATCTAAACACGAACGCCTGAACACTTATCTAAACACGAACGCCTGAACACTTTTATCCAAACACGGACGTCTGAACACTTTTATCTAAACACGGACGTCTGAACACTTTTATCTAAACACGAACGTCTGAACACTTTTATCTAAACACGGACGTCTTAACACTTTTATCAAAACACTGACGTCTGAACACTTTTATCAAAACACGAACGACTCAAAACATTTATCTAAACACGAACGTCTGAACACTTTTACCTGAACACGAACGTCTGAACACTTTTCTAAACACGAACGTTTGAACACTTTTATCTAAACACGAACGTCTGAACACTTTTCTAAACACGAACGTCTGAACACTTTTTTAAACACTGAGCGTTTGAACACTTTTCTAAACACGAACGCCTGAACACTTTTTTAAACACTGAGCGTTTGAACACTTTTCTAAACACGAACGCCCGAACACTTTTCTAAACAGGAACGTCTGAACACTTTTATCTAAACACGAACGTCTGAACACTTTTATCTAAACACGAACGTCTGAAAACTTTTACATAAACATGAACGCGTCTGAACACTTTTCTAAACACGAACGTCTGAACACTTTTATCTAAACACTGAGCGCCTGAACACTTTTATCTAAACACGAACATCTGAACACTTTTATCTAAACACGAACGTCTGAACACTTTTATCTAAACACGAACGTCTGAACACTTTTATCTAAACACGGACGTCTGAACACTTTTATCTAAACACTGAGCGCCTGAACACTTTTATCTAAACACGAACATCTGAACACTTTTATCTAAACACGAACGTCTGAACACTTTTATCTAAACACGAACGTCTGAACACTTTTCTAAACACGAACATCTGAACACTTTTATCTAAACACGAACGTCTGAACACTTATCTAAACACGAACGTCTGAACACTTTTATCTAAACACGAACGTCTGAACACTTATCTAAACACGAACGTCTGAACACTTTTATCTAAACACGAACGTCTGAACACTTTTATCTAAACACGAACGTCTGAACACTTTTATCTAAACACGAACGTCTGAACACTTTTATCTAAACACGAACGCCTGAACACTTTTACCTAAACACGAGCGCCTGAACACTTTTACCTAAACACGAACGCCTGAACACTTTTCTAAACACGAACGCCTGAACACTTTTCTAAACACGAACGTCTGAACACTTTTAACTAAACACGAACGTCTGAACACTTAACTAAACTCAAACGAATCAACACTTTTACCTAAACAAGAACGTAACAACACTTTTATCTAAACACGAACGCGTCTGAACACTTTTATCTAAACACGAGCGTCTGAACACTTTTACCTAAACACGAACGCCTGAACACTTTTCTAAACACGAGCGCCTGAACACTTTTATCTAAACACGAACGTCTGAACACTTTTATCTAAACACGAGCGTCTGAACACTTTTATCTAAACACGAACGTCTGAACACTTTTATCTAAACACGAGCGTCTGAACACTTATCTAAACACGAGCGCCTGAACACTTTTATCTAAACACGAAGGTCTGAACACTTTTACCTAAACACGAGCGCCTGAACACTTTTCTAAACACGAACAGCTGAACAGTTTTATCTAAACACGAACGCCTGAACACTTTTATCTAAACACGAACGTCTGAACACTTTTATCTAAACACGAGCGTCTGAACACTTTTATCTAAACACGAGCGTCTGAACACTTTTACCTAAACACGAGCGTCTGAACACTTTTATCTAAACACGAGCGTCTGAACACTTTTACCTGAACACGAGCGTCTGAACACTTTTATCTAAACACGAGCGCCTGAACACTTTTATCTAAACACGAGCGTCTGAACACTTTTACCTAAACACGAACGTCTGAACACTTTTATCTAAACAAGAGAGTCTGAACACTTTTATCTAAACACGAGCGTCTGAACACTTTTACCTAAACACGAGCGTCTGAACACTTTTATCTAAACACGAACGTCTGAACACTTTTATCTAAACACGAACGTCTGAACACTTATCTAAAAACGAAAGACTGAACACATTTATCTCAAAACGAACGTCTGAACACTTTTAACTCAACACGAGCGTCTGAACACTTGTATCTAAACACTACCGTCTGAACACTTTTACCTAAACACGAACGTCTGAACACTTTTACCTAAACACGAACGTCTGAACACTTTTATCTAAACACGAACGTCTGAACACTTTTACCTGAACACGAACGTCTGAACACTTTTATCTAAACACGAACGTCTGAACACTTTTATCTAAACACGAACGTCTGAACACTTTTATCTAAACACGAACGTCTGAACACTTTTATCTAAACACGAACGTCTGAACACTTTTATCTAAACACGAATGTCTGAACACTTTTACCTGAACACGAACGTCTGAACACTTTTACCTAAACACGAACGTCTGAACACTTTTACCTAAACACGAACGTCTGAACACTTTTACCTAAACACGAACGTCTGAACACTTTTACCTAAACACGAACGTCTGAACACTTTTATCTAAACACGAACGTCTGAACACTTTTACCTGAACACGAACGTCTGAACACTTTTATCTAAACACGAACGTCTGAACACTTTTATCTAAACACGAACGTCTGAACACTTTTATCTAAACACGAACGTCTGAACACTTTTATCTAAACACGAACGTCTGAACACTTTTATCTAAACACGAACGTCTGAACACTTTTACCTAAACACGAACGTCTGAACACTTTTATCTAAACACGAACGTCTGAACACTTTTATCTAAACACGAACGTCTGAACAGTTTTACCTAAACACGAACGTCTGAACACTTATCTAAACACGAACATCTGAACACTTTTATCTAAACACGAACGTCTGAACACTTTTATCTAAACACGAACGTCTGAACACTTTTATCTAAACACGAACGTCTGAACACTTTTACCTGAACACGAACGTCTGAACACTTATCTAAACACGAACATCTGAACACTTTTATCTAAACACGAACGTCTGAACACTTTTATCTAAACACGAACGTCTGAACACTTTTATCTAAACACGAACGTCTGAACACTTTTACCTAAACACGAACGTCTGAACACTTTTATCTAAACACGAACGTCTGAACACTTTTACCTAAACACGAACGTCTGAACACTTTTACCTAAACACGAACGTCTGAACACTTTTATCTAAACACGAACGTCTGAACACTTTTATCTGAACACGAACGTCTGAACACTTTTATCTAAACACGAACGTCTGAACACTTTTATCTAAACACGAACGTCTGAACACTTTTATCTAAACACGAACGTCTGAACACTTTTATCTGAACACGAACGTCTGAACACTTTTATCTAAACACGAACGTCTGAACACTTTTACCTGAACACGAACGTCTGAACACTTTTATCTAAACACGAACGTCTGAACACTTTTATCTAAACACGAACGTCTGAACACTTTTATCTGAACACGAACGTCTGAACACTTTTATCTAAACACGAACGTCTGAACACTTTTATCTAAACACGAACGTCTGAACACTTTTATCTGAACACGAACGTCTGAACACTTTTATCTAAACACGAACGTCTGAACACTTTTACCTGAACACGAACGTCTGAACACTTTTATCTAAACACGAACGTCTGAACACTTTTATCTAAACACGAACGTCTGAACACTTTTATCTGAACACGAACGTCTGAACACTTTTATCTAAACACGAACGTTTGAACACTTTTACCTAAACACGAACGTCTGAACACTTTTATCCAAACACGAACGTCTGAACACTTTTATCTAAACACGAACGTCTGAACACTTTTATCTAAACACGAACGTCTGAACACTTTTATCTAAACACGAACGTCTGAACACTTTTACCTAAACACGAACGTCTGAACACTTTTACCTAAACACGAACGTCTGAACACTTTTCTAAACACGAACGTCTGAACACTTTTCTAAACACGAACGTCTGAACACTTTTATCTAAACACGAACGTCTGAACACTTTTCTAAACACGAACGTCTGAACACTTTTACCTAAACAGGAACGTCTGAACACTTTTATCTAAACACGAACGTCTGAACACTTTTATCTAAACACGAACGTCTGAACACTTTTACCTAAACACGAACGTCTGAACACTTTTCTAAACACGAACGTCTGAACACTTTTATCTAAACACGAACGTCTGAACACTTTTATCTAAACACGAACGTCTGAACACTTTTATCTAAACACGAACGTCTGAACACTTTTATCTAAACACGAACGTCTGAACACTTTTATCTAAACACGAACGTCTGAACACTTTTATCTAAACACGAAGGTCTGAACACTTTTACCTAAACACGAACGTCTGAACACTTTTACCTAAACACGAACGTCTGAACACTTTTATCTAAACACGAACGTCTGAACACTTTTCTAAACACGAACGTCTGAACACTTTTATCTAAACACGAACGTCTGAACACTTTTATCTAAACACGAACGTCTGAACACTTTTATCTAAACACGAACGTCTGAACACTTTTACCTAAACACTAATGTCTGAACACTTTTATCTAAACACGAACGTCTGAACACTTTTACCTAAACACGAACGTCTGAACACTTTTACCTAAACACGAACGTCTGAACACTTTTATCTAAACACGAACGTCTGAACACTTTTATCTAAACACGAACGTCTGAACACTTTTACCTAAACACGAACGTCTGAACACTTTTCTAAACACGAACGTCTGAACACTTTTACCTAAACACGAACGTCTGAACACTTTTATCTAAACACGAACGTCTGAACACTTTTATCTAAACACGAACGTCTGAACACTTTTATCTAAACACGAACGTCTGAACACTTTTACCTAAACACGAACGTCTGAACACTTTTACCTAAACACGAACGTCTGAACACTTTTATCTAAACACGAACGTCTGAACACTTTTATCTAAACACGAACGTCTGAACACTTTTACCTAAACACTAATGTCTGAACACTTTTATCTAAACACGAACGTCTGAACACTTTTATCTAAACACGAACGTCTGAACACTTTTATCTAAACACGAACGTCTGAACACTTTTATCTAAACACGAACGTCTGAACACTTTTATCTAAACACGAACGTCTGAACACTTTTACCTAAACACGAACGTCTGAACACTTTTCTAAACACGAACGTCTGAACACTTTTACCTAAACACGAACGTCTGAACACTTTTCTAAACACGAACGTCTGAACACTTTTATCTAAACACGAACGTCTGAACACTTTTACCTAAACACGAACGTCTGAACACTTTTATCTGAACACGAACGTCTGAACACTTTTATCTAAACACGAACGTCTGAACACTTTTATCTAAACACGAACGTCTGAACACTTTTATCTAAACACGAAGGTCTGAACACTTTTATCTAAACACGAACGTCTGAACACTTTTATCTAAACACGAACGTCTGAACACTTTTATCTAAACACGAAGGTCTGAACACTTTTCTAAACACGAACGTCTGAACACTTTTATCTAAACACGAACGTCTGAACACTTATCTAAACACGAACGTCTGAACACTTTTATCTAAACACGAACGTCTGAACACTTTTACCTAAACACGAACGTCTGAACACTTTTATCTAAACACGAACGTCTGAACACTTTTATCTAAACACGAACGTCTAGGGGTGTGACGAGATCTCGTGTGACGAGATCTCGCGAGATGTAATTTGACGAGATTGCTCGTCGCGTTAAAATTCTGTCTCGCGAGAGTTATCCAGCAAGCAGCCAGAATGACGGAAAACACAGGTATTACTATTGACGACGCCCCCGCCACTTTCAAATCGTTTGTTTGGCAGCATTTTGGGTTCCCGGCAGAAATGATAAATGGCAAGAGAGTGACTGATAAGACACGGACAATATGCAGACACTGTATGCAAACAATGCCGTACAGCGCGGCTAATACGAGCACAATGCAGAGACATTTACAGCACTACCACAGCTCAGCACTCAAATCAACAACTGCGCCTGCGAAGAAAACACCAACAAACCAGACAACGCTGACAAACACATTCGGACCTCAACTTCCACAGTCAAGCGCTAGAGCCACAGCAATAACAAGAGACATAGGTGTTTTTATTGCAGCAGATATGAGGCCATTTTCTGTGGTAGAAAATGAAGGATTTCGGCGACTCCTCCACACACTAGAACCCAAATACACCATCCCATCACGCACGCATTTTACTCGTACAGTGATCCCGAAACTCTATGAAGATTCAAAGAGCAAGATAGTGCAGATCCTGAAAGACGCAGTAAGCATCGCCATAACGACAGACGGGTGGACATCGAGGAGTACACAAAGCTACATCACAATTACAGTCCACACAATCAACAATGACTGGAAAATGTTGTACTACAGACTCGCCCACTTTTCGAGTCCCACACGGGGGCAAACATAGCTGAAGTTTTACAGACAGCTGTTACTGACTGGGAGCTTAAAAAACCCAACCACGACATCGCTATTGTTACTGACAATGCACGTAATATGGACGTGGCCGTGCGCGAGGTAGGATTAAAGCCGCACATAAAGTGTTTTGCGCACACTATAAATCTTGCAACCCAAGCTGGTCTCAGTGTTCCCCGCGTCGCTCGTTTGCTCGGGCGAGTGAGACGTGTGGCTGCTTTTTTTCATCGGAGTTCAACAGCTACCGCGGTGTTAATTTCCAAGCAGAAACAGCTGAACTTGCCACCACACAAATTGATCAAATTGAACATTTTATTTTAGTTTCAATTTGTAGAGGAAGAAGCTCATTAAGAAGTTCATTAAAAGGAAGAAGTTTATTAAAAGTTAACGCTTACAAAGTTATAAAATCCATGTGCAACTCAGTTAAATAAAAGTCTGTTGTCCAGGCATTCATATAATTTGTAATTTAGTTTTCTTAAAATCTCGTCTCGATCTCGTGAACCCAATCTCGTGTCTCGTCTCGTCTCGTGAGCTGAGTGTCTCGTCACACCCCTACGAACGTCTGAACACTTTTATCTAAACACGGACGTCTGAACACTTTTACCTAAACACGAACGTCTGAACACTTTTACCTAAACACGAACGTCTGAACACTTTTATCTAAACACGAACGTCTGAACACTTATCTAAACACGAACGTCTGAACACTTTTATCCAAACACGGACGTCTGAACACTTTTATCTAAACACGGACGTCTGAACACTTTTATCTAAACACGAACGTCTGAACACTTTTATCTAAACACGGACGTCTGAACACTTTTATCTAAACACGAACGTCTGAACACTTTTATCTAAACACGAACGTCTGAACACTTTTATCTAAACACGAACGTCTGAACACTTTTATCTAAACACGAACGTCTGAACACTTTTACCTAAACACGAACGTCTGAACACTTTTACCTAAACACGAACGTCTGAACACTTTTATCTAAACACGAACGTCTGAACACTTTTCTAAACACGAACGTCTGAACACTTTTATCTAAACACGAACGTCTGAACACTTTTCTAAACACGAACGTCTGAACACTTTTACCTAAACAGGAACGTCTGAACACTTTTATCTAAACACGAACGTCTGAACACTTTTATCTAAACACGAACGTCTGAACACTTTTACCTAAACACGAACGTCTGAACACTTTTCTAAACACGAACGTCTGAACACTTTTATCTAAACACGAACGTCTGAACACTTTTATCTAAACACGAACGTCTGAACACTTTTATCTAAACACGAACGTCTGAACACTTTTATCTAAACACGAACGTCTGAACACTTTTATCTAAACACGAACGTCTGAACACTTTTATCTAAACACGAACGTCTGAACACTTTTATCTAAACACGAACGTCTGAACACTTTTATCTAAACACGAAGGTCTGAACACTTTTACCTAAACACGAACGTCTGAACACTTTTCTAAACACGAACATCTGAACACTTTTATCTAAACACGAACGTCTGAACACTTTTATCTAAACACGAACGTCTGAACACTTTTATCTAAACACGAACGTCTGAACACTTATCTAAACACGAACGTCTGAACACTTTTATCTAAACACGAACGTCTGAACACTTTTATCTAAACACGAACGTCTGAACACTTTTATCTAAACACGAACGTCTGAACACTTTTATCTAAACACGAACGTCTGAACACTTTTACCTAAACACGAACGTCTGAACACTTTTACCTAAACACGAACGTCTGAACACTTTTCTAAACACGAACGTTTGAACACTTTTCTAAACACGAACGTCTGAACACTTTTATCTAAACACGAACGTCTGAACACTTTTCTAAACACGAACGTCTGAACACTTTTACCTAAACAGGAACGTCTGAACACTTTTATCTAAACACTAACGTCTGAACACTTTTATCTAAACACTAACGTCTGAACACTTTTATCTAAACACGAACGTCTGAACACTTTTATCTAAACACGAACGTCTGAACACTTTTATCTAAACACGAACGTCTGAACACTTTTATCTAAACACGAACGTCTGAACACTTTTATCTAAACACGAACGTCTGAACACTTTTATCTAAACACGAACGGCTGAACACTTTTATCTAAACACGAACGTCTGAACACTTTTATCTAAACACGAACGTCTGAACACTTTTATCTAAACACGAACGTCTGAACACTTTTATCTAAACACGAACGTCTGAACACTTTTATCTAAACACGAACGTCTGAACACTTTTATCTAAACACGAACGTCTGAACACTTTTATCTAAACACGATCGTCTGAACACTTTTATCTAAACACGATCGTCTGAACACTTTTATCTAAACACGAACGTCTGAACACTTTTATCTAAACACGAACGTCTGAACACTTTTATCTAAACACGAACGTCTGAACACTTTTATCTAAACACGAACGTCTGAACACTTTTATCTAAACACGAACGTCTGAACACTTTTATCTAAACACGAACGTCTGAACACTTTTATCTAAACACGAACGACTGAACACTTTTATCTAAACACGCTCGTCTGAACACTTTTATCTAAACACGAGCGTCTGAACACTTTTATCTAAACACGAGCGTCTGAACACTTTTATCTAAACACGAGCGTCTGAACACTTTTATCTAAACACGAGCGTCTGAACACTTTTATCTAAACACGAAAGTCTGAACACTTTTCTCTAACCACGACTGTCTTAACACTTTTCTCTAAACCCGATTGTGTGAACACTTTTATCTAAACACGACCGTCTGAACACTTTTATCTAAACACGAACGTCTGAACACTTTTATCTAAACACGAACGTCTGAACACTTTTATCTAAACACGAACGTCTGAACACTTTTATCTAAACACGAACGTCTGAACACTTTTACCTAAACACGAACGTCTGAACACTTTTATCTAAACACGAACGTCTGAACACTTTTATCTAAACACGAACGTCTGAACACTTTTACCTAAACACGAACGTCTGAACACTTTTATCTAAACACGAACGTCTGAACACTTTTATCTAAACACGAGCGTCTGAACACTTTTATCTAAACACGAGCGTCTGAACACTTTTATCTAAACACGAGCGTCTGAACACTTTTATCTATACACGAACTTCTGAACACTTTTATCTAAACACGATCGTCTGAACACTTTTATCTAAACACGACCTTCTGAACACTTTTATCTAAACACGAACGTCTGAACACTTTTATCTAAACACGAACGTCTGAACACTTTTACCTAAACACGAACGTCTGAACACTTTTATCTAAACACGAACGTCTGAACACTTTTATCTAAACACGAACGTCTGAACACTTTTATCTAAACACGAACGTCTGAACACTTTTATCTAAACACGAACGTCTGAACACTTTTATCTAAACACGAACGTCTGAACACTTTTACCTAAACACGAACGTCTGAACACTTTTATCTAAACACGAACGTCTGAACACTTTTATCTAAACACGAACGTCTGAACACTTTTATCTAAACACGAACGTCTGAACACTTTTAGCAAATCACTAACGACTGAACACTTTTATCTAAACTCGATCGTCTTTACACTTTTATCTAAACACTAACGCCTGAACACTTTTACCTAAACACTAACGCCTGAACACTTTTATCTAAACACGAACGCCTGAACACTTTTATCTAAACACGAACGCCTGAACACTTTTATCTAAACACTAACGCCTGAACACTTTTATCTAAACACTAACGCCTGAACACTTTTATCTAAACACCTAACGCCTGAACACTTTTATCTAAACACGAACGTCTGAACACTTTTATCTAAACACGAACGTCTGAACACTTTTATCTAAACACGAACGTCTGAACACTTTTATCTAAACACGAACGTCTGAACACTTCTCTAAACACTGAGCGCCTGAACACGAGCTCCCGAACACACTAACATCTGAACACTGTTTTTTCCTCCTGCAGACGCAGACGCCATGGACACTTCAGCCGATCACTCCATGGAAAAAGTGAAGAAGAGATACAGGAAGAAGAGGACTAAGCTGGAGGAGACGTTTCCTTCATATTTACAGGTCAAATATGTCAATGTTTTTATTTCACTGTAATAACTCCAGTTGGATTAATTCAATCTGACTGTCAGATGAAAACAGAAAAGTAATTTGTATCAGAGAAAACCAAATGAACCTGTTTGGAATACAGATGAATTAAAGATGCAGTGTGTAACAGTCCAGATGTGAACGTTCTCTCTGTGCGCGTTCAGGAGGCGTTCTTCGGTCGTGATCTTCTGGACCGCAGCCGTCTGATTGACAGGAGGGCGGGGCAAGAGGCTCCAGGTCTCAGCCAATCAGGACCCGCCCCTGCCTCAGGCCCGACGAAAGGACCCGCCCCCGTGCCGCATGGCCACGCCCCCCAGAAGCACGGACCCCTGCGTAAGTTTCACTATTCTGTCCTGAGGAAACAAGAGAGGAGAGAGGAAACGAAAGGGGAAACGAGAGGGAACAAAAGAGGAAAGTATTCTGTCCTGAGGAAACGAGAGAGGACTGAGGAAACGAGAGGAGAGAGGAAACGAGAGGAGAGAGGAAACGAGAGAAGAGCAGAGGGTCAGCGGAGGAGTAGAGGGTCAGAGGAGGAGCAGAGGGTCAGAGGAGGAGCAGAGGGGCAGAGGGTCAGAAGAGGAGCAGAGGGTCAGAAGAGGAGCAGAGGGTCAGAAGAGGAGCAGAGGGTCAGCGGGAGGAGTAGAGGGTCAGAGGAGGATCAGAGGAGGAGTAGAGGGTCAGAAGAGCAGAGGGTCAGAGGAGCAGAGGGTCAGAGGAGGGGCCGAGGGTCAGAAGAGGAGCAGAGGGTCAGGAGGAGCAGAGGGTCAGAAGAGGAGCAGAGGGTCAGAGGAGGAGCAGAGGGTCAGAGGAGGAGCAGAGGGTCAGAGGAGGAGCAGAGGGTCAGAGGAGGGGCAGAGGGTCAGAGGAGGAGCAGAGGGTCAGAGGAGGAGCAGAGGGTCAGGAGGAGCAGAGGGTCAGGAGGAGGGGCAGAGGGTCAGAGGAGGGGCAGAGGGTCAGAGGAGGAGCAGAGGGTCAGAGGAGGAGCAGAGGGTCAGAGGAGGAGCAGAGGGTCAGAGGAGCAGGAGGTCTGAGCCTCATTTCCATCTCATTCGTGTTTGTGTTGGTCATGTTCAGCCATTTCAGAGGAGACGCTGGTGGATCTGTCTGATGTTCTCAACACCGACCCCCACATTTTGGCCACGGGACAAACAGGTAACGCTCATTCACCAAACATCACCAAAAACTCACCAAAACCACCGAACCTCACCAAACCTCACCAAAAACCCCACAAAACCTCACCTAACCTCACCAAAAACCCCACAAAACCTCACCTAACCTCACCAAAAACCCCACAAAACCTCACCAAACATCACCGAAAACCACCAAAAAAACCCACCAAACCTCACTGAACCTCACCAAAAACCACAGAATCTCACCAAACATCAATTCTCACCAAAACCTCACCAAACATCACCAAACCTCACCGTGTAACCTCCTGTGCTGAACCATCCAGACCTCATGAGTAGAAAACGGGCACACGATAAATACTGACACCAAAATACTGTTCCGTAGTCACATTTTGAACGTTTTCTGGGGGTGTGACGCTAACTAAAGGCACTACACTGTCTGAGGCTTTATTTTAGAGAGAGACGACTTATCTAAATCACTTTTGTATTTTTTTCCCCCGTTAGTTTTCAGACTATTTTAACATTCAGAACACCCCCAGCGCGATGTCACGGCCAAATATACAGTGATTATTAGTAGAGCTGCAACTATCGAATATTTTTGGAATCGAGTATTCTGTCGATTATATCATCGATTAATCGAGTAATCGGATAAATCACACTTTTTTGTTTTTATACAACTATATCAATAGTGTGTAACGCAACATGAAAGGCCTCTTAAAATGAGCAAGCAATTGCTGTTATTCCTCACAAAAAAGGTTTTTATTTAAAGTCAACATTTTTTTTAAACAAGTGTAAAACCTTTGGCTTATTGGCTTATAAGACAGGAGTTTTCTAAGTGACAACGTTAATCCTTTAACTCGCCTAATTAATAAGCTAAATATAGAACTAGCGAACACATAAGTGTTCGTAAACGTCGGTAAAATATTTCCTTTCTCTGATATTGGAATTGATGCCAGCGGTTCTAGATTAAATCAGATTTTTGGTAAAAGTAGAACAACGAACTAGACGTTTCTGATATGGGAAACACCGAGTGTGTGCGTGTGTCTGTGTATACGTGAGGAAGGGAGCGATTTGAGTGAGATCATTTGCTCTCTTGCTGCTCATTATGCCTCGTTACTATCGACTCATAACACAGGTTACAAATAATTACAAATACTGTACATTCTAATAGGCGTTACTTTTCATTTCAGTGAGCAATCGTAAAAGTATATTACCTCGTAGATTCTCCGACTCCGCTTAGAGAAGTACAGTTCACGCTTTAAGTTTCGCTTTAAGTGCTGCAGCATTGAAGACGTACTGTTGTGGTACATCAGGTTGGCTTTGCCAGTGCACACTGGCACCGGCCACATCATTATCTGCCATTTCCACACCGTGGAATAAATCGCGCCGCTTCAAATCTTTGAAATGTACGTCATTGATAACTGTCCGTGTGAAACAGTGATCCCAGACTGGCGCAGCAGTCTACAAAGGAGGAGTGATACGATAGCAGAGACATTTTAAATAAATTGACTTTGGTGACATGAATTAAACGAAGCCTCGAGGCAAAGAATTTGCCCCGAATATTTTTTGTAATCGAATTATCCGAGTTACTCGAGTAATCGTTTCAGCCCTAATTATTAGTGTCTGTTTTGTTGGATTTGGCTGGTCGTATCGAGTTTGTTGATTTTTGGGTTTTGAGTTTTTTTATTTGACGTCATTATTTTTGTTGAACCTTCAGGTCAGTTCCAGGGCGAGCGTTCTCCATCTCCGTTCGGTAAGACTCCCCTCACGGCGTCTCCTCTTTATTCTTCCCCCCCAAAACCAAACCACTTTCACTCAGACTCACGCTTTTCTGTCCTCATTTCTCACGCACTAAACTCCCGGTTTTCCTCCAGATTCCTGCTCTTTCCCGCTGCCTCCTCTCTCGCTGAGCGTTGGGAAAGTGAAGTCACCGTGTTGTGTTTTGTTGTGTTGTTGTAGCCGGGCTGGACATCGGCCCCATGGACTCGGGCCGGACTCAGCGCTCGGTGCAGGAGGAGCCTCTCGACGCCATCCTCAGCCCCGAACTAGACAAAATGGTGTCTGACGGTGAGATAAGCCATGTTTCATAAGAATAAATCTATGAAATTCAGGATTCTGCTGAATGGTACAGGCTCTGTGCACTTTTATTAAAATCGTAAAATATAAAGTAAATAAATAAAGACGACCCAGATATTTTTACCTGCGTGAAGTCGCCCCCCATCGAACGCAAACCTGCACAAAAACTGTGTCAATCGTTTGTGCTGCAGAAAGTTCAGTTTGTGTGATTCTGGTTCTTCAGATATTCACAGTTTTATTTTGGGCCGTGACGTCGTCCAGAACCTCAGAATGTGAAACAGCCTCAAAACAGGAAGAAAATGATAGAAAACGTTTGTATTTGGTTTGTGCTGTGACAGTTTTCATTTGTGCGAGTTTATTTCTACTAGGCCACTAGTTCTGTGGAGTTTGTGGAGTCGCCGTCAGCTGAGCGGAAATGGCGTCCTATAATTACCGCAGAAATAATAATGAATAATTTTAGAAATAAACTGTCACAGCACAAAACAGCACAAACGACATACAAACGTTTTCTTTCATGTTCTGCCTGTAACATGCGGTGACAACTTCCTTTTGGCTCTGTTCTCAGTCATAAGTCTGATAAAATGTAGGAAAAAAGAGAATGTCCCAGTTTTCTTCATCTCCGTGTCGTCGTAGCGTTCCGTTATGTTCAGCTCATCCACAATTCCAACCATACCTCAGTTTTCCTCGTTTCCACTGTCGCGCGCTGGGTCCATGTGATTAGAAGAGACGAGGATGATTCCAAACGGCACACGCGTCCGCAGGCTTCATCATCGAAAACTATTTATGCAGAAAAGGAGAGTAAAGAGACTCGTGAATCATGAGTTTATCTTCGGGGCCTCACATCAGTATGAACGAACTTCACACGCTTAAACTTGTGTCATGTTTTCTCAGGTGCGATTCTGAGTAAACTCTACAAAATCCCAGGTAAGTCTCCTCGCCGCTGTGTTTTACGGTTTTACGTCCGCGCGTCCGTTCTGATGGATCTCGTGGTGTTTCTGTCAGAGCTCGAGGGCAAAGACGTAGAAGACCTGTTCACCGCTGTCCTCAGTCCCAACCGCAACAGCCAATCAGAGCCTCAGGCCAGCAGCAAGCCCCACCCCCCTGCCCCAGGTACACACACACACACACACACACACACTTATTTAACATTATAAAGGCATAAAAAACAAGTAACACTGACAGACACTTGCACATCCAGCAAACACTGCGACTGTGCTGGGTCCAAAACCAAAAACTGCAAAAGAAGAAACATCCGCTCACAATTTTTTTAAATTTCAATGACACCACAGCGTGATTTTGGGTCAAACTCTTCTTCAGACATTAAAGCAGTTTCAGTTTCACACCTGGTCTAGTCACCTGACGCACCATGTGATCAGTCCCAGACAAAGTAAACTCTGATTTTCATTGTTGAATGGAATCTTTAGTACAAAACAGGTGTTGACTCTGTTTTAAAGTGGTTTGCTTTACCACAGCCAAAAGTATTTACACTATTTACAGTTGACATACAAGTAAAACACAGAAGACATTTGGATATTTGGATATTTGATAAATATTTAATATTATGGATATTAAATAAAAGAAAAGGTCAGCAAACGTTCAATAAAGGAATGATAAAAATGATGAGGTCTGAAGTCAGAATCTTCACTGAGACCTTTTGGAGTCTCCAGAGTGTAAATCCAGAATGCCTCTTTGTCAAAAACATGTCAGCCAAAACTGACCCATAACATCTCCGTGGACACAAGCACGTGGCAGATCCTCCTGCAGAAAAGTTCCGCAGTGCAGCTTTAATGCTGTTCTGATGTGTTCAGGTGGACAGTTCCCGCGCCTCCCGCTGGTGAACGGCATGATGGGCTCCTCCTCCCACTTCCCCGCATCTCCCATGATGCCTCTGGGCCAACAGGCCACGCCCCGCTTCAGGGTGGCCCCGCCCCCTCACTCTGGCTCCGCCACGCCCCTGCCTGGCCCCGCCCACTCCCTGACGCCGTCCAATCAGGCTCAGTCTCCCGCGGACGACCAGGACGTGCTGTCGACGGCGCAGAGAGGGATGCTCAAGTGGGAGAAGGAGGAGCCTCTGGGAGAACAGGCCACGGTCGCACCTGTGCTGTACTGCAACATCAAGTTCCCCCAGCTCAAAGAGCAGTACCCAGGTGAGTGTAAACTACTAAGAGCAGTACCCAGGTGAGTGTAAACTACTAAGAGCAGTACCCAGGTGAGAGTAAACTACTAAGAGCAGTACCCAGGTGAGAGTAAACTACTAAGAGCAGTACCCAGGTGAGAGTAAACTACTAAGAGCAGTACCCAGGTGAGTGTAAACTACGAAGAGCAGTACCCAGGTGAGTGTAAACTACTAAGAGCAGTACCCAGGTGAGAGTAAACTACTAAGAGCAGTACCCAGGTGAGAGTAAACTACTAAGAGCAGTACCCAGGTGAGAGTAAACTACTAAGAGCAGTACCCAGGTGAGAGTAAACTACTAAGAGCAGTACCCAGGTGAGTGTAAACTACTAAGAGCAGTACCCAGGTGAGAGTAAACTACTAAGAGCAGTACCCAGGTGAGTGTAAACTACTAAGAGCAGTACCCAGGTGAGAGTAAACTACTAAGAGCAGTACCCAGGTGAGCGTAAACTACTAAGAGCAGTACCCAGGTGAGAGTAAACTACTAAGAGCAGTACCCAGGTGAGAGTAAACTACTAAGAGCAGTACCCAGGTGAGCGTAAACTACTAAGAGCAGTACCCAGGTGAGTGTAAACTACTAAGAGCAGTACCCAGGTGAGAGTAAACTACTAAGAGCAGTACCCAGGTGAGTGTAAACTACTAAGAGCAGTACCCAGGTGAGTGTAAACTACTAAGAGCAGTACCCAGGTGAGAGTAAACTACTAAGAGCAGTACCCAGGTGAGTGTAAACTACTAAGAGCAGTACCCAGGTGAGTGTAAACTACTAAGAGCAGTACCCAGGTGAGAGTAAACTACTAAGAGCAGTACCCAGGTGAGTGTAAACTACTAAGAGCAGTACCCAGGTGAGTGTAAACTACTAAGAGCAGTACCCAGGTGAGCGTAAACTACTAAGAGCAGTACCCAGGTGAGTGTAAACTACTAAGAGCAGTACCCAGGTGAGTGTAAACTACTAAGAGCAGTACCCAGGTGAGTGTAAACTACTAAGAGCAGTACCCAGGTGAGTGTAAACTACTAAGAGCAGTACCCAGGTGAGAGTAAACTACTAAGAGCAGTACCCAGGTGAGTGTAAACTACTAAGAGCAGTACCCAGGTGAGAGTAAACTACTAAGAGCAGTACTCAGGTGAGAGTAAACTACTAAGAGCAGTACCCAGGTGAGTGTAAACTACTAAGAGCAGTACCCAGGTGAGTGTAAACTACTAAGAGCAGTACCCAGGTGAGAGTAAACTACTAAGAGCAGTATCTGTGTTGGTCTAGGTCTGGTTCAATCCTGAGTTCTCACTGGCTTAGGTGTGACAAAGTCTTGGTTTAGTTCTAGAACAGACATGGTTGAGTCCTGATTTAATTCTAGTAGTGCACTGCTTTAGTCCTGGTTTAGTCCGGCTTTAGCCCCACTTTAGCCCCGCTTTAGTCTCCCCTCACCCTGCTTTAGTTTCGCCTTAGTCCTGCTTTAGTCCCGCTTTAGTCCTGCTTTAGTCCCATTTTAGACCCGCTTTAGACCCGCTTTAGACCAACTTTAGACCCGCTTTAGTCCCGCCTTAGACCCGCTTTAGTTCCACTTTTACGCCTGCTTTAGCCCTGCTTTAGACCTGCTTTAGGCCTCGCCTTAGCCCTGCTTTAGTCCCGCTTTAGACCCGCTTTAGACCCGCTTTAGACCCTCTTTAGTCCCGCTTTAGACCCGCTTTAGACCCGCTTTAGACCCGCTTTAGTCCCGCTTTAGACCCTCTTTAGACCCTCTTTAGACCCTCTTTAGACCCGCTTTAGACCCGCTTTAGTCCCGCTTTAGTCCCGCTTTAGACCCTCTTTAGACCCTCTTTAGACCCTCTTTAGTCCCGCTTTAGTCCCACTTTAGACCCGCTTTAGTCCCGCTTTAGACCCCCTTTAGTCCCACTTTAGCCCCACTTTAGTCCCACTTTAGACCCGCTTTAGTCCCGCTTTAGTCCCGCTTTAGACCCTCTTTAGTCCCGCTTTAGACCCCCTTTAGTCCCACTTTAGACCCGCTTTAGTCCTGCTTTAGTCCCGCTTTAGACCCGCTTTAGACCCTCTTTAGACCCTCTTTAGACCCTCTTTAGTCCCGCTTTAGACCCTCTTTAGACCCGCTTTAGGCCCTCTTTAGTCCCGCTTTAGACCCGCTTTAGACCCGCTTTAGACCCGCTTTAGTCCCTCTTTAGTCCCGCTTTAGACCCGCTTTAGACCCTCTTTAGACCCGCTTTAGTCCCGCTTTAGTCCCACTTTAAACCCGCTTTAGTCCCACTTTAGTCCTGCTTTTTCTTCATTTTTATTTAATTTTTTTTCAGACTGGCCGTCGAGGATGAAGCAGATCGCCAAACTGTGGAGGAAAGCCAGCTCCCAGGACCGCGCTCCGTTTGTGGTCAGTCCAAAAGTCCCGTTCACACACACACGGTTCAGAACTGCACAGAACTGTACTTACACTCGTATTATAACACAGCAGTGGGATGAACACCAGGTATTTCAGACCAGACCACACAAGTCAAATCCGTCCTCTTTAAATTCCATCTAATTTTCCAGCAAAAAGCGCGAGACAACCGCGCCGCCCAGAGAATCAACAAAGTGCAGCTGCCCCCGGACCCCCTGAAACGCCTGGCCCCGCCGCCGCAGGTGACCTACGACCCTGTGTCCATGGAGACGGACGCCATGTTCAAGGACCCGCTGAGGCCCAAGGAGACGGAGCAGGAGCAGGAGTGGAAGATGCGGCAGGTGAGGCGCCCATTCTGACGCCATCCACATCATCTGTGTAGAGACGCAGGGGAAACCGAACCTCGCTCTGGTTTAGGCTCGGGTTTGGCTCTAATACGGTCCTGGTTTAGTTCTGACGTAGTCCCGGTTTAGTCCTGTGATTGAGACTTTGTTTAGTCCTGATGTAGAATTAACAGAATCCTGGTTTAGTCTTTGGTTTGTCCCGTGATGCTGAGTAGGTTTGGTCCTGATGTAGTCCTTGTTTAGTCCAATGATTATAGACCTGGTTTAGTCCTGGTTTAGTCCTGGTTTAGTCCTGGTTTAGTCCTGGTTTAGTCCTGGTTTAGTCCTGGTTTAGTCCTGGTTTCTTCCTGGTTTAGTCCTGGTTTAGTCCTGGTTTCTTCCTGGTTTAGTCCTGGTTTAGTCCTGGTTTCTTCCTGGTTTAGTCCTGGTTTAGTCCTGGTTTAGTCCTGGTTTAGTCCTGGTTTCTTCCTGGTTTAGTCCTGGTTTAGTCCTGGTTTCTTCCTGGTTTAGTCCTGGTTTAGTCCTGGTTTCTTCCTGGTTTAGTCCTGGTTTAGTCCTGGTTTCTTCCTGGTTTAGTCCTGGTTTAGTCCTGGTTTCTTCCTGGTTTAGTCCTGGTTTAGTCCTGGTTTCTTCCTGGTTTAGTCCTGGTTTAGTCCTGGTTTAGTCCTGGTTTAGTCCTGGTTTCTTCCTGGTTTAGTCCTGGTTTAGTCCTGGTTTCTTCCTGGTTTAGTCCTGGTTTAGTCCTGGTTTCTTCCTGGTTTAGTCCTGGTTTAGTCCTGGTTTCTTCCTGGTTTAGTCCTGGTTTAGTCCTGGTTTAGTCCTGGTTTCTTCCTGGTTTAGTCCTGGTTTAGTCCTGGTTTAGTCCTGGTTCAGTCCTGTTTTTGCCCTGGTTTAGCCCTTGTTATTCCCTGGTTTAGTCCTGGTTTAGTCCCGGTTTAGCCCTGTTTTAGCCTTGTTTTAGTCCCGGTTTAACCACGGTTTAGTCCTGGTTTAGCCCTTGGTTTATCCGTAGTCTAGCTCTGGTTTAGTCCTAGTTTAGTCCTGATTTATCCCCATTTTAGCCCTGGTTTAGCCCAGATTTAGTCCTGGTTTAGCCCCGGTTTATCCTTGGTCTAGCCCAGGTTTAGTCCTGGTTCAGTCCTGGTTTATCCCCGGTTTATCCCCGGTTTATCCCCGGTTTATCCCCGGTTTATCCCCGGTTTATCCCCGGTTTATCCCCGGTTTAGCCCGTTCTGCTGTAGTCGGTTTCCCCTGGTTAGTCCATCGTAGTGAGCTGCATGCGTTCCACAGGTGTGTGGGTGGGGCTCATTTGCATATTGACATAATCATTTGAATATTAACGATGTGCATGAGGTTTCACTAATGTCTCTAACTGTCATTGAAAAGGGAGAGGTAAATGAGAGATGGGGCTCCGGGCTAAAATCACCATCACATAAAGATTGTCCCTTCCAGGCATCTGTAGCAGGAGCGGGCCAAGAGCCTCTGGTAAGACCTCACTCAACAGGCAGACTTCTGTGTCCAACGCCCTGAGCTCCGCCCGCAGGCCACGCCACACTCCACCGCACCGTCCACACAAAACCAGGAGCTTCTGTTGACGCTTTGCAGTGACGTCGCGCTGGGGGTGTCCTACGCATATCTCTATGAGCCGAATGTTCAGCAGTTTCCTTAGTGACAAACATAGACAAGAACAAAACGCTTTAAAGGGACAGTTTTTTTTTTCCATGAATCTGTACGTTTCCGTCAGCAGAGTCGCATCAGCTCTGTCTTTCCTCCCGACAGCGTCTGAGCCGAGTTCTTCCCGGTTTTGGTGCTGATGAAAGTTTCCTGGAGGCTGGAGTCATGAAAATAAAGAGTTTTTCTTCTCAAAACAGTCTGTGTTCAAAAGAGCGACACATTTACATCACAAAACGTGAACAGGGAGAAAGTCAGACCTCATAATCTCTTGGTGCTATTTTCTCTCCGGTCGTATCACTGCGCTGCCTCCAGGTGGCGCCTGTTTCATGGCCTTTAGCACAGAGCCAAGGGGAGATCTTTATGAACCTGAATATCCTGAAGCCCAAATTCAGCAGAGGGACAGAGGGACAAGCTGAAGAACCTGGAGTTTTGTTCTTCCTAGAGAATCACAAGCTCCATTTTTATATAGATTCTTCTGCAGCTTCTAGTGGCTTGTATACTCCTGGCTGTAGCTTCACGTTCGCTCTCGGGCGTCGCGGCGTCATCGCTCTGAGCGTAAACACTGAACTACTGAAAAAGGTGTTGGATTCATGCGCGGCGCCACCTGGAGGCAGCGCCGTGATACGACCGGAGAGAAAATAGTACCAAGAGATTATGAGCTCGGACATTTCCCCCGTTCACGTTTTGTGATGCAAATGTGTCGCTCTTTTGAACACAGGTTGTTTTTGGTAAGAAAAACTCTTTATTTTCGTGACTCCAGCCTCCAGGAAACTTTGATCAGCACCAAAACCAGAAGAACTCGGCTCAGACGCTGTGGGAGGAAAGTCAGTGTTGATGTGACTCTGCTGACGGAGACGAACAGATTCATGTCAAAAAACGCAAACTGTCACTTTAAGATGGTCTGAAAATCAAGGGAAAAAAATTGATTTAAAGTAGGGTGATCAAATTCCTCTGATCTGGCCAAGGTTTTACAACTTATATTGTGTTATTCGTCTTGTTTTCAGATTTATTATTTACTTACTAGTAGATTCGTTCTAGTCTCGAGGTCATTATTTGAAGAGAACTCGTCCGGTGAAATGATCTCGCTGCATGAACAGATCATTTCACTTTCTGATAGATTTAAGTGTTTAGATCTTACATTTTTGACCAAGCTTTTTTGCTCCCAGATTTGAGTTCTGTGTCCTTTGTCCCAGCAGATTTGTCCCAGTTTTATACAGGAAATGTCCCGGGTGTCCCTATTTTTGACCAATTTGATCCCCGCCATGTGTAAAGTGGCGTAAACTGTCTTTTGTTTCGGTAAAATCCAGAAAAGCTGCTTAAAAACAACCAAAACACAAGAAAATGTGACTATACTGACTCACATGTTCGTCATGAATGATCTCTGCATTTAATTCCGCACTCATTTTTCACTATTTTTTTTATTACCAACAACTAAAAAACACGAGGAAGTCCCAGTTTTTATTTTGAAATTCCAATCACCCTAATTTAAAGAGCACATTTTAATTTTCCGGTGATCAGACCGAGCGTCACATGGTTTAGGAGTTTGATTGACGGCTTGTGGTTGAGACTTGTTTAAGCGCAGAACATCAGCTCGTCTGTTGCAGTTCAAACCAGCTCCTTCTGGTCAGATTCTGCTAAAATAAAGCTCAGATTAAAGTCTAATTTGAGTAACAGCGCAGTGCTTCCGGTTAGCGTCACACCCCCAGGGAATGTCGATGACGTCCGCTGCAAAGTGTCAATACCAAACACTGTAGAAAAGGGCTGCTTCACACATAACTCAAATGAACACGTTTTAAAACCATATTCACACGGTCCAAACTGAACGTGTTGTTAATGTATTTAATAATAATGTGTGATCCATGTTTTAAAGCTCCAATATGACACAAAACTCACTCTTGTTCTCATGTTTCGTCCTCAAAAACACACCTGGAGTCGTGCGCGTTTCATTCACATGTTTGAGGAACTCTTTATGATGAGTCTGTTGCATCTCCAAAGCTCCAAACGCTCTGTTCCACCTTGTGATGTCACAAAGTGGTCGTTTTCAAGTTTCTAATGAAGATGTCTGGAGTTTAAAAACACAGTGGAGCACTTCCTGTATCGCCGCTAGGGCTGGGTATAGTTTAAGAAGTTGCTGATACGATACAGACCTCGATACATGGGCCACGAGACGATACATTAGGGCTGGGTATCGATTCATATTCGAAGAATCGATTAGATTCTGATTCTCAGGATTCAGAGTCCCGATCCGTTCCGATCTGGATTCGGGTCGGTGTTAGAACCACGTTTGAGCTGTTCCCTGAGCTTGGTTGTGTTTCCGCTGTTCTTCACCTCCATTTATCAAATCTCTTTGCTTCTGTCGGACGCGTCTTTGTCGTTTCTGAACCCGAAATGGTTCCAGACGGAGCTTTGAGCGTTTCTGGAGTCTTGGCTCACGTTTCCACTCGTGTCCGACGCCGTGCTCATAGTTTTGATACAGTCAGACCTGCGCCTACGACGGGTGGGGTTAAAGTTCACTGGGGAAAATGTGTTCAAAATTAAATAGATCTTTGGACGTACGAATCGATCTTAAGGAAATAATATGCAAATCAATTTGGAATCGGAAAATCGATTTTTTTTTCAACACAGCCCAAAGATGCATACTTCAATACACAGGCCATGATGCGACACACACCTCGATACAGTGCACTTTCCATTTGATACGGTTCAATAAAAATAAATGCAAAATCATGGCTGTGGCACTAAAAGTCTTTGTTAAACCACTTTTTATCTGAAACAAACATTTTAATCTTCGAAACAGTGAAAATGTGAAATGTGTCGCATAAACGAGTTTCTCTGAACAACCAACCAAACTGTAGCTGTAACAAAATCGTTTAGTAAAATATACTTAAAATACTGGGATATATCAGTCCTGTATCATCACATTAAACGATACGATACATATTGGTATTTTTGCACGGCCCTAATCACCACTCGGTGACGTCACAAGGTGGAACGGTGTTTTCAGTTTGAGTTCAGCATAAATGTGCAGGTTTGTGTGTTAAATATGGGAAAATGAAACGAAACACGACTCCAGGTTTGTTTGTGACGAGAAAATGACGTCAGGACCGAGCAGAGAACTGAGTTTATGGGACATTTAAAGCTGCTTTTGGATTCAGCCCAATGTTTATTTGGTTTGAGCAGTAAACGTGATCACACGTCTGTACAGCTCTTCAAGTTAGCGCTGTCTCCTCAGCAAAAAGCCCTTATATCTGATTCCTGACAGTTTGCATGTTCTGCCTGTGTCTGCAGTTTAGCTTTAGGCTAAACCAGGCTCAGATCTGGTCCTGAAGAACGGGCCAGATGCCGAGGTCAAATGTAGCTCCACAATCTGATCATTTGACCCTCAGAGGATCTCAGATAGTTGGACTCAGAACTCTCAGACCCAAACCGTGGCCCAGAGCTGGTGTCTGCTGCTCAGTCTGTCTTTGAACACTGTTTTTATTCTAAGTGAAATAAATAAGTCATGATATTTAAAGTGAAACAGGAGAGAGAATGAGTCACCCCTGCCCCTGCTAGAACTGCACCACAACAGGGACCACGCTTTTTACATCCAATAGACATTTAAAGGATTTTAGATTCTTGTGGATGTAAAGCCTCAGTGGTGTCTCCGTGTTGCGCCCCCTGCTGGTCACTGCATGCTCCATCCTCAGAATCAGGGACAGAGAGCATTACCACGCCATGTAACGACGCCATAACCGACTCAACTCAGTGCAAACTAATGGACCACTTCCACTGTACTGTGTTTTATGAGCAGGTTTAGAAGTGTCCCACACTAAACACAGCCTCCTTAGTACAGAATCTGTGTTTACACGGCCGTCTTTACTCACAAACGCCCTTCAAATCTATAAAGCATAATCCGATTGGGCTGAGTCACCATAGTGATGTTTCTTATAAGTGATGAGCACGCTGTAGCAGGATGGGAGGGCATCTGGCACACAGGGCTGAGGAGGATGGGAGGGCATCAGTATTGTGAGTGTGTGGTCCTTTAGTTTGTGCGGTTGGCGATGGCGCCGGCGTCTCACTGCGCTCTGTGCGTTGCAGCAAATGCGTCAGAAGAGTAAACAGCTGGCCAAGATGGAGGCCACTCAGAAACTGGAGCAGGTGAAGAACGAGCAGCTCCTGCAGCAGCAGCGGCAGCAGCAGATCCTGACCAATCAGAGGCTGTGTGGCGGCGTTTCCCCGGATACCGGCAGCCGCAGCCCCATGGCGTCCAATCAGCAGCTGGCGGGAAGCGGCGGCGCGTCGGGATTGGCGGACGACGTGTTCCTGCGCCCTCAGGCCCCGCCCCTCTCCGGCTTCTCTCCCTCCTCTCCGCAGATGTTCTCCCCGCCCTCCTCGCGACCCTCGTCGCCGTGGGACCCCTACGGCAAAGTGGTGGGCACGCCGCGGCCGCCCAGCGCTCCGCAGCCCCCCCTGCAGCCGCGGAGGAACTCTCTGAGCGCCTCCCCGGCCCACGATGCACTGGGGTCGCCCGCGCCCTCTCCAGACACCAAAGCAGCCGAGATGTTCAGGAGCATGGCCCCTCAACAAAGTAAGGCCCCCGCATGGACCATCAGAACACCACAACACCACAACACCAGATTCCCCGTCACAAGTTTAAGATCAGAAAAGGATTTCGGTCGTGTTTTACAGTGTTTGTCACGTCCTGACATCACAGGAGCTTTATTAGAGAGCCGAAAAGGTTTAGGAGAGTCAGACTAAACAGACTTTGGATCACACCCAGAACTGAGCCTCTTAAATCACACATTTATGAGTCCGTGTGCTGAGGAAATAATTACTGTGGCTTCATGGACATAAATTAGGCCAAAAAACCCCAAAACTGCCCATAGTTCTGCCTCAGTGCCACTCTTTTTTTAATGTTGTCAGTGATTAAACTGACGACATTGTTTCAGTCTCTGCTCTAACCTCCTCCTCCTCCTCCTCAGCTCTGCAGCAGCCTCGTCCTGGGATGCTCAGTCCCTCTGGTCTGGACCACTCTCGCCTGTCGTACCAGCGGCCCGTGTTTAAGGCGCCCATGCCCCCTCACCAGCCCATGCCCCCTCACCAGCCCATGCCCCCTCACCAGCCCATGCCCCCTCACCAGCCCATGCCCCCTCACCAGCAGATGCCCCCTCACCAGCAGATGCCCCCTCACCAGCCGGACTTCTCTGCGGCGCGGCGGGACCCCTCTCGTCCCACAGACCTGGGCTTCCCTCTGAACCAGGACTTCCCCTCCAGCCCTCTCTCCGGTCTGGGCTCGCCTCACCGCAGCCCTTACTCCCAGGCCCCCGGCACCCCGAGACCCGACTATGCCCAGCAGGCGGGGGAGGCCCTCAGCCACCAGTCCCCCCTGACCTCCAGACCCTCTCCGGACCCCTACTCCAACCCACAGACGCCTGGCACCCCGCGCTTTCCCCGCTCGCCCGTGGGCACTCCCAGGCCCTCTCCCGAAGCCTACACCCAGGGAGCAGACACTTTCTCTGGGCAAGGACCCGCCTCGTCGGCCTCCTCTCCCAGAGCTCCAGGACTGAGTGCAGAGGCTGCTGGATTCCCCCCACATCATCAGGTAAAGATCTGACGTTGGACCAGCTCCAACACTGAGAGTCGACCTGGTTGAGTCCTGGTCGAGTCCTGGTCGAGTCCTGGTCGAGTCCTGGTCGAGTCCTGGTCGAGTCCTGGTCGAGTCCTGGTCGAGTCCTGGTCGAGTCCTGGTCGAGTCCTGGTCGAGTCCTGGTCGAGTCCTGGTCGAGTCCTGGTCGAGGCCTGGTCGAGGCCTGGTCGAGGCCTGGTCGAGGCCTGGTCGAGGCCTGGTCGAGGCCTGGTCGAGGCCTGGTCGAGGCCTGGTCGAGGCCTGGTCGAGTCCTGGGTCAAAGTGAAGAACAGTGCTGAAATTAAGAGATTAATGTCCAGGAGACGTACTCCCTGTGTGTCAGATGCCCTCCCTGTGTGTCAGATGCCCTCCCTGTGTGTCAGATGCCCTCCCTGTGTGTCAGATGCCCTCCCTGTGTGTTAGATGCCCTCCCTGTGTGTCAGATGCCCTCCCTGTGTGTCAGATGCCCTCCCTGTGTGTCAGGTGCCCTCCCTGTGTGTCAGATGCCCTCCCTGTGTGTCAGATGCCCTCCCTGTGTGTCAGATGCCCTCCCTGTGTGTCAGGTGCCCTCCCCGTGTGTCAGATGCCCTCTCTGTGTGTCAGATGCCCTCCCTGTGTGTCAGATGCCCTCCCTGTGTGTCAGATGCCCTCTCTGTGTGTCAGATGCCCTCCCTGTGTGTCAGATGCCCTCCCCGTGTGTCAGATGCCCTCTCTGTGTGTCAGATGCCCTCCCTGTGTGTCAGATGCCCCCTCTGTGTGTCAGATGCCCTCCCTGTGTGTCAGATGCCCTCCCTGTGTGTCAGATGCCCTCCCTGTGTGTCAGATGCCCTCCCTGTGTGTCAGATGCCCCCTCTGTGTGTCAGATGCCCTCCCCGTGTGTCAGATGCCCTCCCTGTGTGTCAGATGCCCTCCCCGTGTGTCAGATGCCCTCCCCGTGTGTCAGATGCCCTCCCTGTGGCTCCTTGGGCTTATTCTGGTTAAAAGCTGCTCCCTGTAGTTCATAAATCTCCAAACGTTCTGAAATGGGATTATGAGCTGCTCTTTTTCACGTCGGATTCTAAGAGTTGTACTTTTCTCCCAGCGTTCCCCGGGTCGACCACAGCCTCAGCAGCACACCCCGAAGCATGCTGGGATATCGGAGGAGGGACACACCCCGGGCCACGACCCCTTCGAGCAGAGTCACATGACCCCGGGCCCTCAGAACGACAAGCTGCTCTCGTCCAATGAGCTGTCAGCGCTGGGAGCCGACGGACCAATGAGCATGATGCCTCAGATCGGCGACTCGGAGGACAAACTGAGACAGGTGACAGAGATGGTACAGAGCAGACAATCTCTATGCATGAGTGTGCACGCCTGAACACGAGCCTGAACACGAGCCTGAACACGAGCCTGAACACGAGCCTGAACACGAGCCCGAACACGAGCCCGAACACGAGCCCGAACACGAGCCCGAACACACGAGCCCGAACACACGAGCCTGAACATGAGCCTGAACACGAGCCTGAACACACGAGCCTGAACACGAGCCCGAACACGAGCCCGAACACGAGCCCGAACACGAGCCTGAACACGAGCCCGAACACGAGCCCGAACCACGAGCCTGAACCACGAGCCCGAACACGAGGCCTGAACACGAGCCTGAACACAGGCCGAACACGAGCCCGAACACGAGCCCGAACACGAGCCCGAACACGAGCCGAACACGAGCCTGAACACGAGCTGAACCCTGAACACGAGCCTGAACACGAGCCTGAACACGAGCCTGAACACGAGCCTGAACACGAGCCTGAACACGAGCCCGAACACGAGCGAGCGAACACGAGCCCAACACGAGCCCGAAACACGAGCCTGAACCACGAGCCTGAACCACGAGCCTGAACACGAGCCTGAACACGAGCCTGAACACGAGCCCGAACACGAGCCCGAACACGAGCCAGAACAACAGCCCGAACACGAGCCCTAACACAAGAGCCCGAAAACGAGCCAGAACACGAGCCTGAACACGAGCCCGAACACGAGCCCTGAACCACGAGGCCTGAACACGAGCCCGAACACGAGCCGGAACACGAGCCCGAACACGCGCCAGAACACGAGCCCGCACACGAGCCCGAACCACGAGCTGAACACGGCGAACGAGCCCGAACACGAGCCTGAACACGAGCCCGCACACGAGCCCGAACACGAGCCCGAACACTCGAGC
Source organism: Odontamblyopus lacepedii (assembly GCA_034769755.1). NCBI lineage: Eukaryota > Metazoa > Chordata > Actinopteri > Gobiiformes > Gobiidae > Odontamblyopus > Odontamblyopus lacepedii. Next base: position 2,900,146 of record CM068361.1, on the reverse strand, counting down.
CCGAACACGAGCCTGAACACGAGCCCGAACACGAGCCCGAACACGAGCCTGAACACGAGCCCGAACACGAGCCCGAACACGAGCCCGAACACGAGCCCGAACACGAGCCCGAACACGAGCCCGAACACGAGCCCGAACACACGAGCCCGAACACGAGCCCGAACACGAGCCCGAACACGAGCCCGAACACGAGCCCGAACACGAGCCTGAACACACGAGCCTGAACACGAGCCTGAACACGAGCCTGAACACGAGCCCGAACACGAGCCCGAACACGAGCCTGAACACGAGCCCGAACACACGAGCCCGAACACGAGCCTGAACACGAGCCCGAACACACGAGCCTGAACACACGAGCCTGAACACACGAGCCCGAACACGAGCCCGAACACGAGAGCCTGAACACGAGCCCGAACACGAGCCCGAACACGAGAGCCTGAACACGAGCCCGAACACGAGCCCGAACACACGAGCCCGAACACACGAGCCCGAACACACGAGCCCGAACACGAGCCCGAACACGAGCCCGAACACGAGCCTGAACACGAGCCTGAACACGAGCCTGAACACGAGCCTGAACACGAGCCCGAACACGAGCCTGAACACGAGCCCGAACACGAGCCTGAACACGAGCCTGAACACGAGCCCGAACACGAGCCTGAACACACGAGCCCGAACACGAGCGAACACGAGCCTGAACACACGAGCCCGAACACGAGCCCGAACACGAGCCTGAACACGAGCCTGAACACGAGCCCGAACACGAGCCCGAACACGAGCCTGAACACACGAGTCTGAACACGAGCCCGAACACACGAGCCCGAACACGAGCCAGAACACGAGCCCGAACACGAGCCTGAACACGAGCCCGAACACGAGCCTGAACACACGAGCCTGAACACACGAGCCCGAACACGAGCCCGAACACGAGCCCGAACACGAGCCTGAACACGAGCCCGAACACGAGCCTGAACACGAGCCCGAACACGAGCCTGAACACGAGCCTGAACACGAGCCCGAACACGAGCCTGAACACGAGCCTGAACACACGAGCCCGAACACGAGCCCGAACACGAGCCTGAACACGAGCCCGAACACGAGCCTGAACACGAGCCTGAACACGAGCCCGAACACACGAGCCATAACACACGAGCCCGAACACGAGCCCGAACACGAGCCCAGCCTGAACACGAGCCCGAACACACGAGCCCGAACACACGAGCCATAACACACGAGCCCGAACACGAGCCTGAACACACGAGCCCGAACACGAGCCTGAACACGAGCCTGAACACACGAGCCTGAACACACGAGCCCGAACACGAGCCTGAACACACGAGCCCGAACACGAGCCTGAACACACGAGCCCGAACACGAGAGCCTGAACACGAGCCCGAACACGAGCCCGAACACGAGCCCGAACACGAGCCCGAACACGAGCCTGAACACGAGCCCGAACACACGAGCCCGAACACACGAGCCTGAACACACGAGCCCGAACACGAGCCTGAACACACGAGCCCGAACACGAGCCTGAACACGAGCCAGAACACGAGCCCGAACACGAGCCCGAACACGAGCCTGAACACACGAGCCTGAACACGAGCCCGAACACGAGCCCGAACACGAGCCCGAACACACGAGCCCGAACACACGAGCCTGAACACACGAGCCCGAACACGAGCCTGAACACGAGCCTGAACACGAGCCCGAACACGAGCCCGAACACACGAGCCCGAACACACGAGCCTGAACACACGAGCCTGAACACGAGCCTGAACACGAGCCTGAACACGAGCCTGAACACGAGCCTGAACACGAGCCTGAACACGAGCCCGAACACGAGCCCGAACACGAGCCCGAACACGAGCCCGAACACGAGCCTGAACACGAGCCTGAACACGAGCCTGAACACGAGCCTGAACACGAGCCTGAACACGAGCCTGAACACACGAGCCCGAACACACGAGCCCGAACACGAGCCTGAACACGAGCCTGAACACACGAGCCTGAACACGAGCCCGAACACACGAGCCCGAACACGAGCCCGAACACGAGCCTGAACACGAGCCCGAACACGAGCCCGAACACGAGCCCGAACACGAGCCTGAACACACGAACACGACGAGCGAACACGACGAGCCCGAACACGAGCGAACACGAGCCTGAACACACACGAGCCCAGCCTGAACACGAGCCCGAACACGTGAACACGAGCGAACACGAGCCTGAACACACGAGCGAACACGAGCGAACACGAGCCTGAACACGAGCCCGAACACGAGCCTGAACACGAGCCCGAACACGAGCCTGAACACGAGCCCGAACACACGAGCCCGAACACGAGCCTGAACACGAGCCCGAACACGAGCCCGAACACGAGCCCGAACACGAGCCCGAACACACGAGCCCGAACACACGAGCCATAACACACGAGCCCGAACACGAGCCTGAACACACGAGCCCGAACACGAGCCCGAACACACGAGCCCGAACACGAGCCTGAACACGAGCCCGAACACACGAGCCAGAACACGAGCCTGAACACACAGCACGAGCCTGAACACGAGCCTGAAGAGTGAACACAACACGAGCCTGAACACGATGACGAGCCTGAACACGAGCCTGAACACGAGCCTGAACACGAGCGAACACGAGCCTGAACACGAGAGCCTGAACACGAGCCCGAACACGAGCCCGAACACGAGCCTGAACACGAGCCCGAACACGAGCCTGAACACGAGCCTGAACACACGAGCCCGAACACGAGCCTGAACACGAGCCCGAACACACGAGCCTGAACACACGAGCCTGAACACACGAGCCCGAACACGAGCCCGAACACACGAGCCCGAACACACACGAGCCCGAACACGAGCCATAACACACGAGCCCGAACACGAGCCCGAACACGAGCCCGAACACACGAGCCATAACACACGAGCCATAACACACGAGCCCGAACACGAGCCTGAACACACGAGCCCGAACACGAGCCCGAACACACGAGCCCGAACACACGAGCCCGAACACGAGCCCGAACACGAGCCCGAACACGAACCCGAACACGAGCCCGAACACGAGCCCGAACACACGAGCCCGAACACACGAGCCCGAACACGAGCCCGAACACACGAGCCCGAACACGAGCCCGAACACACAAGCCCGAACACGAGCCTGAACACACGAGCCACTGACCCCAGTGTGACCCCCAGACTGACCCCAGTGTAACCCTCAGACTGACTCCTGTGTGACCCCCAGACTGACCCCAGTGTGACCCCAGATTGACCACAGTGTGACCCCTGTGTGACCTCAGACTGACCCCAGTGTGACCTCTGTGTGACCTCACACTGACCCCAGACTGACCCCTGTGTGACCCCCAGACTGACCCCAGTGTAACCCTCAGACTGACCCCAGTGTGACCCCAGTGTGACCTCTGTGTGACCTCAGACTGACCCCTGTGTGACCCCAGTTCTCCGCATGTGGGGCCGTGGACAGTGTTTCCCACACTTAGCCGCGTCTGTGGAGCGACGCCGCAGTTTGTTTCCGCTCACACAGAGAAATGTCCGGAGCTCGATCGGGCGGCAGCTGCACTTGGCCCTGTGGGGGTGGAGCTCTGCGCCGGGCCCCGCGGTCCCGACACCGCGACACAGTCCGGCGCGGCCCTGGGGCCCCCCACAGTAGCCTGAGCCTGAACCCGGGGAGCTCCCTTATGTTCGGGCAGTGTTATTTTTCAGAAAGCCTCGTACGTGAGGAGGTTTGATCCTGAACAGGCTCATGCTGTTTCATTATTTCATTTAGTCGCCTTGTACCTTTAGCAGTTTCTTATGTCTAATTATAGTATTTAATTTATGATTTAGTTTGTATTATTATTTAATTGTTACATTATTTATTTTGACGGCGCTCCACACAGTGCTACTGCGGGAAACACTGCCAGAGCTTCATCGTGTCACGTTTCTGTGGTTTTGAGTTTTTCACCTAACTCAACTTTAGAGTGCACGGAAGGTTACGCATGTCACTGTGGTTCTGTGATTCCCTCCTGACCACCAGAGGGCAGTGCAGAGCGCTGAATGTTGGAATGTTCCTGTGGTGCTTTGAGCGGCGCCCTCTGCTGGTCAGGTGCTGCATGAGTGTGTGTCCGGGTCTTTGCTCTGACGTCCTCTGACCGTCCTGTGCTCCACAGCGTCAGCGTCTGCGGCAGCTCATCCTCCGGCAGCAGCAGCAAAAGAGCGCTCTGCGGCAGGAGAAGGGCCTGCAGGAGGCGGGGCCGGGGCCCGCCGCGCCCGCTCCGGGACAAACCGCCACACCTGCGCCAGCCCCGCCCCTCACGCCCGCGCAGGCCCCTCCCACCCCGACGCATTTACCTCAGACTCCTACGGCTCCCGGACATGCCCCCTCCGCGCCCAGCCCCGCCCCCCCGGTTCGTCATTGGCCGCAGGAAGAGCCTGACCCGTTTGGACGGCCCCCGCCGCCGTACCCGGGGCAGATGAGGCCTGTGGCTCCGCCCACATTGAGGCTCCACCCTGAACAGCAGCTGAGGGGCTTTCCCCCCGGAGAGGCAGGGGCCTTCCCCCGACAGATGCTCATCAGAGGACCGCTCCGGTGAGACGCGTTACCACGGAGACCTGTCTCTGTTACCACGGAGACCTGTCTCTTGTTACCACGGAAACTCTGTTACCTCTGACCCTGTGACTCTCCTCTCTGTGGCAGGTTCGCGGTTCCTCCAGGAGCTCCGGGGCTTCAGGACTCCTTCCTGCGCCCGGCCCAGGGCCCGGTGCCCGGTGCTCCAGAGGGCGTCCCTGTGACCGTCCCTGTGACCGTCCCTGTGCCCGTCCGCAGGCCCTCAGACTTCACCGGGATCAGGCCGCTCTCTGGACCCCCTCACCCGCACATGATGCCAGGTCTGCCCCTAATGACAGGTGGACTTCCTCTCTACAGATCAGAGTGCTCAGTGTCGTACAGTGTGCACCTGTACATTATACACCTGTCCTACACCTGTCCTACACCTGTCCCCCATACACCTGTCCTACACCTGTTCCCCATACACCTGTCCTATGCCTGTACATTATACACCTGTCCTACACCTGTCCTACACCTGTCCCCCATACACCTGTCCTACACCTGTTCCCCATACACCTGTCCTACGCCTGTACATTATACACCTGTCCTACACCTGTCCTACACCTGTCCCCCATACACCTGTCCTACACCTGTTCCCCATACACCTGTCCTACGCCTGTACATTATACACCTGTCCTACACCTGTACCCCATACACCTGTCCTACACCTGTCCTACACCTGTCCCCCATACACCTGTCCTACACCTGTACCCCATACACCTGTCCTACACCTGTACCCCATACACCTGTCCTACACCTGTCCCCCATACACCTGTCCTACACCTGTACCCCATACACCTGTCCTACACCTGTACCCCATACACCTGTCCTACACCTGTACCCCATACACCTGTCCTACACCTGTACCCCATACACCTGTCCTACACCTGTACCCCATACACCTGTCCTACACCTGTACCCCATACACCTGTCCTACACCTGTACCCCATACACCTGTCCTACACCTGTACCCCATACACCTGTCCTACACCTGTACCCCATACACCTGTCCTACACCTGTACCCCATACACCTGTCCTACACCTGTACCCCATACACCTGTCCTACACCTGTACCCCATACACCTGTCCTACACCTGTCCTCCATACACCTGTCCTACACCTGTACCCCATACACCTGTCCTACACCTGTACCCCATACACCTGTACCACACCTGTACCCCATACACCTGTCCTACACCTGTCCTCCATACACCTGTCCTACACCTGTCCTCCATACACCTGTCCTACACCTGTACCCCATACACCTGTACCCCATACACCTGTCCTACACCTGTACCCCATACACCTGTCCTACACCTGTACCCCATACACCTGTCCTACACCTGTACCCCATACACCTGTCCTACACCTGTCCCCCATACACCTGTCCTACACCTGTACCCCATACACCTGTCCTACACCTGTGCCCCATACACCTGTCCTACACCTGTGCCCCATACACCTGTCCTACACCTGTGCCCCATACACCTGTCCTACACCTGTACCCCATACACCTGTCCTACACCTGTCCCCCATACACCTGTCCTACACCTGTACCCCATACACCTGTCCTACACCTGTCCTACACCTGTACCCCATACACCTGTCCTACGCCTGTACCCCATACACCTGTCCTACGCCTGTACCCCATACACCTGTCCTACACCTGTCCCCCATACACCTGTCCTACGCCTGTACATTATACACCTGTCCTACGCCTGTACCCCATACACCTGTCCTACGCCTGTACCCCATACACCTGTCCTACACCTGTCCCCCATACACCTGTCGTTTATCTTACCTTACACACCTGCCGTTTCTCACCTGCCGTCTCTCGCCTGTCCGTTGTGTCGTCCGTAGGCGTGCCCCAGCCGCCCTTCCTCCCTCGCTCGGTCCCGGTCCAGCCCCACGCCTCGCACAGCATCATGGGGCAGCCGTACATCGAGCTGCGGCACCGCGCCCCCGAGCACCGCCTCCGCCTGCCGTTCCCCGTCCCCGAGCAGGAAGTCCCGCCCCCTCGCCAGCAGCAGCCGCTGGCGATGGCGGCCAACGTGGAGCTGGCGGGCGGCGAGTCGATGGAGGAGCACCTGGAGGGAGAGGACTCGGCCGTGAAAGACCTGGAGGACGTGGAAGTGAAGGACCTTGTGGACCTCAACCTCAACTTGGACCCCGAAGACGGTATTTAACCCGAGACCCCCACAGCAGCACGTTTAAAGAAGCGTCCGCCGATTTTTAAACTGCAAAGGGGCAAAGTTTGGGTTTGGGTTTGTGCGTGTGGTTTTAGAGCAGCTTTTTCAGACAGAAGTGAAACCGAGTCAGACCAACAAAGCTCCGTCACACTGAACACTTCTTATGGCTCTTCCGCCTCTTACTTCCTCATAATATCTGCCAAAAGTACTTTAGATTCAGACTCTTGTATCCTACACTTGGAGCAGTAGCAGTACTTTAACATTATAGAAGTGTAATTATATTTGTGTGCATATTTATTCACATTAGACTCCATTGTGTCATTTTGCCAGTGTAAAGTTTATTCAAATCAAATTACTCCATTTATCTCCTCCACTTATGTAAGAGCTGTTCCCTTTATCACCACACACACCTGTAAGAGCTGTTCCCTTTATCACCACACACACCTGTAAGAGCTGTTCCCTTTATCACCACACACACCTGTAAGAGCTGTTCTCTTTATCACCACACACACCTGTAAGAGCTGTTCTTTATCACCACACACACCTGTAAGAGCTGTTCTCTTTATCACCACACACACCTGTAAGAGCTGTTCTCTTTATCACCACACACACCTGTAAGAGCTGTTCTCTTTATCACCACACACACCTGTAAGAGCTGTTCCCTTTATCACCACACACACCTGTAAGAGCTGTTCTCTTTATCACCACACACACCTGTAAGAGCTGTTCCCTTTATCACCACACACACCTGTAAGAGCTGTTCTCTTTATCACCACACACACCTGTAAGAGCTGTTCCCTTTATCACCACACACCTGTAAGAGCTGTTCTCTTTATCACCACACACACCTGTAAGAGCTGTTCTCTTTATCACCACACACACCTGTAAGAGCTGTTCTCTTTATCACCACACACACCTGTAAGAGCTGTTCTCTTTATCACCACACACACCTGTAAGAGCTGTTCTCTTTATCACCACACACCTGTAAGAGCTGTTCTTTATCACCACACACACCTGTAAGAGCTGTTCTCTTTATCACCACACACACACCTGTAAGAGCTGTTCCCTTTATCACCACACACACCTGTAAGAGCTGTTCTCTTTATCACCACACACACCTGTAAGAGCTGTTCTCTTTATCACCACACACCTGTAAGAGCTGTTCCCTTTATCACCACACACACCTGTAAGAGCTGTTCTCTTTATCACCACACACACCTGTAAGAGCTGTTCTCTTTATCACCACACACACCTGTAAGAGCTGTTCTCTTTATCACCACACACACCTGTAAGAGCTGTTCTCTTTATCACCACACACCTGTAAGAGCTGTTCTCTTTATCACCACACACACCTGTAAGAGCTGTTCTCTTTATCACCACACACACCTGTAAGAGCTGTTCTCTTTATCACCACACACACCTGTAAGAGCTGTTCTCTTTATCACCACACACCTGTAAGAGCTGTTCCCTTTATCACCACACACACCTGTAAGAGCTGTTCTCTTTATCACCACACACACCTGTAAGAGCTGTTCTTTATCACCACACACACCTGTAAGAGCTGTTCTCTTTATCACCACACACACCTGTAAGAGCTGTTCTCTTTATCACCACACACACCTGTAAGAGCTGTTCTCTTTATCACCACACACACCTGTAAGAGCTGTTCCCTTTATCACCACACACACCTGTAAGAGCTGTTCCCTTTATCACCACACACACCTGTAAGAGCTGTTCTCTTTATCACCACACACACCTGTAAGAGCTGTTCTCTTTATCACCACACACACCTGTAAGAGCTGTTCTTTATCACCACACACACCTGTAAGAGCTGTTCCCTTTATCACCACACACACCTGTAAGAGCTGTTCCCTTTATCACCACACACACCTGTAAGAGCTGTTCTCTTTATCACCACACACACCTGTAAGAGCTGTTCCCTTTATCACCACACACACCTGTAAGAGCTGTTCTCTTTATCACCACACACACCTGTAAGAGCTGTTCTCTTTATCACCACACACACCTGTAAGAGCTGTTCTCTTTATCACCACACACACCTGTAAGAGCTGTTCTTTATCACCACACACACCTGTAAGAGCTGTTCTCTTTATCACCACACACCTGTAAGAGCTGTTCTCTTTATCACCACACACACCTGTAAGAGCTGTTCTTTATCACCACACACACCTGTAAGAGCTGTTCTCTTTATCACCACACACCTGTAAGAGCTGTTCTCTTTATCACCACACACACCTGTAAGAGCTGTTCCCTTTATCACCACACACACCTGTAAGAGCTGTTCTCTTTATCACCACACACACCTGTAAGAGCTGTTCCCTTTATCACCACACACACCTGTAAGAGCTGTTCTTTATCACCACACACACCTGTAAGAGCTGTTCCCTTTATCACCACACACACCTGTAAGAGCTGTTCTCTTTATCACCACACACACCTGTAAGAGCTGTTCTCTTTATCACCACACACACCTGTAAGAGCTGTTCTTTTTATCACCACACACCTGTAAGAGCTGTTCTCTTTATCACCACACACACCTGTAAGAGCTGTTCTCTTTATCACCACACACACCTGTAAGAGCTGTTCCCTTTATCACCACACACACCTGTAAGAGCTGTTCCCTTTGTCACCACACACACCTGTAAGAGCTGTTCTCTTTATCACCACACACACCTGTAAGAGCTGTTCTTTTTATCACCACACACCTGTAAGAGCTGTTCCCTTTGTCACCACACACACCTGTAAGAGCTGTTCTCTTTATCACCACACACCTGTAAGAGCTGTTCTTTATCACCACACACACCTGTAAGAGCTGTTCTCTTTATCACCACACACACCTGTAAGAGCTGTTCTCTTTATCACCACACACACCTGTAAGAGCTGTTCTCTTTATCACCACACACACCTGTAAGAGCTGGTCTGTATCACCACACACACCCGTCTGAGCGGTGGTCTTTGTCACCACACACCTGTAAGAGCTGTTCTTTATCACCACACACACCTGTAAGAGCTGTTCTCTTTATCACCACACACACCTGTAAGAGCTGTTCTCTTTATCACCACACACACCTGTAAGAGCTGTTCCCTTTATCACCACACACACCTGTAAGAGCTGTTCTCTTTATCACCACACACACCTGTAAGAGCTGTTCTTTATCACCACACACACCTGTAAGAGCTGTTCTTTATCACCACACACACCTGTAAGAGCTGTTCTCTTTATCACCACACACCTGTAAGAGCTGTTCTTTATCACCACACACACCTGTAAGAGCTGTTCTCTTTATCACCACACACACCTGTAAGAGCTGTTCTCTTTATCACCACACACACCTGTAAGAGCTGTTCCTTTTTCACCACACACACCTGTAAGAGCTGTTCCTTTATCACCACACACACCTGTAAGAGCTGTTCCCCTTTATCACCACACACCTGTAAGAGCTGTTCCCTTTATCACCACACACCTGTAAGAGCTGTTCCCTTTATCACCACACACACCTGTAAGAGCTGTTCCCTTTATCACCACACACACCTGTAAGAGCTGTTCCCTTTATCACCACACACACCTGTAAGAGCTGTTCCCTTTATCACCACACACACCTGTAAGAGCTGTTCCCTTTATCACCACACACACCTGTAAGAGCTGTTCCCTTTATCACCACACACACCTGTAAGAGCTGTTCCCTTTATCACCACACACACCTGTAAGAGCTGTTCTCTTTATCACCACACACACCTGTAAGAGCTGTTCTCTTTATCACCACACACACACCTGTAAGAGCTGTTCTCTTTATCACCACACACACACCTGTAAGAGCTGTTCTCTTTATCACCACACACACCTGTAAGAGCTGTTCCCTTTATCACCACACACACCTGTAAGAGCTGTTCTTTATCACCACACACACCTGTAAGAGCTGTTCCCTTTATCACCACACACACCTGTAAGAGCTGTTCTCTTTATCACCACACACACCTGTAAGAGCTGTTCTCTTTATCACCACACACACCTGTAAGAGCTGTTCTCTTTATCACCACACACACCTGTAAGAGCTGTTCCCTTTATCACCACACACACCTGTAAGAGCTGTTCTCTTTATCACCACACACACCTGTAAGAGCTGTTCTCTTTATCACCACACACACCTGTAAGAGCTGTTCTTTTTATCACCACACACCTGTAAGAGCTGTTCCCTTTGTCACCACACACACCTGTAAGAGCTGTTCTCTTTATCACCACACACACCTGTAAGAGCTGTTCTTTTTATCACCACACACCTGTAAGAGCTGTTCCCTTTGTCACCACACACACCTGTAAGAGCTGTTCTCTTTATCACCACACACCTGTAAGAGCTGTTCTTTATCACCACACACACCTGTAAGAGCTGTTCTCTTTATCACCACACACACCTGTAAGAGCTGTTCTCTTTATCACCACACACACCTGTAAGAGCTGTTCTCTTTATCACCACACACACCTGTAAGAGCTGTTCCCTTTATCACCACACACACCTGTAAGAGCTGTTCTCTTTATCACCACACACACCTGTAAGAGCTGTTCTTTATCACCACACACACCTGTAAGAGCTGTTCTCTTTATCACCACACACACCTGTAAGAGCTGTTCTCTTTATCACCACACACACCTGTAAGAGCTGTTCCCTTTATCACCACACACACCTGTAAGAGCTGTTCCCTTTATCACCACACACACCTGTAAGAGCTGTTCCCTTTATCACCACACACACCTGTAAGAGCTGTTCTTTATCACCACACACACCTGTAAGAGCTGTTCTCTTTATCACCACACACCTGTAAGAGCTGTTCTTTATCACCACACACACCTGTAAGAGCTGTTCTCTTTATCACCACACACACCTGTAAGAGCTGTTCTCTTTATCACCACACACACCTGTAAGAGCTGTTCCCTTTATCACCACACACACCTGTAAGAGCTGTTCCCTTTATCACCACACACACCTGTAAGAGCTGTTCCCTTTATCACCACACACACCTGTAAGAGCTGTTCTCTTTATCACCACACACACCTGTAAGAGCTGTTCCCTTTATCACCACACACACCTGTAAGAGCTGTTCCCTTTATCACCACACACACCTGTAAGAGCTGTTCCCTTTATCACCACACACCTGTAAGAGCTGTTCTCTTTATCACCACACACACCTGTAAGAGCTGTTCCCTTTATCACCACACACACCTGTAAGAGCTGTTCTCTTTATCACCACACACCTGTAAGAGCTGTTCTCTTTATCACCACACACACCTGTAAGAGCTGTTCTCTTTTCTCACTGTGTTAAACAAAGATTTGTGTGAATTCTTGAAGAATCAGGTCAAAACTAAACACTGGCCTCTGCTGAAGGCTGAGAGTTTGGTAAAAAGTCCAAACATTGGCCAAGTTTGATACCGTTCTCTTCCCCTGATCTCTGCACTTTCCTCCGTTTCACCTCTGTTTCACCTCTGTTTCACCTCTGTTTCACCTCTGTTTCACCTCTGTTGCTCCTCTTTTTCTTTCTCCTGTTTCACCCGTCTTTCTCCTCTCTTTCAACGCTCTTTCTCTTCTCTTTCTTCAGTTTCTCCTGTTTCTCCTCTCTATATCCTCTCCTCCTCTTTTTCTCCTCTTTCTCCCCCTTTTCTCCTCTCTTTCTCCCCTCTTTTTCTTCTTTCTCTTCTCTTTCTCCTCTTTCTCCCCTCTTTTTCCTCTTTCTCCTCTGTTTCTCCCCTCTTTCTCCTCACTTTCTCTTTCTCCTGTTTCTCCTCTCTTTCTCCCCCTTTTCTCCTTTCTTTCTCCCCTCTTTCTCCTCTCTTTTTCCTCTCTCTCTTCTCTCTTTCTCCTCTTTCTCCTCTGTTTCTCCTGTTTCTCATCTCTTTCTCCCCTCTTTCTCCTCTATCTCCTCTTTTTCTCCTCTGTGGCTCTCCTCTTTCTCCCCTCTTTTTCCTCTTTTTCTCCTCTCTTTCTCCTCTTTCCCCTCTCTTCTTTCTCCTCTCTTTCTCCCCTCTCTCCCCCCTCTATTTCTCCTGTTTCTCCTCTCTTTCTCCTCCTTTCCTCTCTTTCTCCCTCTTTTCCTCTTTTTCTCCTCTCTTTCTCCTCTTTCCCCTCTCTTCTTTCTCCTCTCTTTCTCCCCTCTCTCCCCCCTCTATTTCTCCTGTTTCTCCTCTCTTTCTCCTCCTTTCCTCTCTTTCTCCCCTCTTTTTCCTCTTTTTCTCCTCTCTTTCTCCTCTTTCCCCTCTCTTCTTTCTCCTCTCTTTCTCCCCTCTCTCCCCCCTCTATTTCTCCTGTTTCTCCTCTCTTTCTCCTCCTTTCCTCTCTTTCTCCCCTCTTTTTCCTCTTTTTCTCCTCTCTTTCTCCTCTTTCCCCTCTCTTCTTTCTCCTCTCTTTCTCCCCTCTCTCCCCCCTCTATTTCTCCTGTTTCTCCTCTCTTTCTCCTCCTTTCCTCTCTTTCTCCCCTCTTTTTCCTCTTTTTCTCCTCTCTTTCTCCTCTTTCCCCTCTCTTCTTTCTCCTCTCTTTCTCCCCTCTCTCCCCCCTCTATTTCTCCTGTTTCTCCTCTCTTTCTCCTCCTTTCCTCTCTTTCTCCCCTCTTTTTCCTCTTTTTCTCCTCTCTTTCTCCTCTTTCTCCTCTGTTTCTCCTGTTTCTCATCTCTTTCTCCCCTCTCTCCCCCCTCTATTTCTCCTGTTTCTCCTCTCTTTCTCCTCCTTTCCTCTCTTTCTCCCCTCTTTTTCCTCTTTTTCTCCTCTCTTTCTCCTCTTTCCCCTCTCTTCTTTCTCCTCTTTCTCCCCTCTCCCCTCTTTCTCCTCTATTTCTCCTGTTTCTCCTCTCCTTCTCCTCTTTTTCTCTTTCTCTTTCTCTCTTCTTTCTCCCCTCTTTAACCTCTGTTTCTCCTCTCCTTCTCCTCTTTTTCTCTCTTTCTCCTCTTCTTTCTCCCCTCTTTAACCTCTGTTTCTCCTCTCCTTCTCCTCTTTTTCTCTCTTTCTCCTCTTCTTTCTCCCCTCTTTAACCTCTGTTTCTCCTCTGTTTCTCCTCTTTCTCTTCTTTCTCCGCTGTGTTAACGTGGATCTGTGTGCTCAGGTAAAGAGGACTTGGATCTGGCCGCTAACGACCTGCACTTGGACGACTTCCTGTTGTCGGGTAAATTTGACCTGATCGCCTACGCCGACCCGGAGCTGAACCTCGACAACGCCGACCTGGACCTGGACCCGGTGGACCAGGAGCGGGACAGGAAGCCCGGGGAGCACTCCGGCCAATCGGCTGCCTCCAGTCAGATCAAACAGGAAGTGAAGCCTGAAGGGAGGGAGGCCGGGAGCGTGGCCCAGAATCAGGCGTCTCACTCGGGACACGTCGCCCCTGTGAGGCTCCCCGCGCCTGGAGCTCCGGCAGGGACGGCAGCCGGCCTCAAGGTGGGTTATGGGAGTGTGGAGGATGCAGTGGTGCGTAGGCCCAAATAAATCAAACGAATTAGGTTAATGTGAGTTTTTAATCAATGAGAAAACTTTCTAAATCGTCAGAATGAGGCCAGAGAAATGCGGCTTTTCACAGCTCTCCCTCATGGCTGAGGCGTGAGCCGCGCTTTTTCTCAAATCTAACATGTCTCTTTCAGACTGAGGTTCCCCCTGCTCAGAGCCAGGCCCCGCCCGCTTCCATGGCCACAGGTAACTCACTGCGACATCACCTTCTGACTTCACCTCACCCGCACAACGCCCAGACCTGGGTTCAGCCTGGAGCAAAACCGGACTGACTTTTTCTGGACTAAATTTGACTGAACTTTGGTTGAAATAGACCAACTCTAGATTTCTGAGCTTTGATTTTTTTTGTTCTTTTTCACTCCTATGACTGTGAAATATGACTTCTTAAAACGGCCACATCAACTCAATCTCCACAATTTCTCACGTTTTCAAACTTGTTTCTTCCTCTCACAAACCCTCGTGCACTCCCCCAGTCTTCACGTGCATGAGCCGTAGTGCACGCCTCGGTCACATGCACAGCTGTCGTGCGATGGTTTCACGCTTCTCTGACCTTCAGTCTTTCCTCTGCGTTCGATTCTCGTTCGATTAGAGCACAAACTTTACCACAGAAACTGGTGAGGTTCCAGCGTTAAAGGTCCTATGTTACGCACAGCTGACTCCTGTAGCTTTGAGCCGCGTTCTGACGCCGCTCCCTCCTCGAGAACAAACCTGCAGCTGCGTTCTGCTTCATTCACATATTATCACTTATGTTATTAGTCTGACTACAGCTCAAAATCCTCTCTTCCCCTTTGTGATGTCATGAAGTGGTCGTTTTGTTTAGTTTTATTCAAGGTTCGTTTCTTCACGAAGATATTCTGGAACAGGTTTTCAGCATTTTAAAGTTTTTCATCCTCAACTTATAAACATGAGCCAGACAGGTACACAAATAAATATTGATGAAATAAATCAAGAAAAATAAATAAACCTGGTAGAAAAATGTATACAAAGAAATGATATAAATAAAATGAGCAGTAACTGAATGAAAGATAAAAGATCAATTTAAAGTTATGCAGTTGCACTTGGATATAAGCTAAGAATGGATTCCAGATTGTTTAGATTTCTTTATTTTATTTTGGGCAGTGAAGAAGTTTACATTCTTTTACATTAGAGAAATCATGATGAAATAACAAAAACAACAACATATTTTGCCCAAAAAGGAGTGGGAAGAAGAGAACTTATTTAATCCCCTCGTCTAATCTAACACAAGGAGCTTCTTTTTCATTTTTCAGGCATTTTACATTAACTATAGAAACATTTTACTTTAACTGAACCTTTGGTTGTGCCTGATTTTCTCCACTCGAGCGTCGTCCACAGCCTTCATCATGGTCGTGGTTCATGTTTGGTCAGAAATGAGTTCATGTCATTTTTGGGGGTATTTGAGACCTTTTTTATCATGTGATTAAATATTGTGGAAAAATGCTGAGCTCAAAATGGACCTTTGACAATAACAGTGTCAGTTTCAGCCTTTTGCCTTTGCACGGCTCCTTATTTTTGCCCCTTGGTACAAAGGCAGGGCACAGGAACTGCCAAATAAGGCTCAAAGCTCAATATTTTTTGCAGACAAATGTTTTTTCATTATCGCAGCTCGTTGTCAGATTTGGGAGATTTGCCTATTCGACTTTTGTCTGGACAAAACAGAAACTTTGAAGTCATTTTTCTCAGTTTCACTCTGGGGAGTTGTAGCGCAGAATTGTTTAAATGATTCCAGTGAAGGTGTGCGGAGTTTAAAAACACAGTGGAGCACTTCCTGTATTACTACATGATGACATCACAAGGTGGAACAGAGTGTTTTCTGTTTGAGAGCAGAACTCGTGTTAAATGTGCAGGTTTGTGTGTTAAACGAGTGAATGAAACAAACCCCAGCTCCAGGTGTGTTTGTGATGAGGAAACGGCGTTAGAACAGAGCAGAAAACGGCGTAATATGGGCCCGTTAAATCCCACTTATATTTTTTCTGCCTCTCAGCTCCTCAGCGTGTTTTCCAGCAGAGGGTGCTGGGGCCTTCCTCTCTGGCCCCTCCTCAGAGTCTCCATCCTCGTGCGGTTCTGAACCCTCAAATCCAGTCTCAAAACCAGGGCCTGGTCCAGACCCCGGCCCAGACCGAGGGCCAGGGGGACCCCCAGGACCCCTCCAAAGCCCGGCCTCTGCTCCTGGAGGAACAGCCCCTCCTCCTCCAGGACCTTCTGGACCAGGAGAGGCAAGAGCAGCAGCAGCAGAAGCAGATGCAGGCGCTGATCAGGCAGAAGGCCGGCACCGAGCAGCCATTTCCCAACATGGGTAAGACCATGAGAGAGACAGCGCCAGAAACAACCAGGACAGAGCCAGAAACAACCAGGACAGAGCCAGAAACAACCAGAAATGAGCCAGAAACAACCAGGACAGAGCCAGAAACAACCAGAAATGAGCCAGAAACAACCAGGACAGAGCCAGAAACAACCAGGACAGAGCCAGAAAGAACCAGGACAGAGCCAGAAACAACCAGGACAGAGCCAGAAAGAACCAGGACAGAGCCAGAAACAACCAGGACAGAGCCAGAAACAACCAGGACAGAGCCAGAAACAACCAGGACAGAGCCGGAAACAGAGTCGGTGTCAGACACTACGTTTACATGCCCAGGGAACTCCACTTTTGCTGAGCAACCAAATTCAAATCGTCTTCGCCCCAAAACCCTCCAGCCTCTTGTCCCGATCTGCAGCAAGTCAAAGAACCCGATCGGTGTGTAAACAGGTTCCACGAGGCGTTCAGGTGCTTGTAGTAAGTTTGCGTAAGCACTAAAACCTTTACAACTATTCTTTCTAAAAAAAAAATAAATCATAAATGTAACCACACTTCTGGCAGAAATAGACGCGCGCCTCTCATTTACATCCATCATTTCATATTTTTATTTGCCCTGTAAATAGCCTAAACACATTCACTTTAACGTAACTGACCAAACAGACGTGTTCGGGGAGTGCTCAGTGGAGGAGAAATACCGTTAAAAAATACCAAATAAGAGCCGGGTCCCTTTAAACGGCGGCTGCAGGTGTCGATTTTGATAAATAAGCGCCAGTTCCAAATAAACGGTGAGTCTAATGTTTGTGCTGGAGACAGAAGTCGAGCTGCAACAACTGGACTGATGCTCGTGTCGTCTCTACTCAAACCAAACGTAAAACCACACGGCTCATTTGCATAAACTATAAGCGCTGAAAAAAAAACCCTGCTGTTTGTTGCAACATTTCAAATGAACTCGCCCACGTCTGCATAGAAAGTCGCCTAAATTATCGTCATAAGATTTTTGCGGGGAAGGAATTAATCGTCTGCTCCAAACTGCCGCCTGGTCTAAGAGAAATTGAAAAGCACAAAGGCCCCGGCTCTTATTTGGTATTTTACGGTAGTTTGTCGTCACTGCTGATCCCAAATGAGTGAACGTCCAAACACGCGTCACACATTTGCTTTTCTGTTTCTTCCCCCGGGCAGTTGAACGCCTCTCGCCCTTAACGTAAATCAGACGGCGCCGAATCATCCGCCCGATGTGTCATTGGGAGATTCGGTTCTTCGTGTCCCGATCGGAGTTTGCGGGTTTTACGTCTGTTTTGAAAATTCAGCTCAAATGGACTAGAGGTTTTCCTGCCGTGCATGTAAACGCAGTGAGATACAACAGCAGGCGAAATGAGGCTGAGAGCAAGAGCTGATACGAGTGAGGGTGACTGTGCAGTGGATTTGAGCCGAAAGCGTCGGACTTTAAAAACACAGAGGAGCACTTTTGAAACCACCTGATGACCTCATGCAGTGAAGCCGAGCTCCAACACGCATTTAAGAAACAAGCCACGGGTATTTTTGTTTGATGGGGAAACAACATGATAACATGGTTAAAAAATGTAAAACGCCAATTTAGAAAAACATGTGACCTGTTATGTTAATACCACGAGACTTTAAGAACCATTTTGGACTAATCTGGACTAAACCAGGTCTAACTCAGGACTAAACCAGGTCTAAGACAGTCCAAGTTCAGTTCTTTTTATTGAAAATGCTGTGTTTGGCTCCTCAGACTTCGACTCGATCATGAAGGCCAAAATGGTGGCTCTGAAGGGGATAAACAAGTTCATGTCCCAGGGTCCTCTGGGGCTGAACTCGATGGTGCGACTCCAGCAGCAGCCTGCAGCCCCCGGCGCCGCTCAGGAGGGGGCGCCGCCCGCTCCTCTGCCGGGCACACAGGTAAACACCAGGCCAAAAACATGGACGGGAGGAGGGGCGGGGTCTGGAGGTGTACGGAGCAGTGCGATTGGTCCAGCGGGTCTCCACGCTTCAGACTCCGCCCCTCAGACGAGTGTGTGTGTCAGAAACGCGTCGTCAGGGCAGTGCTGTGGGACGTCACGTACTACACACATGTCCTGATCAAGGCTTCCGATCAGATCCAATTTTTTTTATCAGAATCAGAAAGGTTTTATTGCCGTATGAGTGAACAGATTAGGAAATTGCTGCAGTACTTGGAGCGGAATGTAGACAAACACTAAACATGCAACAAATAAAATAAAGTAGAAAACAATAAACTATAATATTACACAAAATGTATAAGAATATAACCGTGCAGGTAATAAGTGCAAAACAGACGGGTGCAAAAAACACTATATAAAGTGCTCTTTCTGATCCCGATCCGATACATTTTTTATATCTCTGGTAGCGCCGTCTCTGTAATGTGTCATGAAGGAAGTTCGTATCTTAGCTCCAAAAAGTCCATTAGACGACGAAAGCCTGACCGACCCTCACCCTCGCCTCCTCCAGCGTTCGCTGCTGTGGCTTTGCTCTTGTAAATCTCAAACTCGTCCGGATGATTCTTTTGTAAGTGAATCAAACTGGTCATGTTAAAGTGGCTCTGCTGTTTGTTTGCAGCGATTGTGTCGCTGTTTGACTCTGGTTTTGTTGTTGTGAAAAGTCCCACACAGCGAC
Source organism: Odontamblyopus lacepedii (assembly GCA_034769755.1). Classification (NCBI taxonomy): domain Eukaryota; kingdom Metazoa; phylum Chordata; class Actinopteri; order Gobiiformes; family Gobiidae; genus Odontamblyopus; species Odontamblyopus lacepedii. Next base: position 2,880,873 of record CM068361.1, on the reverse strand, counting down.
ATGGCGGCGTTTGGATTTACGGCCGCAGTAAAGCGCGTCGATGCTGCAAAAACATGTGAAACTGGATCGGTCTGATCACTGAATCCAATACTGTCCGATACTCATAAAAGAGCTGGATCGGAAGGCGATACTGATACCGAACATTGGATCGGGACATCCCTAATTGTAGTACTTGAAACACAGACTCAGTTTCTGAAAATGGACCTAGTTTGCATCAAAATGGCCAAAATTCACCAGCAGGGATCTCATGGTGATTGGAAATGAAAATGTCGTTTTTCAGGCCTGGAGAAGTCATAGAACTCCAGCGTTCTGTTAAGTTCTCATGAGGCTGTTCTGATTATTTCTGAGCGTCTGCACGGCCGCTCCAGCAGGACAAACACAATAAGAGACTCAATAAATGCACTGACAGGATTTAGAGTGTAAAAAACTATAAACCAAACCATAAGGCGAGTGGATAGGTTCACGTTTCAGATTTAGCCCTAAAAGTCTGAGAAATTCCACACATGCAGGAGCCGTAAAGTCAAAGTCATTCACTTTAGGTCATGAAAACGTCAGGGAAAAGTTTGTCAGTGAAAAGGAGCGTGAACCCTGCACTGGGAACATTACAAAACAAAACACCATATACACAGGTTTAAAGCAAAAACCTTTCATTTAGAGTTTCACTTAAAGCTAAATATTATGTTTTTTGTTTCCAGGACGGAGCACTGAACCCTCCGATGGTGCGGCCGACTCCCCCGAACTTCGGCCCAGGTTTTGTCAGTGAGTATTTCCCCACTTTCACCGTTATTACTCGTACTTCCACCTCGGCCGTTGTAAACTCCCACTCAGACGGAGGAGCAGTCTCATGTTCTGTCGTCTTTTAAACCTGCTCTAAGTCCTGTTCTCCTCCTGTAGACGAGGGGCAGCGGCGTCAGTACGAGGAGTGGCTGGGAGAGACGCAGCGGCTGCTCCAGATGCAGCAGCGCCTCCTGGAGGATCAGATCGCCGCTCACCGGAAAACCAAGAAGGCTCTGTCTGCCAAACAGAGAACGGCGAAGAAGGCGGGGCGCCCCTTCGCCGAGGAGGACGCCGCCCAACTGCGGTTTGTGACGGAACAGCAGGGGGCGGTGCAGAAGCAGCTGGAGCAGGTCAGGAGCAGGTTTTTATCTGTGTTTGACCCTGAGGCCAAAGGAAACTCCTCCAGGACTTCATCTCTTTGTTTGTGTCCAGATCCGAAAGCAGCAGAAGGACCACTCCGAGCTCATCGAGGATTACAGGTCCAAGCTCCAGCCGCGGGCGCTGCAGCCTCCCCCTGGGGCCCCCCTGATGCCGCCCGCTCCCCCTGGGTCCCTGGTCCCTTCTGGGGCTCCGGTCGGGCCCCTTGTTCCTCCTGGGGCTCCGGTCGGGCCCCTTGTTCCTCCTGGGGCTCCGGTCGGGCCTGGGCTGATGCAGCATCCCCCTCGTGTCCCTGGTTTGGGGCCCGGGGCTCCAGGATGGGCCCCAGCGCCAGGCTTGGGTCCCGGGGTCATGGCCCAACGGATGCCCCCTCACATCCCTCCACAGATGGGCCCCCAGCCTCCAGCCCAGAGACCAGCGTTCAACACAGGAACCAATGGCTCCACAGACGCCCCCACGCCTCATGTGAGTGCTGAAAACACTCAGTGCAGCTTTAAAGTTTGTGCTCGTGTGTCTCTAAAGCTGCTGTTTGGGATTTGTGCTGCAGGTGAAGTTTGACGACAACAATCCGTTCAGTGAAGGTTTCCAGGAGCGAGAGCGACGTGAGCGTCTGAGAGAACAGCAGGAGAGGCAGAGAGTCCAGCTCATGCACGAGGTCAGACACCCTCAATATGTGACATGTAACACATACATGTGTATATCACACATACATCCATGAGTGCATTGTGGGTGATATGTCAGAGTGCATTGTGGGTGATATGTCAGAGTGCATTGTGGGTGATATGTCAGAGTGCATTGTGGGTAATGTTTGGGGCCTGTATGTTCAGGTGGAGAGGCACCGCGCTCTGCAGCAGAGGATGGAGCTGGAGCAGCAGGGCATGCTGGGAGCTGGGCCCAGGCCCCCCCTGCTCCCCTCTAACCCCCCCTCAGACGGCCTGTCTCAGATGCCCTTCTT